>JASEVX010000002.1:150842171-151081443 GCA_031761405.1 Serripes groenlandicus | reverse complement strand
TAGATGGTAAATTCCGCCTTCGTATAACTGTATTAATGTTGAAAACGGTGTTAAACTTCGCCGTGGTATAACTGGAAAACTGTTGAAAAAGACGTTAAATTCCGCCTTGGTATAACTGTAATATTGATGAAAATGACGTTAAATTCCGCATGGTATAACTTTAACAATGTTGAAAACGGCGTAAACTCCGCCGTGGTCTAACTGTAATATTGTTGAAAACGGCGATAAACTCGGCAGTGGTATTCCTGTTATATTGTTAAAAATGGCGTTAAACTCCGCCGTGGTCTAACCTGTAATATTGTTGAAAACGGCGATAAACTCGGCAGTGGTATACCTGTTATATTGTTAAAAATGGCGTTAAACTCCGCCGTGATGTAACTGTAATAATGTTGAAAACGGCGTTAAACTTCGCCGTGGTATAACTGTAATTTTGTAGAAAACGGCGATAAACTCCGCCGTGATATAACTGTAATATTGTTGAAAACTGCGTTAACACTCCGCCGTGATATAACTGTAATATTGTTGAAATAGGCGTTAATTCCGCCATGGTATAACTTTAACAATGTTGAAAACGGCGATAAACTCCGCCGTGATCTACCTGTAATATTGTTGAAAAACGTCGATAAACTCGGCAGTGGTGTACCTGTTATATTGTTAAAAATGACGTTAAACTCCGTCGTGATGTAACTGTAATAATGTTGAAAACGGCGTTAAACTTTGCATTGGTATAACTTTAATTTTGTTGAAAACGGCGATAAACTCGGCCGTGATATAAACTGTAAAACTGTTGAGAACGGCGTTAAACTTCGGCGTGGTATAACTGGAAAACTGTTGAAATAGATGGTAAATTCCGCCTTCGTATAACTGTATAATGTTGAAAACGGTGTTAAAAAACTTCGCCGTGGTATAACTGGAAAACTGTTGAAAAAGACGTTAAATTCCGCCTTGGTATAACTGTAATATTGTTGAAAATGACGTTAAATTCCGCCATTGTATAACTTAACAATGTTGAAAACGGCGATAAACTCCGCCGTGGTCTAACTGTAATATTGTTGAAAACGGCGATAAACTCGGCAGTAGTATACCTGTTATATTGTTAAAAATGACGTTAAACTCCGCCGTGGTCTAACTGTAATATTGTTGAAAACGGCGATAACTCGGCAGTGGTATACCTGTTATATTGTTAATAATGGCGTTAAACTCCGCCGTGATGTAACTGTAATAATGTTGAAAACGGCATTAAAACTTCGCTGTGGTATAACTGTAATTTTGTAGAAAACGGCGATAAACTCTGCGTGATATAACTGTAATATTGTTGAAATAGGCGTTAATTCCGCCATGGTATAACTTTAACAATGTTGAAAACGTCGTTAAACTCCGCCGTGGTCTACCTGTAATATTGTTGAAAACGGCGATGAACTTGGCAGTGGTATACCTGTTATATTGTTAAAAATGGCGTTAAACTCCGCCGTGATGTAACTGTAATAGTGTTGAAAACGGCGTTAAACTTCGCCGTGATATACTGTAATTTTGTTGAAAACGGCGATAAACTCGGCCGTGATATAACTGTAAAACTGTTGAGAACGGCGTTAAACTTCGCCGTGGTATAACTGGAAAACTGTTGAAATAGATGGTAAATTCCGCCTTCGTATAACTGTATTAATGTTGAAAACGGTGTTTAAAACTTCGCCGAGGTATAGCTGAAAACTGTTGAAAAAGACGTTAAATTCCGCCTTGGTATAACTGTAATATTGATGAAAATGACGTTAAATTCCGCCATTGTATAACTTTAACAATGTTGAAAACGGCGTTAAACTCCGCGGTGGTCTAACTGTAACATTGTTGAAAACGGCAATAAACTCGGCAGTAGTATACCTGTTATATTGTTAAAAATGACGTTAAACTCCGCCGTGGTCTAACTGTAATATTGTTGAAAACGGCGATAAACTCGGCAGTGGTATACCTGTTATATTGTTAATAATGGCGTTAAACTCCGCCGTGATGTAACTGTAATAATGTTGAAAACGGCATTAAAACTTCGCTGTGGTATAACTGTAATTTTGTAGAAAACGGCGATAAACTCTGCCGTGATATAACTGTAATATTGTTGAAAACTGCGTTAAACTCCGCCGTGATATAACTGTAATATTGTTGAAATAGTCGTTAAATTCCGCCATGGTATAACTTTAAGAATGTTGAAAACGTCGTTAAACTCCGCCGTGGTCTACCTGTAATATTGTTGAAAACGGCGATAAACTCGGCAGTGGTATACCTGTTATATTGTTAAAAATGGCGTTAAACTCCGCCGTGATGTAACTGTAATAATGTTGAAAACGTCGTTAAACTTCGCCGTGGTATTACTGTAATTTTGTTGAAAACGGCGATAAACTCGGCCGTGATATAACTATAAAACTGTTGAGAACGGCGTTAAACTTCGGCGTGGTATAACTATGCTATTGTTGAAATCAGCGTTAAACTTCGCCTTGATATAATTGTACTATTGTTGAAAAAGACATTTCTGCCGTCACTTTTGTGGTGACTTGTTTAAGTGCTTGTTGAGCAGAGTGTGTTTTTACGAGAGACATACTTTGCACGATTAAACAAGGTGAACACTTTTCACCAGTGTTCACCAAGTCACAACAAAAGTGACCCTGTCTTATACCACGGCGGAATTTAACACACTGTTTGTACCGTATGTACCTCGGTACTACATCGTGGTACCGTATGTACCTGAGGAGTCCGACGTGTAATCGCGTGTACTTTGTGCAATACCTCGCCGTGCAGTGCGTGATGGTGTAACATCCCGCCGTGCAGTGCGTAATGGTATAATTTCGTGTTGTACCGTGTTTCGGTACGTAACACACCGTTTGTACCGTATGTACCTCGGTACTACATCGTGGTACTGTATGTACCTGAGGAGTTCGACGTGGTATCGCGTGTACTTTGTGTAATACCGCACCGTGCAGTGCGTAATGGTGTAATTTCGCGTTGTACTGTGTGTGGGTACGTAACTCATCGTGTGTACCTTATGTACCTCTGTACTCCATCGTGGTACCGTATGTACCTCAGTAGTCCGACGTGGTACCGCGTGTACTTTGTGCAATATCCCGCCGTGCAGTGCGTAATGGTATAATTTCGTGTTGTACCGCATTTCGGTACGTAACACACCGTTTGTACCGTATGTACCTCGGTACTACATCGTGGTACCGTATGTACTTGAGTAGTCCGACGTGGTACCGTGTGTACTTTGTGCAATACCTCGCCGTGCAGTGCGTAATGGCGTAATTTTGTGTTGTACCGTATTTCGGTACGTAACACACCGTTTGTATCATATGTACCTGAGTAGTCCGACGTGGTATCGCGTGTACTTTGTGTAATACCGCACCGTGCAGTGCGTAATGGTGTAATTTCGCGTTGTACTGTGTGTGGGTACGTAATACATCGTTTGTACCTTATGTACCTCTGTACTGCATCGTGGTACCGTATGTACCTCAGTAGTCCGACATGGTACTGCGTGTACTTTGTGCAATATCTCGCCGTGCAGTGCGTAATGGTATAATTTCGTGTTGTACCGTGTTTCGGTACGTAACCCACCGTTTGTACCGTATGTACCTGAGGAGTCCGACGTAATGGTGTAATTTCGCGTTGTACTGTGTGTGGGTACGTAACACATCGTTTGTACCTTATGTACCTCGGTACTACATCGTGGTACTTTGTGCAATATCCCGCCGTGCAGTGCGTTATGGTATAATTTCGTGTTTTACCGTGTTTCGGTACGTAACCCACCGTTTGTACCGTATGTACCTCGGTACTACATCGTGGTACCGTATGTACCTGAGTAGTCCGACGTGGTATCGCGTGTACTTTGTGTAATACCGCACCGTGCAATGCGTAATGGTGTAATTTCGCGTTGTACCGTGTGTCGGTACGTAAGACACCGTGTGTACCGTATGTACCTCGGTACTACATCGTGGTACCGTATGTACCTCAGTTGTCCGACGTGGTACCGCGTGTACTTTGTGCAATATCCCGCCGTGCAGTGCGTTATGGTATAATTTCGTGTTGTACCGTGTTTCGGTACGTAACCCACCGTTTGTACCGTGTGTACCTCGGTACTACATCGTGGTACCGTATGTACCTGAGTAGTCCGACGTGCTACCTCGTGAACTTTGTGTAATACCTTACCGTGCAGTGCGCAATGGTGTAATTTCACGTTGTACCTTGTGTCGGTACGTAACACATCGTTTGTACGTTTATGTACCTCTGTACTACATCGTGGTACCGTATGTACCTCAGTAGTCCGACGTGGTACCGCGTGTAAATCCCGCTGTGCAGTGCGTAATGGTATAATTTCGTGTTGTACCGTGTTTCGGTACGTAACACACCGTTTGTACCGTATGTACCTCTGTACTACATCGTGGTACCGTATGTACCTCAGTAGTCCGACGTGGTACCGCGTGTACTTTGTGCAATATCCCGCCGTGCAGTGCGTAATGGTATAAGTTCGTGTTGTACCGTGTTTCGGTACGTAACACACCTTGTGTACCTTATGTACATCGGTACTACATCGTGGTACCGTATGCACTTTAGGAGTCCGACGTGGTACCGCGTGTACTTTGTGCAATACCCCGCCGTGCAGTGCGTAATGGTGTAATTTCGCGTTGTACTATGTGTCGGTACACTAACACACCGTTTGTATCATATGTACCTCAGTTGTCCGACGTGGTACCGCGTGTACTTTGTGCAATATCCCGCCGTGCAGTGCGTAATGGTATAATTTCGTGTTGTACCGTGTTTCGGTACGTAACACACCGTTTGTACCGTATGTACCTCGGTACTAAATGGAATATTATAACTGTTATATTGTAAGACCTGAAATGCCGCCTTAAATAATTGTAATCTTGTTGAAAACGACGTTAAACTCCTACGTGGTATAACTGGAAAACTGTTGAAAAAGATGTTAAATTCCGCCTTCGTATAACTGTATTAATGTTGAAAACGGTGTTAAACTCCGCTGTGGTAGGTATAACTGGAAAACTGTTGAAATTGGCGATAAACCCTGTCCTGGTATAACTGTAATATTGTTAAAAATGGCGTTAAACTCCGAGTTGATATAACTTTAATAATGTTGAGAATTGATTTCAACTTCGCCGTGGTATAACTGTGATATTGTTGAAAATGACGTTAAATTCCGCCATGGTATAACTTTAACAATGTTGAAAACGGCGTTAAACTCCGCCGTGGTCTAACTGTAATATTGTTGAAAACGGCGATAAACTCGGCAGTGGTATACCTGTTATATTGTTAAAAATGGCGTTAAACTCCGCCGTGGTCTAACTGTAATATTGTTGAAAAAACGGCGATAAACTCGGCAGTGGTATACCTGTTATATTGTTAGAAATGGCGTTAAACTCCGCCGTGATGTAACTGTAATAATGTTGAAAACGGCGTTAAACTTCGCCGTGGTATAACTGTAATTTTGTAGAAAACGGCGATAAACTCCGCCGTGATATAACTGTAATATTGTTGAAAACTGCGTTAAACTCCGCCGTGATATAACTGTAATATTGTTGAAATAGGCGTTAAATTCCGCCATGGTATAACTTTAACAATGTTGAAAACGGCGTTAAACTCCGCCGTGATCTACCTGTAATATTGTTGAAAACGTCGATTAACTCGGCAGTGGTGTACCTGTTATATTGTTAAAAATGACGTTAAACTCCGTCGTGATGTAATTGTAATAATGTTGAAAACGGCGTTAAACTTTGCCGTGGTATAACTTTAATTTTGTTGAAAACGGCGATAAACTCGGCCGTGATATAACTGTAAAACTGTTGAGAACGGCGTTAAACTTCGGCGTGGTATAACTGGAAAACTGTTGAAATAGATGGTAAATTCCGCCTTCGTATAACTGTATTAATGTTGAAAACGGTGTTAAAAAACTTCGCCGTGGTATAACTGGAAAACTGTTGAAAAAGACGTTAAATTCCGCCTTGGTATAACTGTAATATTGTTGAAAATGAGGTTAAATTCCGCCATTGTATAACCTTAACAATGTTGAAAACGGCGATAAACTCCGCCGTGGTCTAACTGTAATATTGTTGAAAACGGCGATAAACTCGGCAGTAGTATACCTGTTATATTGTTAAAAATGACGTTAAACTCCGCCTTGGTCTAACTGTAATATTGTTGAAAACGGCGATACCTGTTATATTGTTAATAATGGCGTTAAACTCCGCCGTGATGTAACTGTAATAATGTTGAAAACGGCATTAAAACTTCGCTGTGGTATAACTGTAATTTTGTAGAAAACGGCGATAAACTCTGCCGTGATATAACTGTAATATTGTTGAAATAGGCGTTAAATTCCGCCATGGTATAACTTTAACAATGTTGAAAACGTCGTTAAACTCCGCCGTGGTCTACCTGTAATATTGTTGAAAACGGCGATGAACTTGGCAGTGGTATACCTGTTATATTGTTAAAAATGGCGTTAAACTCCGCCGTGATGTAACTGTAATAATGTTGAAAACGGCGTTAAACTTCGCCGTGATATAACTGTAATTTTGTTGAAAACGGCGATAAACTCGGCCGTGATATAACTGTAAAACTGTTGAGAACGGCGTTAAACTTCGCCGTGGTATAACTGGAAAACTGTTGAAATGGATGGTAAATTCCGCCTTGGTATAACTGTATTAATGTTGAAAACGGTGTTAAACTTCGCCGTGGTATAACTGGAAAACTGTTGAAAAAGACGTTAAATTCCGCCTTGGTATAACTGTAATATTGATGAAAATGACGTTAAATTCCGCCATTGTATAACTTTAACAATGTTGAAAACGGCGTTAAACTCCGCGGTGGTCTAACTGTAATATTGTTGAAAACGGCGATAAACTCGGCAGTAGTATACCTGTTATATTGTTAAAAATGACGTTAAACTCCGCCGTGGTCTAACTGTAATATTGTTGAAAACGGCGATAAACTCGGCAGTGGTATACCTGTTATATTGTTAATAATGGCGTTAAACTCCGCCGTCATGTAACTGTAATAATGTTGAAAACGGCATTAAAACTTCGCTGTGGTATAACTGTAATTTTGTAGAAAACGGCGATAAACTCTGCCGTGATATAACTGTAATATTGTTGAAAACTGCGTTAAACTCCGCCGTGATATAACTAATATTGTTGAAATAGGCGTTAAATTACGCCATGGTATAACTTTAACAATGTTGAAAACGTCGTTAAACTCCGCCGTGGTCTACCTGTAATATTGTTGAAAACGGCGATAAACTCGGCAGTGGTATACCTGTTATATTGTTAAAAATGGCGTTAAACTCCGCCGTGATGGAACTGTAATAATGTTGAAAACGTCGTTAAACTTCGCCGTGGTATAACTGTAATTTTGTTGAAAACGGCGATAAACTCGGCCGTGATATAACTGTAAAACTGTTGAGAACAGCGTTAAACTTCGCCGTGGTATAACTATGCTATTGTTGAAATCAGCGTTAAACTTCGCCTTGATATAATTGTACTATTGTTGAAAAAGACATTTCCGCCGTCACTTTTGTGGTGACTTGTTTAAGTGCTTGTTGAGCAGAGTGTGTTTTTACGAGAGACATACTTTGCACGATTAAACAAGGTGAACACTTTTCACCAATGTTCACCAAGTCACAACAAAAGTGACCCTGTCTTATACCACGGCGGAATTTAACACACCGTTTGTACCGTATGTACATCGGTACTACATCGTGGTACCGTATGTACCTGAGGAGTCCGACGTGTAATCGCGTGTACTTTGTGCAATACCTCGCTGTGCAGTGCGTGATGGTGTAACATCCGGCCGTGCAGTGCGTAATGGTATAATTTCGTGTTGTACCGTGTTTCGGTACGTAACACACCGTTTGTACCGTATGTACCTCGGTACTACATCGTGGTACTGTATGTACCTGAGGAGTTCGACGTGGTATCGCGTGTACTTTGTGTAATACCGCACCGTGCAGTGCGTAATGGTGTAATTTCGCGTTGTACTGTGTGTGGGTACGTAACTCATCGTTTGTACCTTATGTACCTCTGTACTCCATCGTGGTACCGTATGTACCTCAGTAGTCCGACGTGGTACCGCGTGTACGTTGTGCAATATCCCGCCGTGCAGTGCGTAATGGTATAATTTCGTGTTGTACCGCGTTTCGGTACGTAACACACCGTTTGTACCGTATGTACCTCGGTACTACATCGTGGTACCGTATGTACTTGAGTAGTCCGACGTGGTACCGTGTGTACTTTGTGCAATACCTCGCCGTGCAGTGCGTAATGGCGTAATTTTGTGTTGTACCGTATTTCGGTACGTAACACACCGTTTGTATCATATGTACCTGAGTAGTCCGACGTGGTATCGCGTGTACTTTGTGTAATACCGCACCGGGCAGTGCGTAATGGTGTAATTTCGCGTTGTACTGTGTGTGGGTACGTAACACATCGTTTGTACCTTATGTACCTCTGTACTGCATCGTGGTACCGTATGTACCTCAGTAGTCCGACATGGTACTGCGTGTACTTTGTGCAATATCTCGCCGTGCAGTGCGTAATGGTATAATTTCGTGTTGTACCGTGTTTCGGTACGTAACCCACCGTTTGTACCGTATTTACCTGAGGAGTCCGACGTAATGGTGTAATTTCGCGTTGTACTGTGTGTGGGTACGTAACACATCGTTTGTACCTTATGTACCTCGGTACTACATCGTGGTACTTTGTGCAATATCCCGCCGTGCAGTGCGTTATGGTATAATTTCGTGTTTTACCGTGTTTCGGTACGTAACCCACCGTTTGTACCGTATGTACCTCGGTACTACATCGTGGTACCGTATGTACCTGAGTAGTCCGACGTGGTATCGCGTGTACTTTGTGTAATACCGCACCGTGCAATGCGTAATGGTGTAATTTCGCGTTGTACCGTGTGTCGGTACGTAAGACACCGTTTGTACCGTATGTACCTCGGTACTACATCGTGGTACCGTATGTACCTCAGTTGTCCGACGTGGTACCGCGTGTACTTTGTGCAATATCCCGCCGTGCAGTGCGTTATGGTATAATTTCGTGTTGTACCGTGTTTCGGTACGTAACCCACCGTTTGTACCGTGTGTACCTCGGTACTACATCGTGGTACCGTATGTACCTGAGTAGTCCGACGTGCTACCTCGTGAACTTTGTGTAATACCTTACCGTGCAGTGCGCAATTGTGTAATTTCACGTTGTACCTTGTGTCGGTACGTAACACATCGTTTGTACGTTTATGTACATCTGTACTACATCGTGGTACTGTATGTACCTCAGTAGTCCGACGTGGTACCGCGTGTACATCCCGCTGTGCAGTGCGTAATGGTATAATTTCGTGTTGTACCGTGTTTCGGTACGTAACACACCGTTTGTACCGTATGTACCTCTGTACTACATCGTGGTACCGTATGTACCTCAGTAGTCCGACGTGGTACCGCGTGTACTTTGTGCAATATCCCGCCATGCAGTGCGTAATGGTATAAGTTCGTGTTGTACCGTGTTTCGGTACGTAACACACCTTGTGTACCTTATGTACCTCGGTACTACATCGTGGTACCGTATGCACTTTAGGAGTCCGACGTGGTACCGCGTGTACTTTGTGCAATACCCCGCCGTGCAGTGCGTAATGGTGTAATTTCGCGTTGTACTATGTGTCGGTACACTAACACACCGTTTGTATCATATGTACCTCAGTTGTCCGACGTGGTACCGCGTGTACTTTGTGCAATATCCCGCCGTGCAGTGCGTAATGGTATAATTTCGTGTTGTACCGTGTTTCGGTACGTAACACACCGTTTGTACCGTATGTACCTCGGTACTACATAGAATATTATAACTGTTATATTGTAAGACCTGAAATTCCGCCTTAAATAATTGTAATCTTGTTGAAAACGACGTTAAACTCCTACGTGGTATAACTGGAAAACTGTTGAAAAAGATGTTAAATTCCGCCTTCGTATAACTGTATTAATGTTGAAAACGGTGTTAAACTCCGCTGTGGTAGGTATAACTGGAAAACTGTTGGAATTGGCGATAAACCCTGTCCTGGTATAACTGTAATATTGTTAAAAATGGCGTTAAACTCCGAGTTGATATAACTTTAATAATGTTGAGAATTGATTTCAACTTCGCCGTGGTATAACTGTGATATTGTTGAAAATGACGTTAAATTCCGCCATGGTATAACTTTAACAATGTTGAAAACGGCGTTAAACTCCGCCGTGGTCTAACTGTAATATTGTTGAAAACGGCGATAAACTCGGCAGTGGTATACCTGTTATATTGTTAAAAATGGCGTTAAACTCCGCCGTGATGTAACTGTAATAATGTTGAAAACGGCATTAAACTTCGCCGTGGTATAACTGTAATTTTGTAGAAAACGGCGATAAACTCCGCCGTGATATAACTGTAATATTGTTGAAAACTGCGTAAAACTCCGCCGTGATATAACTGTAATATTGTTGAAATAGGCGTTAAATTCCGCCATGGTATAACTTTAACAATGTTGAAAACGGCGTTAAACTCCGCCGTGATCTACCTGTAATATTGTTGAAAACGTCGATAAACTCGGCAGTGGTGTACCTGTTATATTGTTAAAAATGACGTTACTTCGCCGTGGTATAACTGGAAAACTGTTGAAAAAGACGTTAAATTCCGCCTTGGTATAACTGTAATATTGTTGAAAATGACGTTAAAATCCGCCATTGTATAACCTTAACAATGTTGAAAAACTCTACAAATGACAGTTTAATTACAAAATAGAGTGGAACACATTGAGGGAATCGGGAATATAAATATGCTGCAAAGACGTCTTCTTGCGGAAAAGGGTCAATCAAGTGGTGTCTTCATGTAGAAAATGTTTTAACTGGATCAATGATATAGCCCTATCCCACATGCATATGAATTTTAAAACAATTTAGGAAAACGGAAAACTTCCTCATAATTGGGAAACACTTCGTGTGTCAGTATATTAAACCTTTCCCACATATAGACGCTTTCTGACGCCTCTACAGCAGACGACTTTTGAAAACATTGTGACAAAAGGTGAAATTGCTCAAATCGAGCAATTTCTCTTTTTCCACAATGTTTTCAACTTTTTTCAGTAAATTAAACTTCATTTGTAGATATTTGATGGCATTTTGTCTAGATGTTTACAAAGTCGTATACTGCAGATGTATTGTATGTGGGTAAGGGTTAAGAACAAATAATTAACGTCTCTGCAGTAGATTACGTTTAAAACCATGGTTTTAAAGTAAAGATAACTTTAAGAAACAATCGCATTTTCCTTTTCCCACAATATTTTCAATTAAGTATCTAATGCGTTCAATGGAATTTTAAGGTAACTAGCCGCAGCCAATAAACCATTTAACGACTGAATATAATTATAGCCTTGTAAATATTTAAATTAAATTTGACAATTATATTCCTTGTCGATTTTTGAAACCGTTGTTCATATTGAATACAATAAATGTGCAGCAGACGAATGTTAATACCATCGCGGCAAAACTATGCAAACTGACTCTAAATGAAAGTATGAATATTTAAATCAGATAAAAATGATGTGGCAAAGGGAGAAACAGCCCAAACTCGTCTGCCTTAGATGCGTCAAAAACATGTAATTGTTGGAAAGGTCTTAACGAATGTTTTTTCCCACACTAAAGGTTTTCGATCAGATTTTCTGCTGTTATTACTCGACAAAATTGACCTGGTCATGACCTTTGTACACTGACTTTGTGAGAATCAATAAATTGTAGACTCATGAATACATTACTCCCATCACTGCATATCGTGTCTACCTATATACACCAATCCACGAACACTAAAGAACGCAGCGTGTTTACCTATATAAACCAACCAGCGAACGTACCCTGTCTACCTATATACACCAATCCATGAACACTAAATAACGTATCTTGTCTACCTATATACACCAATCTATGAACACTAAATAACGTACCGTGTCTATCTATATACACCAATCCACGAACACTATAGAACGTATCGTGTCTACCTATATACATCAATCCACGAATACGAACGTACCGTGTTTACCAATATCCACTAGCCCATGATCACTTACCGTCCACCTGTATACACCAACCCACGAACACTTATGAACATAACTTGTCTACTTAAAAACACCAATCAATGACACTCACGATTTTACAGTGTCTACGTATATTCACCAAACCAAGAACACTTATTGTGTTCACATATATACTCAACCCACGAACGTCTACGAAAGTACAATTTTAACCTACAACACCAACCAACGATTATTTACGAAGGTATCGTGTCTACCTATAAACACCAACCCACGAACACTTACGACAAACCCCATCTACCTACATACACCAAGCAACGAATAGTTATGTTATGCATACTGTTGCAAGACCTCTCATCTTTCTTTTTTTTTAAATTTGAATTTTTTCACTTATTAAAACGGTTTGAGAAATAATAATTTTGAATTTACATAGTATCGGGACTTCTGTTTATGTTTGAAATAAAGTTTTAAATTACATATATACAACAACTTTAGTGTAAATTAACTGTTAAGCTGATATAGTTTTTAAGAATTATATATTGTTTAGAAAAAAATGAGTTTAGTTTGTTTTACAATTGTGGAGTTTATTATGATTATAATGACGATGCAAAATAAATATCAATTTGAGAAAAGAAGAAAGTTCACGTCTTCAGCAATTTAACCCTTTTTTCAGTTTTTCAAAATTTGACTGCTACGAATATTTCCAGTGTTGCTTTAAACAGGGAAGGGGTTAAATGCTTTGTTATTGAATGTTTATCCCATATTGTCCGTTATTGTGGTTTTATCGATAACATCTGAACTTCCAAAATTCTGACAAAAAATCTCAGAATTTGTATTTGCTATTTCAACATCCTGCAATTACTCCTTAATGAAAGCACCATATCTATATTTAGACAAATGAATGGCACGGGGACTGAATGGCAACACTGTGTTTATGATGAGTAGTAAAAAGAAACCAATGCAGCCTTCTGGTGACATTGATGCCTAGCATGTATATGTATGTTTAGTGAGGAATCAATTTACCTAAGAATCGACCATTTTAAGTAAAGGGTAACATCCGCAATACACACTATTATATATACGTCAGTCTATATGCAAATATAAACATTATTGAATCTACAACGTTTGACGGATGTTTATATCCTTTCAACATGACAACTACATCTGTTTGCGTGTTGCTATGACATAAGTGTGTGATTGGTATTGGCCCGGTTTAAGTACAATTTGACAACAACCACATATAGTTCTAGACAGCGACAATTATGTTAGCAAGAGGAATATGCCAGTATTAACAGTGCGTGGAATTAAAACTGTGTGTCAATAGAAAGGTGAGTTCATTCGTGGTAGAAAAGATGTATTATTTGATCTTGGCTCTACAATATATCGTATGTTACTCATTCAAATATATATTGTTGGTACCAACAGCGTATGTCAAATAAGGATTTAAGAATTGAAATAGTACATGTTTATAGAGAGAGAACTGCAGTACGTGTCTGTGTATGTCTTCTAAAAACATGTACCTACTTAATATTTTGTTTTTTAAATATATTGTAATTGACATTTACAGCTAAGGACTTATAATGTTGTCGTGTCTGTTATAAGGTATTGCAAAATTACATTTAATACACATACACTATGTGAACTTAACGCATATTCAAGTATTTAAAGGGATGTGCGTGATGTTAGCCGGGTTAGCCGGAACAGCCGGAATTCCGGCTACTCCGGCTGAATTAACTAGCCGGAATACCGGAACAGCTGTATTTCCTATTACTACGACAGTACTAACCAGCCGAAAAAACATAATTCCAGCTATCCTGGTCATCCTAAATATTAAACGACATGCATTATGTGGAAATACATTGTCTGTACATTTTAATATTGGCTGGATTTTGATGCAACTAGTGAATCTCGTTGGCCTTGCACGAATGCAGTATCGAACCTGGTGGGAACAATTCTGTCGGCGCTACACATTTTAAACTTTTCTTTTAACACAAACAGGGTGCAAATTCGGGAAATTGAACCAGTATCAACCAGCCTGAACAGCCGGAGCTCCGCCAACTCAAGCTGTATTTATCAGCCGTAAAAGTCATCGTTTCGGCAATTCTGGCTTGCCTGAACTGTCTTTACGGACAAGCTTGAATTATGTGTGAACATAATATATTATTGTCTTGAAATTTTAATCTTGGCTTAATTGGTCACCTAGTGCGACTCGAAGCTAGATCGGGACATCGGTTGCAGCAGGCTTAACTCTCAAACTCGAACAGGTTGAAAGTCAGACTTTGTTGGGAAAATCTCAACTCCGACCGTCGGCGCAAAAAAAAAAGTCAGGTTGTCGGCTAAACTCTTAACTCAAATATGTCGGGTGCAAATCCTGGAAATCAAAACGATTTTTCTTTGTTGAGAAATCCCACCAGGTTCGATTCTGCATTCGTGCAAGGTCTGTGAGATTCACATTCGCCGTTTTAACATCAAAGTCCACCCAATATTGAAATGTACAGACAATGTTTTTCCACATAATGCATGTCGTTTAAGCTTTAGGCTGAGCAGAATAGCCGGAATGATGTTTTTTCCGGCTGGTTAGTACAGTCGTAGTAATAATAAATACAGCTGTTCCGGCCGGTTGATACACCACAATTAAACAGATATAACAATACACAGCTGAGTTTACCAATTATCCAGGCTTAACCCTATCCCTGCTGTTCTCGAGTTACAACAACATGTGTTGTGTGCAACTCTATACTGCAATTGCGAACGATGTAGATCAATATCAAAATGAATGTTCTTGCAGTTTAATCTTCTCATCCGTCACCTTTTGGCAAATTAACAGTTAAGGAGCGGTTATACTAATTGTATTTATTTCAGCGAGATAAGGGTTGCAATGCCATTCATTATATAGCAATGGGTGTCAAGTGTTCAAAAATATGTCTTTTGTTGAATGTAGACTACGGGGGTATTAGTAGACAAATAAATCTGGTTCATCGGTAGATCGTAACAATACTATCCTTAATAACAACGGTATTTGAATAGTTTAATCTTCAAATTCAATATAATGGTCTTTTTTATTAGAACATTGGCCTGCATGCAGCAGATGACGCATCGAAACGTCGTGACAAATGGGGAAATTGCTCTTAAAGGGCAATTTCTACTTTATCCACACTGTTTCCAAAAGTCGTCTGCTACATGCAAAGGTTTAGTTATTTTAGCTTTGTGTCTGTAATGTGAATAAAAAAAATCATGTTTCAGTGCTTCCCAAGTATATTGTGTATTTGTTATGAAGTGTTAAGTCTTTACCTGATACGTAGACAAAAAGTTCATGAAGAGCATTTTTAATCATCAGTTAAATGAGGCACTCAATGAACCAATACTCAACGACAAGTGTGCGTGAAGTTAGCCGGAGCAGCCGGAACACCGGCTAATCCGGCTAGTTAATTCAGCCGGAGTAGCCGGAGTTACGGCTGTTCCGGCTACTCCGGCTAACTTCATTTTTCGTTTGTAGCTATGGGATACGTAGGTTACTGGTCTGAACCCGGTGTGTGTAACAACCTTGCACTTTTACTTCTTAATAATCAAAACCGTTGCACAAATCGGTTCAAACCCCATCGCCTTTCTCTTCCATAAAAACGTACGGCCATGTTGGACAAAACCAAACACATCTCTACCGTTGTGGACGCAATACACTGTAAAGGGTTCAATCGGTTTGGGTATCTGTAATAAAATCCATTTACCTGTGAATCTTTAACTCTCGAAAGCAAATCTATTGAAATCGACCATTTTGTATTCAAAATAACTGTATAGAATTATATCTATGGTAAAGCTTTATATGCATACCTAATGTGTCGCATGCCTTCATAATCACGGCTCATGTGAACAGATTATAGTTTGTAAAATGTCTTGTCTCACAGATCCGTTATTGGCAATACAATTTAAATGTATTTATAGTTCGTGTCTAAGGTATTGACATAGTCGTTTTAACTGAGTGAATAATACGACTAAACAGCATTTATAATCACGGCTTATGTGGGAAATTATTTCTAAAAGGTATTGACTCACATATCCAGTGTGTTCTATGTGGGGCGTTACAGGTAAACCAACAACATGACATTGGCGACCAGTGGAGATCCAGATCACCCTGAGCATATGCGCTGATCTCGATCTGTATTGTTCGTAAATAAATAAACAAAAACAGATAAGATGCCTTCGGTTATATATTTACTCAACAACATTGACATGAGTTTGACTATGTAAAATAGTATTACCTTACCATATTCACCCGATGATAAACTTTGTAAACAAGATTTACTCAACAATATTGACCTGTACCTGACCTTAATATAATATTATACTCAACAATATTGACCTGTACCTGACCTTAATACGTTATAATACTTAACAATAACGACCTGTACCTGACTTAACACATTAAAATACTCAACTATATTGACCTGATGCTGATCTTGTAAAAAAGTACTACCTTACAATATTGACCTGTACACGAACTTTGTAACAATAACGACCTGTACCCGACCTTAAGAGATCATATATACTTAACATTATTGATCTGATCCTTACCTTTGTGCAATATCATAACTCAACTATATTTACCTGATTCTGATCTGTTAAACAAGTACTACCTTACAATATTGACCTGATTCTGAAGTTTGTAAACAAGGTTTGCTTAACAATAACGACCTGTACCATCATAAATACTCAACAATAACGACCTGTACCTGACCTTAAGAGATCATAAATACTCAACATTATTGACCTGATTCTGAAATTTGTAAACAAGGTTTGCTTAACAATAACGACCTGTACCTGACCTGGTGGTGTAACTATAATAATGTTGAAAATAAACTTCATTCTGAGTGCTGTAACTATAATAATGTTGAAAATAAACTTCATTTTGAGTGGTGTAACTGTAATTCATTCTGAGTGGTGTAACTATAATAATGTTGAAAATAAACTTCATTCTGAGTGGTGTAACTATAATAATGTTGAAAATAAACTTCATTCTGAGTGCTGTAACTATAATAATGTTGAAAATAAACTTCATTTTGAGTGGTGTAACTGTAATTCATTCTGAGTGGTGTAACTATAATAATGTTGAAAATAAACTTAATTCTGAGTGGTGTAACTATAATAATGTTAAAAAAAAACTTCATTCGGAGTGGTGTAACTATAATAATGTTGAAAATAAACTTCATTCGGAGTGGTGTAATTATAATAATGTTGAAAATAAACTTCATTCTGAGTGGTGTAACTGTAGTAATGTTGAAAATAAACTTCATTCGGAGTGGTGTAACTGTAGTAATGTTGAAAATAAACTTCATTCTGAGTGGTGTAACTATAATAATGTTGAAAATAAACTTCATTCTGAGTGATGTAACTATAGTAATGTTGAAAATAAACTTCATTCTGAGTGGTGTAACTATAATAATGTTGAAAATAAACTTCATTCTGAGTGCTGTAACTATAATAATGTTGAAAATAAACTTCATTTTGAGTGCTGTAACTATAATAATGTTGAAAATAAACTTCATTCTGAGTGGTGTAACTATAATAATGTTGAAAATAAACTTCATTCTAAGTGGTGTAACTATAATAATGTTGAAAATAAACTTCATTCTGAGTGCTGTAACTATAATAATGTTGAAAATAAACTTCATTTTGAGTGGTGTAACTGTAATTCATTCTGAGTGGTGTAACTATAATAATGTTGAAAATAAACTTAATTCTGAGTGGTGTAACTATAATAATGTTAAAAAAAACCTTCATTCGGAGTGGTGTAACTATAATTATCTTGAAAATAAACTTCATTCTGAGTGCTGTAACTATGATAATGTTGAAAATAAACTTCATTCTGAGTGGTGTAACTATAATAATGTTGAAAATAAACTTCATTCGGAGTGGTGTAATTATAATAATGTTGAAAATAAACTTCATTCTGAGTGGTGTAACTGTAGTAATGTTGAAAATAAACTTCATTCTGAGTGGTGTAACTGTAGTAATGTTGAAAATAAACTTCA
Source organism: Serripes groenlandicus (assembly GCA_031761405.1). Lineage (NCBI taxonomy): Eukaryota > Metazoa > Mollusca > Bivalvia > Cardiida > Cardiidae > Serripes > Serripes groenlandicus. Next base: position 151,063,321 of record JASEVX010000002.1, on the reverse strand, counting down.
TTCTGAGTGGTGTAACTATAATAATGTTGAAAATAAACTTCATTCTGAGTGATGTAACTATAGTAATGTTGAAAATAAACTTCATTCTGAGTGGTGTAACTGTAGTAATGTTGAAAATAAACTTCTTTCTGAGTGCTCTAACTATAATAATGTTGAAAATAAACTTCATTCTGAGTGCTGTAACTATAATAATGTTGAAAATAAGCTTCATTCTGAGTGCTGTAACTATAATAATGTTGAAAATAAACTTTATTCTGAGTGGTGTAACTGTAGTAATGTTGAGAGCAGCGTAAGCACCATTCGTCATGAATAATTGAAGTATTGTGGAAAGTGGATTAAAACACAGTTAGTCTTGAGAAAAATATCAAACTGTTGAAGTAGAGTATACACCATTCTGAGTGATGCAACTATAATAATGTTTAAATTAGAGTATAAGTGGTGACGACCCCTTTTGATTGTGAGGTCATCAGGTCAAACGTCAAGGTCACTGACCTTGAACGCAAAATGTTGTCCGAGTGATAACTCAACAGTGCATGCACCCATGACCCTAAAACTTAACATGGAGGCTGGGGGTGACAAGTAGATGACCCCTATTGTGAGGTCATCATGTGAAAGGTCAAGGTCACAGTTACCAAGCCTGTCCAAGTTATAACTAAACAATGCCTGGAGCTTTAGTCCTTTAGTCCTCAAACTTGACTTGGAGGTTGGGCCTGACCAGTAGATGACCCCTTTTTATTTTGTACTTGATGCTATAGGCGCATCTGAGGTAAGCAGGATCTAAATGAACTGATGGAATATAACTTTATCTCACTCTCTCTCTCTCTCTAGAGAAATAAAAAGTAATTGTTCATTTTATATAATACAGATAATTGTAAATGCTAATTACAAATAGACCTGTATTGTTAGGCTCTGTTGGTTGTTACGGCAAGTTGTGGGTGAAGATGGATGAATACATCTGCCCATCTTCAATATAATATATAATTTGAATTTAAACTTAATTTGAATTTCCAATATAGGTATATGCAACACACAATGTTTCAATATATGATTTCAATATTTATTACAGATAGACGAGACATGGACGATGCCAATAAAGAATTGTCTAAATGGCTACATGAAGTACTTGATGTTATAGGCGCATCTCAGTACACCAGAGAAAAGTATTGGGAGTTGGCTATGGTATATGAAATAACAAGAACGTTTTTAGACCTTACTTATCCAAACCCTTCCAACAACAGATCATACTACCAAGTTGGGAGTACATGCGAAGTGACAACTACACGAGGTATGGATTCCGATATCGATGTAATAGATTGTGACGACGAAGCTCCTGTGGTAGAGAATTTATTCGAATGTAAACAACAGGGATTTTCTCTTCTTATTTTAACGGATGAAGACACCAAACCTGGATATGTTCGTCTTCAGATTGTTAAAGATAAATGTCCGCGTTTAGTTAGAATTGGCGATATATCAGATGATAGTTGCTTTATTGATAGGAAAGGTAGAGTATGTGCTAGCCACTCCCAAATTTTTTATGCTGGACAAACGGGATCTCGTATCGGTCCAGCGAACACGGTTACGGGTAATAACCGTCATATTCAATATGATCAAGTATATGCCTTTAGGTGTCGACAGATACCGAGGTCAGCCAATTCCTGGTTACACAGGATACGGAAATACGGCTGGCCATCACAGAAACAACTTAAAGCAATGGGTTTATATGGTTGTTTCTTTGTTGGTGTTGGACATCCTCATAATAAAAACAAGTCTAGCGAATGGAGAATTTCCTTCTCACTTCAAGAACGTGACCTGATGTCAAGTCTGAACGAAACGCAACACAAGTGTTATATTCTCCTGAAGATGATAAAGAAGGATAGCATGGAACAAAAGGCCGGTGAATCTATATCATCATATCATTGTAAAACAAGTCTTTTTTATACAATCGAAAATTCACATAAACATTTTTGGACTAATGATAAGCTTATATTGTGTGTACAGCAGTGTCTTAAGCGTCTATTTATTTGGGTGAAGGCAAAAAATTGTCCAAATTATTTCATTCCAGAAGAGAATATGTTCGATAAGCTAAGCGTAATAACTCTGGAAAAAATAAAGTATGTTTTAAACGATATAATAGAGAGTAATATCAAGTGTTTATATTCACTTACTTGTGACAATGTTGGTGAACTTCTGAAATCTAAATTGAGTGGTGATGAACTAGTATATAGTCTAGCTACTACGAGTACCTCGTCTCAGCCAAGATATTTTGTATGCGATAATATTACAAAACTTATCCATGCTTTTAGGAACATATTCATGAGACGCATGTCTATGCTTTCTAACACAAATGCAGTTTATATGAATGGGGTGATGCAACTTCTGCTATATCTACAACATACGAACCATGTCACAGCTCATACTACGAGAGACGTAAGAATGGCATTTGACTCTATAATTCCGCATATACTATTACAATACAAACAGGGTATGTATGTTCAGTACTTGTCACAAGGAAACTTGTCCGACCTGCGGTCTATGACAATTACAAATATAATCTCAGAAATTAGTGACTGTGACCTTATCTCGTCAAAGTTATCTTTAGCATCTTTATATATTCAATATCACGAGGAGTGTAGGCGCATTCTAGTGTTATGTGAAAAGGAAATAGAACCATTTGTGGCATCTGTGTGTAACTGTTACAACAATATAATTTATGTTAATCCCGCTCTTGCTAAAACACTAAGTTTTACTGACATGTCAAGCAAAGAATTCAGACATTGCACCACAGGCTGTATGGTATTTCATCCATCTCAAGCTAGTCTTGTCCATGGAGCTCTTCAATACGAGACTTTCCGTAATGCATTCACACAACTTGGATCTGAATTTGAAATGGAACGGGACTACTGGTTAAACTGCATTACGGTAGATTCACAAATATATCTGTATTTTCTACAATATTTACTTTACTCTAATAAAAAAATTCAAGCAGAAAAAGAAACAGCCATGCAGAAAATAATACACGTCCTCGAAACTGACCCCAATCTTGGCCACATAGAGACAACATTGAACCTGTTGGGCTGGATAAGTCTACAGATAAATGAATTACAAGCCGCATGGGAATGCTTTTGTTTATCATGGAAAGTAAGGCCATTTAAAAATGCAGCTAAATGGCATATGTTAATTTTACTGAGTAAAATAATAAATAAAACATAGGTTTAGGATGATGGAGACCAACGTGATGTCATAGTTTCTTTATTTATTGGTGTAATACCTGATGAGCATTGCAGTTGAGGGTTATCGTGATATATATGAGCCACGTCCGGGGATTTAAGATCTTAAAGCATCTGTGTACAGTCAAGACTAAAGCCTGGAATCCACCTTGGTAGAGGAGTTAGCGTCGGGTATTTAAGATCTTAACGTATCTGCGTACAGTCAGATCTTAGGCAAGGAATTCACCGTGGCCGAGTTGTTAGCATCGATACATTGGAACTGGGTGTCCAGCACATTTCCTAGCCTAGTACTGGTTTGTTTACCAGGAATCATAGACAAATGAACTGTCGACAACTGAAATAATGTTGTGAAACGGCTGAATAACCTAATAAAAATTAAGTATGGCGATTCGATGTCTGAGTACATCTGTGTACAGTAAATACTTTGTGTATACGCACATTCTCACCAGAGTATTTACTTTCCGATTATATATTACGTAGACTAAATGCATCATCTGACAAAAAACTAGAAGGTTAGCCCCAATAGTTGAACGTTAATGTTACTATTACTGTACATGATGCCAGACCGGAGATGCAAATCGACCCCAAATTACGCCGCTCATATGTATTACTATGATCCTTAACTTTGATGATTATTGAATGACTAACATTCACTGAGCTAGGAAATATTCAATGTTCACGAGATATACTTCATGACTACTGCGTGCAGGAATCGAACCCGTGGCGTCCAGGTTTAGATACGGCATGGTAAACACTCCGGCACAGCTTTTTCAGAGTAAATTATTTTGGGTTTTATGCTGGACGTCCCGTTTTTTGGTGAAATGGATACCATTGTATTTCCTTTTATCGTGTAGTAAGTTAGCTAAACGATTTCTGCTATTACTGTTTGATCAAATGCCATTCATGATTACTATTGCTGCGTATACTAATGCATAAATGAATAAACTCCATAGCTGACGTGCCTTGTTATGGCAAATGTATATTGTTGTTATTGATGATTGAGTTATATAAGAGAAACATCCTGTTTAGATAGGAAACAGTCATTCATAGAAAAGAGTAGACGTAATGTATGCATGTGTTCGAGTTTAATTAATAATGTTCGTAAAGTATTTTACAACACGTTTATACAAAGAATATCCCTCGGAATTTTTGCACTTGCATATCGAATTGGTTTGCGATTGTAGGCATCGTATTACACGCTGAATTCATCAATTATTTAGTAATATCACGCCGTATCCTGGGTAAGGTGTCAGTACCACTGATCCATTTATCCAGACACCAACGATTTAGTTATAACCCAGACGACGATCGAACTCGCGTCCTCCAGTTGTCGAGGCGGAAGCTCTGCCAATACACCTCTGAGGCGGTCCCGTGTATAGTATATATTAGCCTCGTCTATCAATCTAATGATCATTTAGAGGTAGATTGGTTTAATAGGGCTACTGCTCTAGATTTGTGTCAAAATATGTATATTTGACTTTAAGTACATTGTACATGTAGAAGGAAAGCAAAGGATCTGGTTAGACGATGCGAATGCGCTGGCTCGTCTGAGCCTTCACTGTACTCAAGATACTTTATGACCCCAAAACGCTAAACGCGACTCGTTTCTAAGCCGCGTCAGGTAAAACGGGTGACGTTGACGTCTCTGCAGTAGGCCAATGTTTAAACCATGTACCTTTTCCCACAATTCTCCCTTGATACCAGCACTCCGTTTAATGGAACTATAAGGTAAAAATCGGCAGTCAATCAACCATTCATCGATTAAGTTTGATTTTAATCTTGAATATGTTTAGTTTGAATGTGACAAATGTGTGCATTATCGATTTTTAACACCCTTTTATAATACAATAAATGTGCATCGAACGAATTTAATTATCATCTTGGTAAAACTTTGGAAAATGAATACAAATGTAGTATGAATTGCAATCAGTTAAACAATTCTGCGGCCAAATAAGGGAAATTGTTCAAAGTCGTCTGCATCAGATAATTCACAATACATGTGTTTGTGGGAAGGTCTGAACGATTGTTTGTTTCCCGCCCTAATGGTTAAGGATCAGTTTTTGACATCATTGAACTGATCATAAACTTTGTACACCGATATTGTAAGAGTCAATTAACCGCGGACTCCTGAATACATTATTCCCAACACTGCGCTCGAAATTAAGTATCAAACGTAACATCGTCAACTTTCACCATCACTCACGTCTCAACAGGTCACTCAGACATCCTCACTCAGACACCCTCAGGTAGTCTCCGCTATACTCACTCAATCACCATCATTCAGTGCCAACACCCTCACTAAGTTTTAGTCACTCTCACTCGCAATCGCTAAGTCTCCGTCACCATCACTAAGACTTAGCCATCGTCACTAAGTCTCAGCCACAATCACTAATTCGTATCCACTCTCACTCAGTTTCAGCATCCATCACTAAGGCTCAACCACAATCACTCAGATTTAGTTATCGTCACTAAGTCTCAGCCACAATGACTCAGTCACTATCAATCAGTCTCGGACACAATCACTCAGTCTCACCAACCATTAAACATTCTTTCACTCAGAAACCATCATTAAGTATCAGACAACCTCACTAATTCTCAGCCATTCTCACTCAGTCACCATCATTAAGTCTCAGCCACCATCATTCAGTTTCAGACAACCTCTCTAAGTTTCAGCTGCTCTCACTCTGTGACTATCGTTTAGTCTAAGTCATCATCACTAAGTCTCAGTCACCATCACTAAGTCTCAGTCACCATCACTAAGTGACCCCCGTACTCCGCCTTGATATACTTCTGACAAATGCCAGAAACAATGTTGACCTGGCTGGTATTCGAACCCACAACGCTTGCATTGACAGTCGGCTGCTCTACCAACTGAGCTACCGAGCTTCATACAGATCGATGTCATTACAAGATATATATTCATTCAAAGTTAATTATCAGGTCAATGCTACGTGGTAATATTAAAAATATGTTTTATGTTATCATCGTTACAAAATGGTATCTAAACATAATTATATAAATCTTCTTGTTGTGATTTTAAACATTTCAAATTTATTACTAAAGAAATATTAGTAAACAGGTTTAATCATCAATCTTTGCCTGCAACCTATGAATACGTAAACGAAGGTGCTCAAAACAACATCGTCGTCGTAGCCTAGTGGCTCAGAACGAAGCACTTCCAACCTCAAAGTTCACTTTGCATTGGTTCGATTCTTATGCTAGGCGTGTATTTTTGTCTGTCTTTTTTTCTTCTTTTTCTAAATTTGATTTGTTTATAATACATATTCGACCGTCTCAATTTCATTTAGTCCATCATAAGATTCCTTTCATCTCCAATGTCAATGTACTTCTAATCTTGCCCTAAATATTACAACGTATCATACATGCTCATATATCTTATTTTATAAGATTAACACGACTATATAAAATGCATATACATGTAATTAATCGGTATACCTGGATTTTAAAAAAGACAATCATGCTCGTATTGAACAAAATGCAGCTATGTGTGTACAGAGCTAACTACGATACAATGATGTGCAGAACCTATTTTAAATTGGACGTTGTGTTTGGCCTGGGGCTTTAGCCCCTGGTCATAGTAGTAAAACAGGTTGTTTTAGGAGTTGGCAGCCTGCCAATTGCTGTTAACACCAAACAACGCATTTTAGGGTGAGACTGCGCGAGAAAAATAGTTCAATTGGATTCAACAAAACTGCTTTTAAAAAGTTAAGATCTCCCAAAAAAAGATCGTTATAATATTGTTGGAACATCAGTGAACAACTTAAGGCGTGAGTACTCCAAATGTTTTCGAAATTAATGCGCCGAGAGGTCAAATATGGAAGCTTATTAACTATTAAAATTCGCGAAGCAGAACGGAAAAGTACAAACGTGACAAATGCAGGGGTGGATTTACCGGTGGTGGGGGTTTGGGCGTAGGACCCGTGCGACGAAAAATTGATGATAAACAATGGAGTCACGTGACAAGTGTAGTGAGGGATTTAGTGGGGGCCCATAGGGCCCGTGACACACACACACACCCACCTCCACCCCCGACGTTCCAAGCCCATTACATGACGATCCAATATATTGATTTTAATTTTACTGTTCCCGCCAGTTGATATAGCACTTTACGACGAGTCGGTAAACTTTATAAGGGAATACCTGCCATCGGACGATGCACTCCAGGTGTAACTCGAGTGCTGGAGAAAAAATGGGGTGGTGTATCACCCTTATCTTACCGACCAGTCAACGATTGACGATTTGATTAAGGAAGTCAAGCGATCCGAATGCCCACACAATTCGTTGGATAGCGATCACATTTTGAGTGACAAGTTGCGAGTTCGAAGAAAGAATTTCAACTATTGGCCTCGTGAAGTCCGACTTAAGATCATCAATGGCGGAGAAAATGCTTACAGATCTGTGCCTTATGTCTGCACATAGAGATATGGATATCAACCTTTATGTTTCAAAAAGTCTTCTGCTGCAGATATTGATATCAAAGGCATATTTATGAATTAAAAATATAGCCTACCTAGTATCACTTAAACCCCAGTCACAATTACCTTGCGATAGGTTTGCGAGTAATATGCCGCGAATTTCGAGCTATTTTCGGCCGGAATCCTTCGGGACTCCTCGCGGGCATCAAGTTACTTTTAACTCGGACTTAAAACCTCATCGCATATTAATCAGCTGATGCCTGGCCGATGTCCTGCCGGGCATCACACATATCGGGCGAGCACCGGGCCAAATTTTGGACTACCCAGACAATCCAGACGCCGCTCAGAGCCCGGCCGGAAATCGGGCATACATTGTCCGGGGACAGTCCGGCGTCTGGCCGATCACCAACTGTGATTCGCAGGTTATGAAAGCCGGCTCATCGCACCATTCATCAGATCATCCAGTCGCGCTCTTCACAGAAAGTTAACACACAGTTCATCACAAAAGTGTCAGAATAACAGTTTTACAAGATGCCCTAGAAAAGATGGGATGACTGAAGCAGAATGAGAGTGCAGAACCCACAAAAGAGTGAGAGTGGCAGTGAAGTGAATGAGACCATTCCTCTAATCTAGGTCACTAGGCCAAATTGAAGAAAAAATCTTGTTAATATGCTGGAGGCCGCATTCTTTGCTTCAGCAACTTGAAACTTTGTCAGAATGTTTGTATTGATAATATCTAGTCCATTTCCGAATATGGGTCATATCAGGTAAAACAAAAAAATAGGTCACTAGGCCAAATGAAGGAAAATCTTGATAACACTCTGGAGGTTGCATTTTGAATCTTTGTCAGAATAATTGTCTTGATGAGTTTTGCATTGACCAAACACTTTCTCCCAGTCTAGTACATGGTTTAGAGAATTATTTCTACTTGATGGACGTTGATTTAACTTACATATTTCTCAATATATAAGGCAGAAACTTCAAAATATTCTGCCTAAACCTGCTGTCAAATTTTACTTTGATTCTTCCACTCAGGTGTGCGATATAGTGCCAGCAAGGTCCTTCTGTTTTCAAATTGGCAGATTCATAATATTTACTATTTTTTATATGATCTTTCAACTTCTTAACAATAAATACATGAACATTAGCTGCAATGTTATTTCCTTTCACATTTTCCCTACTTCTCCAACCTTCCTGCAGCCCTCAGGCCGTCAGCAATTCAGTGCTTTGATTCTTCTTGGTAGGCATCCTGGATACACACTTTGATTAAATTTGCCAACAGTTGATTAAGATAAATGTCAAATTGGGCAGATGTTTCCACTGAAAAGTCTCGAGAGCAAATGGCAGGCAACAGACCGGGCCTCGTTATATAGTCGGGAGACGGACGCGTCCCACGAGTGACCAACGACTGTTGTGTGACAGTCTTGCAACAGTCGCACGACTGTCGCACGTGCATACCACGAGTGGGCAACGATCTGATCACGTGAAAAATAGCTCCCGACAATGCCCGACAACTCACGGTCGCACGACTGACTTGCGATACACCCATGACATAATCACGATATATCTTTTTTCCTGTGTCGCGCCCCCATCGCCAAACTATCTTTAATGTGTGACCACTCGAAATATATTTGGGGCATGTTGCAAGATCTGGCCACGACAAATATGTTATGTGTCTACCATGACACAATTTCGTACAATCTATTGTGCCCTAGGCTTACAGGATCGAATACAAGTAATTTGAAATGTGATAATTTGCGTGTAATAACACTCGTCGTCTATTTTTAAAATGAGTTCGAATAAAAACTTATAAGGTTTTATTGATTAACCGGATGTTACAAATCCAAATTTCTATAATATAACGTCGTTCTATTAACGTAACGCAAATGATGAATAAATACCCAAAAGAAAAACGACGGAAATGATTGGAAAGGATAGTTTGACTCGTCACAAATGTAGTTCCGTAAATCAGGGTACAATTTCAATGGAAGCACTTTATCAAGCGCAATTCGATTATTGTCTACCTGTCATCATTATTTCATGGATTTAAATATCTTGGACATATATTAAAGTTGAATATATGTTTAACCAGATGATGATTTTTAGTTGATTTCCTTAGGACGCTAGGATTCGTAAATAATGTATAATCTAATCACTGATAGTGCTGCAAGCAAGGGGCTAACTGCAACTCACAGAGAATGACTTACCGATAACAAAAGTTAATAAATGTTTACCCGAAATAGGTACCACTTAAACTCATATTATATAATACAATAGTGAGTCTATTTATAGTAACACGGTCTTGTTTTGGTTGACTCGGACTCCTATCCCTTTTCCACATACACAAATTCTGCAGCAGACGACTTTGACATACTGACAAAAACCAGAAAAATCTCCATAAAAAATAGCTTAATTGTTGAATAAAGTGTCTAAGTTGAGGCTACTCCTCCAGCTTAATCTTATAAATATTTAATACCCGTTTTGACAATACGGTCCTCGAGGCGTCAGCAGTAAACGCCACGGGCACCCCATTCACAGTGCCCTGCATATATACTCCGTCTGCTAAACCTCATCCTGGTCACTACGGCTTGTGGAATTACAGATCTTTCATCAGTTCCCTTCCCTGAATGGCCGTATTTTCCTAATTGGACCTCCTTTTGGCCGCAAGGGTTGATCCTTGGTAGTTTAAAGATCCGGCCTTCCTTGGCTCGAACCCTGTACACCTCAGGTTATTTCGGTTGGTTTGCTGGTCTGGACTCACCCGCTTGTCGGGGTATTGACAACTCCTAACAAAATGTCCAAGCTCTCAACAGTTAAAACATTCATCAATTATTCGACCCTTGAGCAATTTCGACTTCGGCCACAATGTTTTCAAAAGTCGTCTGCTGCTTTTGCGTCAAAATGCGTCTGCAGGTGGGAAAGGGTTAACCGTGATCGCCTCCGTGTGTAGTGGTTGAGCGTCCACCTCGGGTGAGTCAATAAGACCGCAAATGACCAGACGCGGCTCATATCCAATAAACACGTGACCGCCTTAGTGGTTGTGTTATGCTAGAGTGTCCGCCTAGGGTGCGTGAGGTCGCGGGTTCCATCGCCAACCGGGTCATGCCATAGACTTTAAAAATGGTAGTAATGGCTGCCCAACGTGGCGCTAATGGTGGCGGGGTTAGCATAACGTCTATCTCGTTGGTGTCAATATAAATGGAACCGTAGTACTGCTAACTTACACAGGACATGTCGTAATATAACTGAACAAATGTTTACAAAGGCGTAAAAGCCATAAAAACAAACAAAAAAACAAAGAGACTTCACTGTACGCAGTAACTTTTGGACCCAAAACCGCTAGACGCGATTCGTTTATAAGACGCGTCAGGCAAACAGGAGGACTTAGTGACTTCCGCTTCTGATATCAATCAAATAGTTACTAGCGTGAATCTGATCTAGCTTTTCGATCAACGTTATATACAAACAAGAAATATCTTAAAAAAGATAAACGGCGATCAATATGAGGAAACACTAAGAAATGGAACATGCGCATTCAAGGCCGAGAATACGTCACATGACTGGAGATTACGCGAGGCTCCCAAGAGGTGTATACATTTCAATTGACGATAAATAACTGAACACTTATCATATTTCAAAAACTGAAATTTATTTCTTAAGGAAAACAATTAAAGGATAGTATGCAGAACATTTCATTTTGAAACTTCACCTTATTAGTGCTTCTCGTAAGATCGCCAACTTAACTATGAACCAATCAAAACGTTTCGTTTCCTTTATTTCTTCGACACTATTCATTAAATACAACATTTGATTGGTCTACAATCTAGATCATTTGTTTAACATATAGTTCAAAACTGAGATTAAACATTAAACATTATAACCTGGTCAGATAAGCTTTTTTAAATGTATCTGAATAGAACAATAATTGAAAAGATTAGGTGGGAAATTAATAGGTTATATCATAAAAGGCCAGTTCGCCTAACATATATGTTTGCTGACGTGGCTCTGTTTTACGTAGAACACCCGTGTTTGTCATAAGATATCTACCCTTGTAATCTCATCTTGTTACGGTAATTATTTTGGTGATATTGTTAATGTGTATTTAGGTTACAATACACCAAAAAAAATCCTTCATTTTTTCCATGTAAATCGACTAGTTTCAGTCCCCAATTGTCACACTTTCTATGCATTTCTCATGTAGAACACCATATATAATTGAAAAGAGTTACCTCCTAGCTTTAAAACAACTCAAAGAAAATGTGGGGTCATGCATTATGCAAGAAAGAACTCACCAGGCGAAAGTAGTAACCGTCATTTTGGACCAAATTGGGCCCGTACAAAACCGGTGTTAAGCATTCTCTACTTTCACTTTCAAACAAGGTCAAACTACTAAAAGTGATCAAATCAATCATTTCCAGTGCATCCTATACACAACTCAATGTCATATATTCTATACATTCTGTTGATGGTATACACTCATTTCTACGCAAACAAAGGTTTTTTTAGGGACTATAGTAGATCAGCAAGTCAGCGGATGTATTTAGCTTAATTTGACCTTAACACGATCATATACTGTTATCGCGACTGTATATAAGGGTTTATGCGACTTGAAACAACAATTTGAATAAAAGAAGATCAAGATAAGCATGCATATTTGTTCAATGTAATCGTGGTCTACATTGTTCGCAATTTCAAAAAAACAAAAACCTGATATGTGTGTATTTTATGGTCAAAGTTATACTAATTTCAAGTATATCAAAAGATCGTGATAAATACTTGCGTCTCACAATAATACACAGAGGTCAGGGTCAGGTCAACATTGTAGAGTACTACTGAAACGTCCCGCTTGGGCAGGCGGCTAACTTGCACCAAGCAAAATCAATATTATTTTCATGTTAAACATTGTGGAAACAGTAGCCATCACTCAGGATGAGTGATGAGAACTGTCACCCCATTGATTTACAGTGATCGTCTTAAGTCTGGAAGCTTAAACTTGTACATAGTTACTTTGTTTATGCTTGAGTATAATAAAGTAAGTGAAACCCTTTTCCTGTTAGAGTGGACATCTTTTCAGAGCTTTTCCCGTTTCTCTGCGGACAGAATATTGCTCACTTGTGACCGATTTGGTCAAGATGGACATTTTCTGGTCACAGATATGACCGATGAACCGTTGTGGTCAAGCTCCCGAACTTTTTGATCCGTTTACGGTCACAGTCACTGTGCTGCTATAAAAGGACTGGAACTTTGGTTACAAAACACTCTCATTCGAACACGCGCCCGTTACATTACAAATTCCATTCTAAGCACACTAAGCATAGCATCGAGTCAATTCTATTCTCTCTGAGCTTTAGAGATTCATTATTAACCAAATAGTCTACACATACAGTATATTTCATACATCCGAGCTGCTTGTTACAAGTATTAAAGATCATTCGCATTATGGTATTCCACGGTCGTGCAGTTGTCAATATTGTCTTAAAAAGGGGAAGGTGGGGTGATACAAGGGAAGTTACTACAATCCGGCATTGTGATGATACATGCACAGTTACTATCCTTTGTTCCCCCTTTTCAACGTTCTTACCAGGATTAGAGGAAACACTGAAACGTCGATCTTTGCCTCTCGATTTATTTCATTACACCGAGTTGCCGATTCCTATCAACTCCACCAACAGACAGGCTAGAATGGTGGCACGTATCATACACTTGTTCGTGGTGACAGAGGTGGGATTTGTCTTTTCCTGACAGGTACAGTGATACGATCCTATAAACTTAGACGTATCATACACTTGTTCGTGGTGACAGAGGTGGAATTTGGCTTTTCCTGACAGGTCCAGTGATACGATCCCACAGTCGAAGAAGTCCTATAAACTTAGACGAGCTTTAAATAAGAATTAGCCAGGAAAAACAGACGATCAATTTATAGTTATACATGTACATATATACCTTTTGAAGTGTTATATATTGCATTTTGGACAACAGTTTGTACGTTCAAAATAAGTACTGCATGTGGACTAGAGGACAGTGGAGAAGATACGTTCAACATCAGAGACAATGGTAGCCAGCATGCCGGGGTGAGCTCGAGCTTTGCGGTTAAAGAGCAGAGCTTTCATATGGGGGAAAGGTATGTCAGGTCGGAACTGCAGTCGCTACTTTCCGCCAGACCAGGAAGACAAGTCACTCAGACAGAAGGTTGATGGTCTGACAGAAGCTCACCGCCATAGGCGACACCATAGATGAGCGCCGTAGTATTTAGATGCGTTCAACATCAGAGACAATGGTAGCCAGCATGCCGAGGTGAGCTTGAGCTTTGCGGTTAGAGAGCAGAGCGTTCATACGGAGGAAGACAAGTCACTCAGACAGAAGGTTGATGGTCTGACAGAAGCTCTGGCAGACATGGCAACAGCTTTAAAGCTCTTAAAAGAGAGTCAGGCTCGTAGGCAGGTGCATGACTGCACCCGGTAATCAGGGGAGCGATAACCATAACTTTTTTCCTCCTAGAAGTTATGTGAATGGCAGGGCAGTGGATGTGGATCGGACGAGAGTCAATCAGGGCTATAATCCTAGTTTTCCACAAGGGGCTGGCGAAAATCAAGATTATGCCGACCTGAACCATGACAGTAACGACTATGAAGATGACCAGTTTATTATGAATAAGAGTCCTCCCTAGTATTTATGTCGAGGTCAACCGAGACAGCTAGGGCAAGAGCCCTTTGGGTATCAACAACAAATGGTACCAACCAATAGACGAGGAGTTCATGTAAAAATAGTCCCTTTACCTAGAAGAGAAGACTGGGCGGTTTGGATGGCAAGGTTCGAAGCTATCGCCCATAGAAATGGTTGTTCTTCGGAGAATAAGCTCGACCAGTTCCTGCCTAGGATGGAGGAACAAGCCGGTCAGTTTGTTTTCATCCAGCTGCCGCACGGGACACTTAATAATTATACTGAGCTAACAAGTGAATTGAATAGTAGGTTTAGGGTCATTAAAACTCCAAGAGCATACGCAGCCAGATTTAGCGGAAAAATTCAGAGGGAATGCGAGACAGCGGAAGAATTTGCCGCAGACACAAAGAGACTGTATGATAAGGCACATGGTTATTGAGATCGGAAGACCCGCGAAGCGAATAAGATTTGGTGCGGAAGTTCCTAGATGGTCTACGCGATGAAGACATCCGCTTTGAAGTAGAATATCACAAGGAGCCATATATGACATTGATGTAGCTGTTTATCATGCTGTACACATGATACAAATTAGGAACATGGCGAAATCAGACAAGAAGCAAACATCTTCAGCGAGGAAAGCAGTTGAGCAAAAGAGTGTAGAGAAGAGCAATATGGCCAGGAGTAACAGAGGAGCTTGTAAAGATTTCTGCTCAAAACAATCAGATGAAAGCGAACAACCCACTGACGCCGAAGTACTCGCAGTCATTAAGCAGTTTGGTGATTGTCTTGAAAAGTTGGAACAACGAGGCATGTCTAAGCAAAGACGGCCTCAGGGGTCGAATACTTGATGAATGTTTTAACTGTGGAGAGCTTGGACATTTTGTTAGGAGTTGTAACAAGCGGGTGAGTCCAGACCAGCAAACCAACCGAAATAACTTTAGGAGTACAGGCTTCGAGCCAAGGAAGGCCGGATCTTTAAACTACCAAGGACCAACCCTTGCGGCCAAAAGGAGGTCCAATTAGGAAAATACGGCCATTCAGGGAAGGCACTGATGAAAGTTCTGTAATTCCACAAGCCGTAGTGACCAGGATGAGGTTTAGCAGACAGAGTATACATGTATATGCAGGGCACTGTGAATGGGGTGCCCGTGGCGTTTGCTGCTGACACTGGAGCCTCGAGGATCGTAGTGTCAAACCGGGTATTAAATTTGTATAAGATTAAGCTGGAGGAGTAGCCTCAACTTAGACACTCTGCATGCTAGATACGCATTCGGTTTTCCATGTATCATATGAGTTTTCAACTGGTTTTTTTGAAGGACTTGGATATTGCGTTGAAATTAGTCAAATTCAGACTTGTTCGAACACATAATAGCTATAATGGTTGGGTTTTCAATGCTTCTATTCTTTCTAATGATTAGAAATATATCCTTAAACAATATAGCCAATTTTGAAAGGGAATTTATGCTCCTTTCTTTGTAGTAGCAGTTTTGTGAACAGTTAGAATAGAGGATTTTCACTAATTCTGACACAAAAATTTACAAGGTATGTGCAAAACAGCTGACCACAACTCTATTAGAAAATAAGTGCAGTTCATATCCTGTAGTAAAACAGGAGCAGTTCTGGCACTGTTTACCCTTTTTCGTACTCAGCGTGAAATGTGCTAGTTTGAGAAGGGTTTTAAATCAGTACCAGAAGAGTTGTGGGTCTTTTCAGCCTCAGGAAAATTGTTGAAATGAGTTGTTATCGGATTTTGTTATTAATATAATAGGTTTTGGACCTATTAGACGGGAGATTATTTTCCCTTAAGGTGGCATATAACACTTGCTTTCGGGATATTCGGATTTCGGCCAGGGTCAAAAATAGAAAAAATGATAAATAGTAAGTTTAGGGTACATTTTTGGGCAAATGGTTGATTTTAATGTTTATAAATGTGAAAAGTAAGCATTTTTTCGGTTTAACCCAGTTCTCCTTCTGGTTTGACAACACTGGTTGCGTATATAGGCGTGAATTTCGAGGTAAATTTAAATACAAGCTTTCGCGTCCAAGTTTGCTTGAAAAGGAGATGAAAACATAGTATTTCTGACTGCATCCACAGATTGCCTATTGTTTTGAGAGTCTAAGCAGCTCTTTAATTTTACACTAACCCCCTGCGTTTTCGTTCGGTGATTTTTGGAGTAAAGGTAAAATTGCTCTTTTTGTCCTACTTGTTTCACCCTGTTTAAGACCACTTGTGTGGCCAATTCTTTCCACCATTTTGACTGAGAGTGTGAATTCTAGTCATTTTCTTATAATTCTGGCACTCCCTGATACAGAAAGATCCTTTTTGAAATACCAGAATGGATATTATGAGAAATATTGAGAGAATAAAAGTTGGGGTGTCACCAGAAAACAGAAAATCAATGAGTTGTATACGTATATATATTGTGTATAACTTTCCCAATTTCCCTAATTAAAATGTACCATTGAAAACATGTACGAAATGGACGTGTGGCAATATGGGAATTTGTTAATTATGAGCTAATTTCGATTTTCCAACAATGAGTTTTATATATATATTTATTTGTTGGAAAATTCTATTAATGGGAAAATTCTATTAATGTGAAATTTGTTTTTCATTTTTATAAATTTATGTTTATACTCTTCATACAATGATTCTATTCTATTCTAGTTTTAAACTTATTTATTTTAAATCGATTGCGAAACAAGCTTTAATCACGCTCGATGTTTGCTTCCTGGATACTTAACCAGTACTCGCGCCGATTGTGTGGAAAAATCCCAAAGTCAGGACCCGCTCATCACGGGACTCGAACCAGGGACCTTTGATGTGAGAGGCCGACGCTCTACCTCTGCACCACTGTCTTCCACGATTCTATTCTATAAATGTCAATATTGCTTTTCACCTATAATGACCCAATAAGCACATACACCTGTAAACAAAATCCCTCTATAGCCTTTATTTGGTACGAATTTCCGAGAATTGTACGATATTGCAGTGGTACGCTATTGCGGTGGTACGAAGTATCCGACATCCCTTTTAGTCACTCAAAGTAACCTCCCTTGAAATGGTAAGCCGAAAGTTGATTAAGGAAAAGCCAAAACGTGAAAACACCTTTAATTCTTGCCTGTCACTTTGTACAGCGAATTATACACACAAATACAAAAACACAGGTAGGTTCTTAAATTATTTAACTGTCAAGACCGATGATTGTGTTAATCCTTTGACTGCTGAAATCGATTTTATGAAACCTGTGCCACCAGTATTTTAGTCAGACTCGACTCAACATTTTCATCTTGATATTCCTAGAACTAGCAATGGTCTCTTCCAAACGCAAAGGTGGACAATACCATTTTAGAAAATTAGCATTGAAAGGGTTAATCCAGGTGTATTCGGCCTGGTCTTTTTCGGCCCAAATCGTATTCGGCCTATTTTTTTTTTAATATATATTTTTTCGAAGTTTAGACTCGCAATAGTATTCTTATTGATTATGATTGGGGAAATAATTAAAATTATTGTTATTATTATCTCAGTATTGTATTCGGAGTTGACCAATGTGGCGGTATTTTTTCGGTAGGCTAGTAATGAAATCATAAAAATACTAATGTGAATCTTAACTCCGAAAACATTTTGAACGCGAGTAAGGACGTCATTAACGATATTATTCTCAAACCGACACATAGAGTTCTCAAGAACTGTTTATTTGAGCTAGGGAGAAAAATAAAAAATCATATTTAAAAAAAATATTATTTATTCAGATTTATATAACAAAACATAACATATTGACTTTTTTTTCATTCTCACTCCGTAAATACCGCCGATAGTGGTCAGAAACTTTTTTTAAAAAATGATAACACATGAACACATAAGATTGTGAGTATCACTGGTGATTTCTTTTTACAAATGAATTTTTTTCTCATTATCATTTCTCAATTTTTGTTGTTGTGCTGTGTTTTCTTTTTCTTTTTAATAAGTTCTTTACATACATACATTTTAATTGAATTTACGTTGTTACAAACATACATTTTTAAACAATATAATTTCGTTATCAATCATTAACAACCTTTGAACTATCTTAATTACCATGCATACATTTTAATTGAATTTACGTTGTTACAAATATACATTTTGAATGAATATAATTACTTAATCAAACAAGTTACATAATCAATCATTAACAATCTTCGAACTATCTTAATTGCCAAGGTTTAATTTAATACTCTAACAGTTATAATGTGTGAACAACTAAATTTCTACAAACAACAAATAGTAGGCCGAATAAGACCAAGCCGAAAAAGACCAGGCCGAATTAATTTTGGGCCGAATACACCCGATACCGAAAGGGTTACGCTTTGTTTACATGTTGTTTAGTAAGATTTCCGCTAAATCGATTTTAGCTCCTTTATAAACAGACACGTCAAAATAATTTGAGTCACTAATACTCACATTTACAGTTGTATTTCATGTTCTTAAATCCGTTTGTAGCCTCAAAACTTGATGTTGTTTGATAACAATTAATTGACCACCAACACATACATACATCATTCAATTCACTGGACTCGAAAATAGATATATGTGATACCATTGTAAGAGTTTGTGGATTGGTGTAATTGGTTAGACTGGGTTCACAACGGTTCCTTATCGTCCTACATTTCTAGTACAGTGGTTTGAATTATGTATTTATGAGTCCTCAGTTAATTAATTTTCACAATAATACAAATACTCGTCTGAGTGAATTGGACGATTCTTTTGAGTACCAACAGGATAGTGTTTAATGCAGTAATTAAATATATATTTAAGAGCAGTTATCAATTTATTCTGGACTCCTTATAAGTGCCTCCATTGTCAAACTTAAACTAGATATATGTAAATTTTGTAAAATTGCACATCTTTTGAGTACTCACAACATAGTGTTAAATTTAGTAATAAGCTATTTATTTATGAGCATAGATCAGTGTTCCAACCTTGAGTTGAAAATCATCTGGGAGTATGAAATTTGAAGGCAAATTTATCATAATAAAATAGGATAAACAGCAAGCACATGTTTGAGACTATATTAAGATCAAATTATCTGCACTGTAACAAATTTCAATTAACACAGTACTGTAGTGACACTTAATTGCCTACATTCCGAATCTAATGTCCAAGTGAAAACTGTCAGATTAAATTTTTTGTTAAAGATCGCAGCAGAAATTGTATCGGTAAAAAAATAGGTCACTCGAAATCCGGGGAACTTTATATTTATAGTACAAAATTCCCGACTGATTGTTGCAACACTCAGTGTCACTGTTCTATTTTTAGCTCACCAGAGCACGAAGTGGTCAAGGTGAGTTTTTGTGATCGCCTTTTGTCCATCGTTCGTCGTCAACACTTGCTTGTTAACACTCTAGAGGCAACCTTTTGAATCCAATCTTCATGAAAGTTTATCAGAACATATTATATCTCTAGATATCAAATATAGGCCAAGTTTGAAACTGGGTCATGTCGGGTCAAAAACTAGGTCACTAGGCCAAGTTTAAGGAAAATACTGTTAACACTCTGGAAGCCACATCTTTGGCTTGTTAGAAGCTTCTTTCAATTTGTGTAGGTTATAATAAGACGGAGCAGATGTATAGGCTAATTTGGAACCTACAGAGGTCCAGATAAGAAGGAGTATTCAGCTCTTTTCCCTGCAATATCTCTTATTATCAAACCAAACCCTATGATGTGGGTCCTCAAAAGAATCGTCTCATTGAGGCGATTCTTTTGAGTACCCACAGCATAGTGTTAGAAGGTCAAATAAATATTTTAGAACATGCAAAACGTCCCTTATTTAGAGCCCTGAACCTACATTGTTCAGAAATGTCAACTTGTACCCACACTGACTCATATGTCATAATATCATTCATCTTATCTTCTAATTTTGAATCAATCTATCAACCATAACAGGGTAGTGTTGCGGGGAGTGAGAAATCTAAGCGAGGTAGTGATAGATCAAGACTTACAAACAAATGTAGATGAAGAGATGAGGAAATGGGCTCCAGAAAGGTCTGTGACTTTGCATAAACTATATATATGAGCTGCATCTCGTTTCTTCTTCATGAAGTGAATACTTAATCGAACCTGCATTGTTGGCGTACATTCCATGTAGCCTTTTATGTCTCTTCTGGCAAATATCTGAAATCTAGCTCTTCCAGAACTAGTATCAGATTCATGCAAGAGATACCAAAACAGAGAAACCAAAAAACCCAACTAATATATTTATTCATACACATTGGTCATAATAACCTTAAGCATTGAAAAAACAGTGTTTTCTTTGTGAGACTGGACGCCGAGTGGTTAGAATTAGGGATTTTGGATTTAACTTCCCGGGTTCGAATCATGTTTGTGGTGGTCATGGTGGAGTCTCCTTGGACAAGACACATTCCTAGTCTAGTACTGAATTTTGACACAGGCATCATGCATAAGTGTTCTGTCGCCATGATATAACAAACAATCACGGTAACTTGGTACACATGTTCTTAGGAACAATATGCATGTATATACCAAGTCACATAACTGTAGGTTAAATAATAATTCAGTAATGCCCCTTTTTAGGCTTAGAACAAATCAGACGAGCATTGGCGTTCACTTGCTGCACACTACTCCTTGGTCAAGGTCACATTTCAAGGTCAAATGGCTATCTCACTTTCTAAGAGAGCTCGTTTAAAGCCCATCAATATCTCCTGTAGCAGCATTTTTGAAACACAACATGCAAATCAGCTGTTGAACGTTTAATTTTAATACAGAGTTCTAAACATTTGGTATTATTATAATGGTAGAGCATCTGCCTTAGGTGTAGGATGTTTCGAGTTCGACCTCTGTTCGGGTCTACAACAGACTTTAACATAAAGAAATGGCTTTCCTTCAGGGTTGTGCAATGAGCATTACGACTGACTCACTGGTGTCAGGATAAATGGACCAGTAGTACTGGTGATTTTCCCTAAGAAAATGCAGTGATATAACTGAAAAATTGTTAAAAGCGTCGTCAAACACCATATCAACAAACAATGTTTCATTGTGTACAGTCTCCAGTCCCACCCAAGCCAGTGGAGACGAATGTAGTTAAAGTGGAGCCGAGTCCAACTCCGCCAACTGTTTCCGTGATACAGAAACCCAAGCCCAAAGATGATGGGTAAGTCAATGGGGGATAATATGGAAAACAGACTGAAGGCTTTGAAAGTGGTGGCACTTGATGGCACTTACCATCACAACTATTAAAAACATTGAGACGAAAGTAGATGAGCAATTTCTCCTTTTTAGCTCACCTGTGCAATAATTCTTTTCGTCCGGTATCTGGCCGTCTGTCTGTCTGTCTGTTCACTTTTACCTACAAACGACTTCTCCTAAACCAATGGACTGCTTTAAAAATAATTTCATAGGAATGTTTCTTAGATGGACCTCTTTCAAAGTTGTTCAAATAATTAAATTCCATGTAGAACTTTGGATGCTGCGGCATCTGAAAACGGGAAAATTGCCATCATTTTAAAAATCTTTTTTGTCCGAATGCACTCGTCCGATTTAAAAATAATTTGGCACAAATGTTCCTTGGAGGACCCTCTACCAAGATTGTTCAAACAAATTATTCCTGTCCAAAATGCTTACTGTATTACAAGTAGACCAGACCAGTCATGACCTATTTCAAGCACTTGCAAAGCAACAAGTTTTAAAATTATAAAACATGTACCTCTCTGTTTTCCAGAATGCCTCCTCTTAAACCAAAAAAGCAAACTGAAGCAGGTCAGCACAATATTTTTTCTAAATTCCTCCGATATGGTTCCTATATAGATTTCCATCATTTTTATGTGTGGAAAAATAGCTTTGAAATAGAGAAATGTAGTTTATCAGTGACATTAAACATTCTAGTTGGTAAGGGTATCTTTGTGTTGCCTGTCATGGCAAATAAACACAGGGATCTTCAACTCTGACTCACGGTTCATCTTTTTGTGACCGCCTCAGGTGGCTGGTGTCGGGATAATTGGACCAGTATTACAGGTAACTTACCAAGGAAACGCCGTGATATAACTGAACAATCAATTATCTGTTTGTGGCACTTCCACTAACTCACTGCTTAGCAGGCAACACGATCATGTGGGTTTTTTAACACTCCTGTCTACTTTTCTTGTTATTCTTTTACAAAGCTAATTGTCTAGAACTTTTTTATTAGCTATAACTATTTACTTGAATTGATATTACAATATAAAATATATAGAAATGGAATTTAACCATTTTTGGGAATAGAACTGCTTGTTTTAAGTAATATCTCCATTTAGCTAGATGTTTTTAAGTTGAATGTACTGAAAGTTTACTATATAAGTCAAAGGTTTAAATACTCTTAACCCTTTCCCTCATAGAGACGCTTTCTGGCGCCTCTGCAGCAGACGGCCTTGTGAAAACCTAGTGACAAAAGAAGCAATTGCTCAAAACGAGCAATTTCTCCTTTTGCCACAATGTTTTCCACTTTTAGCCATAGGTTATCCATTCAATTTAATAGAAATTTTCTATTTTTTTTTACAAAATATGTTCAAAGTCGTCTGCTGCAGAATAGTCGTATGAGGGAAAGGGTTAATTGCTGTTGCAGAAAATATGTAAGTAGTTGGAGGAACGACATTGTTCCCTACAAAAGCCCCAAGACCATTTTACAGATTATGACATTATGATGTTATTGATTTAATGTAGCAGCGGTTGTTTACAACATCTACATTCTTTAATGTTTGCCAAGGAAATGAAATACACATTAACCCTTTCCAATATGAAGATGCGTTTTTTAACATCTGTGGCAGACATTTCTCAAATCAAGAAAATATTGTGACAATAGAAAAATGTACTAATAATGAGAAATTTGTCGTTTTGCCACTGATTCTATTCAATAATTCTACTTTCATTTTTTAGAGATTTTCCGTTTTTTTAGCGTTATAGATATTTTCAAAGTCGTCTGCTGCAGATTTGTTGTATATGGGAAAGTGGTTAAATTATAATTATTGTACTTAATGGGTTTTTTTTACCTTTTCCAGATATTGAAGAGTTTGAATCCATTTCATCAGATGAAGGCAGTTTGTTGGGTCATGTTAAAGTTGGTGAGTTAACTCATTATTATTTTAAGTCTTATGTGGGAAAGGGTTAATGTCTGAAGTTGGATAGATATATTTTTAGCTCACCAGAGCACAAAGTGCTCAAGGTGAGTTTTTGTGATCGCCTTTTGTCCGTCGTTCGTCGTCAACATTTGCTTGTTAACACTCTAGGGGCAATATTTTTCATCAAATCTTCATGAAAGTTTATCAGAAGATATATCTCCTTCAAATCTAGGCCAAGTTCGAAACTGGGTCAGGTGGGGTCACAAACTATGTCACTAGATAAAATTAAATGAACAACTTGTTAACACTCTGGAAGCCGCATTTTAAACTTGAGTATGTTGAAACATTGTCAGAATGTTTGTCTTAGTAATATCTAGGCCAAATTTGAATAAAGGTCATGTCGTGTCAAAAAATAGGTCACTAGGCCAAATTGAAGGAACATCTTGTTAACACTCTGGAAGCCGAATTTTAAACTTGAGCTTGTTAAAACTTTGTCAGAATGTTTTGTCTTAGTGATATCTAGGTCAAGTTTGAATATAGGTCATGTCCGGTGAAAACGAGGTCACTAAGCCAAATTTAAGGAAACTATTGTTAACACTCAGGAAGCCAAATTTTTGGCTTGAGAATGTTGTAACTTTGTCAGAATGTTTGCTTTAGTGATATCTAGGCCAGGTTCCAATACAGGTCATGTGTCGGGTCAAAAACAAATTTAAGGCAAATCTGGTTAACACTCTGGAAGCCGCATTTTAAACTTGAGCAGAATGTTTGTCTTGATTATATCTAGGCCATGTTTGAATAATGGTTATGTCCGGTCAAAAACTAGGTCACTATGCAAAATCTAAGGAAAATCTGGTTAACACTCTGGAAGCCACATGTTTGGCTTGAGCTAGTTGAAACTTTGTCAGAATATTTGTCTTGATGATATCTAAACTTACCTTGAATATTGGTTTGGTTAGGTCACTAGGCCATATTGTAGAAAAATCTTGATAACACAATAGAGATAGCATTTTTTACTTGAGCAGCTTGAAACTTTTCAGAAAGTTTGTCTAAATGATATCTAGACCAAGTTCGAATATGGGTCATATCAGGTCAAACACTAGGTCACTAGGCCAAATTGAAGAACAATCTTGTTAACACTCTGGAAGCCGCATCTTTGGCTTGAGCATGTTGAAACTTTGTCAGAATATTTTTCTTGATGATAACTAGTCACTGGGCCAAAGTGTAGAACAATCTAGTTAACACTATAGAGATCGCATTTGTAACTTGAGCAGCTTGAAATTTTGGCTGAAAGAGTTAAGTCTTAAATAGCCAATTCTCAGGTGAGCGATCCAGGGCCTCATGGCCCTTTTGTTTTCTTAAATGTTACGTATGCTAATCCATCCGTAAACAATATGAAGCGTACATGATAATTCAAATCAGTTAAATCATATGTTTTAGGAGGTTTACATCTTAGAAATTGAGTCAATTTCAATTGAGAAATATACGGAGGACACCGGATATTGTGAACTCCTTTTGGCGTTCTTGGTTCCTATAGCTCAGATGATTCGCCACCAAAATGCCTCATTTTCAAAATAAAATCAAAATGGAAAATGAAATGGCATCAAATAACGTATTTTAATACTTTTTATATGCTTTTTAGCTCGTCCGATTTTTCGGGGGGGGGAAAGGATAGCTATCGTCATCACTTGATCGTTGTCGTCGTCAGCATCGGCGTTGGTTACGTTTTCGGGGAAAAGGGACGAGCTATCGTCGTCGTCGTCAGCAGCGGAGTTGGTTAAGTTTTGCGTTTAGGTCACTTACATTGAAACTATCAAACCTAATGCTTTGAAACTTGGAAAAGTTGTTCATATAATACCCTTCTTCACATTGTATGCTAAAGATGCTGTCAGAGTGTTGCCTGTCTTTTGGGGGTTAAAAACATAAATTTTGATGAATTTTGGTTGATTTTGAGGTTATCCATTTAATTATAGAGATTTTCTATTTTTTGACAAAATATGTTCAAAGTCGTCTGCTACAGAATTGTCGTATGAGGGAAAGGGTTAAGCTTTGCGTTTAGGTCACTTACATGGAAACAATTACTTTGAAACTTGGAAAACTTGTTCATCTGATACCCTTCTTCACATTGTATGCTAAAGATGCTGAGTGTGGCCTATTTTTGGGGGTAAAAAACATCAATATTGATGTATTTTGGTTGATTTTGAGTATTGGTGGTGTTGGTTAAGCTTTGCGTTTAGGTCACTTACATGGAAATTATCAAACCTATTACTTTTAAACTTGGAATACTTATTCATCTAATGCCCTTATTCAGATTGTATGTTAAAAATGCTGAGCGGGCCTGTTTTTAGCTCCACTGGCTGAAAGCCAGTCGAACTTATGTCATGGCGAATTGTCCGTCGTGCGTGCGTGCGTGCGTGCGTTAACTTTTTCCTTTAAACGACTTCTTCTCCCTAACCACTTGGCCAATTTGGTTGAAACTTCATGGGAAGCATCCTCTCAATGTCCTCTACTAAATTCCTTCAATTTTTTTTGATCCATTCAAAATTCTGGTTTCCATGGCAACCGAAAGAAAAAAATAGTGAGAACTTAAAAAAAATCTTCTTCTCCGAAAGTGTCAGGCCGATTTTCAAATAATTTTGTAGAAATGTTCCTTGGGTGACCCTTTATTAGATTCCTTCAAGAAATTTTGATTGGGCGAAAAACATGGCCACCAGGGGGTGGGGCTTTTTTGCCTTATATAGCTATAGTGAAAACTTAAATAATCTTCTTCTCAAAAAGTGTTCAGCAGATTTTCAAATAATTATGTAGAAATGTTCCGTGGGTGACCCTCTATCAGATTCCTTCAAGCCATGTTGATTGGTAAAAAAACATGGCCGTCACAGGGCGGGGCTATTTTGCCTATATGGCTAAAGAGCAAACTTAAAAAATCTTCTCCTCCAAAAGTGTCAGGCCGATTTTCAAATAATTTTGTAGAAATGTTCCTTGTGTGAACCTTAATTAGATTCCTTCAAGAAATGTTGATTGGGCGAAAAACATGGCCGCCAAGGGGCGGGGCTTTTTTGCGTTATATAGCTATAGTGAAAACTTAAAACATCTTCTTCTCCGAAAGTGTTCAGCCGATTTTCAAATAATTTTGTAGAAATGTTCATTGGGTGACCCTCTATCAGATTCCTTCAAGCCATGTTGATTGGTCGAAAAACATGGCCGCCAGAGGGCGGGGCTATTTTGACTTATATGACCATAGTGAAAACTTAAAAAATCTTCTCCTCCGAAAGTGTCAGGCATATTTTCAAATAATTTTGCAGAAACATTCCTTTGGTGACACTCTACAAGATTCCTTTAAGCCATGGTGGTTGGTAAAAAAAATAGCCACCACGGGGCAGGGCTGTTTGGAGATTTTATTTTTGCCTTATGGCCGTGGAGCGATACTGGCCCTCTTGGGCCTCTTGTTTTTAGCTCACCAGAGCACGAAGTGCTCAAGGTGAGTTATGGTGATCGCCTTTTGTCCGTCGTCCATCGTGCGTCAACATCTTCTCCTCAGTAACCAGTGGGTTAATTGGGATGAAACTTCACAGAAAGCATTCTCTTAATGACCTCACCAGAATTCTTTAAACAATTTGGGATTCATGCAGAATTCTGGTTTCCATGGCAATGAAACGAACAAAAACTTTAAAATTCTTCTTCTCCCAAACTGGTTGGCAGATTTTCAAATAATTTTGTAGAAATGTTCCTTGGATGATCCTCTATTAGATTCCTTCGAGTCATGTTGATTGGTTGAAAAACATGGCTGCCAGGTGGCAGGGCTGTTTTGCCTTATATGGCTATAGAGAAAACTTATAAAAATCTTCTCCTCCGAAAGTGTCAGGCTGATTTTCAAATAATTTTGCAGAAATGTTCCTTAATTGACCCTATATCAGATTCTTTCAGGCCAAGTTGATTGGTCGAAAACCATGGCCGGCAGGGGGGCGGGTCTATTTTGCTTTATATGGCTATAGTCAAAACTTTAAAAATCTTCTCCTCCGAAAGTGTCATGCCGATTTTCAAATAATTTTGTAGAAATGTTTCTCAATTGACCCACTATCAGATTCCTTCAAGCCATGTTGATTGGTCAAAAAACATGGCCGCCACAGGGCAGGGCTATTTTTCCTTATATGGCTATAGTGAAAACTTAAAAACTCTTCTCCTCCGAAAGGTTCATGCCGATTTTCAAATAGTTTTGTAGACATGTTCCTAGGGTGAGGCTCTATCAGATTCCTTTAAGCCATGTTGATTGGTAGAAAACTATGGCCGCCAGAGGGCGGGGCTTATATGGCTAAAGTGAAGAAAAAAATCAGGTGAGCGATCCAGGGCATTCATGGCCCTCTTGTTTATATATTTGGGTCGACTTTGAGAATTAGACATAGTTTCTTCATTTTTAGCTCCACTAGCTGAAAGCCAGTAGAGCTTATGTCATGGCGAATTGTCCGTCGTGCGTCCGTGCGTGCGTGCGTTAACCTTTTCCTTTAAACAACTTCTTCTCCCTAACCACTTGGCCAATTTGGTTGAAACTTCATAGGAAGCATCCTCTCAATGTCCTCTACTAAATTCCTTCAATTTTTTTTTATCCATTCAAAATTCTGGTTTCCATGGCAACCAAAAGAAAAAAATACTGAAAACTTAAAAAATCTTCTTCTCCGAAAGTGTCAAGACGATTTTCAAATAATTTTGTAGAAATGTTCCTTGGGTGACCCTCTATTAGACTCCTTCAAGAAATTTTGATTGGTTGAAAAACATGGCCGCCAGGGGGCGGGGCTATTTTGCCCTATATGGCTATAGTGAAAACTTAAAAAATCTTCTCCTCCGAAAGTGTTGAGCCGATTTTCAAATAATTCTGTAGAAATGTTCATTGGGTGACCCTCTATCAGATCCTTTCAAGCCATGTTGATTGGTAAAAAAATATGGCCGCCAGAGGGCAGGGCTATTTTGCCTTATATGTCCATAGTGAAAACTTAAAAAATCTTCTTCTCCAAAAGTGTTGAGCCGATTTTCAAATAATTTTGTAGAAATGTTTCTTGGTTGACCCTCTATCAGATTCCTTCAAGCCATGTTGATAGGTCAAAAAACATGGCCGCCAGAGGGTGGGGCTATTTTGCCTTATATGGCTATAGAGAAAACTTAAAAAATCTTCTCCTCCGAAAGTGTCAGGCCCATTTTCAAATAATTTTGTAGAAATGTTCCTTGGGTGACCCTCTATCAGATTCCTTCAAGCCATGTTGATTGGTTGAAAAACATGGCCACCAGGGGGCAGGGCTGTTTTGCCTTATATGGCTATAGTGAAAACTTATATAATCTTTTCCTCCTAAACTATTTGGCCGATTTTCAAATAATTTTGCAGAAATGTTACTTGGGAGACACTCTACAATATTCCTTTAAGCCATTGTGGTTGGTAAAAAAAACATGGCCACCAGGGGGCAGGGCTGTTTGGAGATTTAATTTTTGCCCTATGGCCGTGGAGCGATACTGGCCCTCTTGGGCCTCTTGTTTGTTAAATTGATTTCAAATTTTTCCCAAACAATGAAAACATGATGTACTTCAACATATTATGAATATCTTTAATCGGATTGTGTTTTGGGGGTCAAGGTCACTGTTACTAAAATAGGAAAACTGTAATATATTCAATATCTTTAGTTACAGTTGACTTAATGTAACCATCTTTTGTTTGTAGTAAGTATTTATTTAAGATCATTAATGGTATTGTGTCTATTGCAATAGAAGAAAGTTTAAACTTCCAGATCATATCTTTGTTATTATTATATCTTCAATAGTTTTTGAGTTTTACTTGCTACACATGTTGGGACGGGTGATATTTTAGTATACAACTAAGTTACTTATCCCTCTTATCCCTCTTATCTACGTCCCTGATATAACTATAATACTATTGAAAGTAGAGTATACATCCTTCTTGGTTATATAACTATAACACTATAGAAAGTAGAGTATACACCCTTCTGTGTTATATAACTATAATACTGTTGAAAGTAGAGTATACACCCTTCTGTGTTTTATAACTATAACACTGTTGAATGTAATGTATACACCCTTCTTTGTTATATAACTGTAACACTGTTAAAAGTAGAGTATACACCCTTCTGAGTTATATAACTATAACACTATTAAAAGTAGATTATACACCCTTCTGTGTTATATAACTATGATACTCTTGAAAGTAGAGTATACACCCTTCTGTGTATTTAACTATAACACTGTTGAATGTAGAGTATACACCCTTCTGTGTTAAAAGTAGAGTATACACCATTCTGTGATATATAACTATAGCACTGTTGAAAGTAGAGTATACACCATTCTGGGTTATATAATTATGCACCCTTCGAAGAAGAGGGGTATATTGCTTTGCACATGTCGGTCGGTCAGTATGTCGGTTGGTCGGTCGGTCAGTATGCCGGTTGGTCCGTCGGTAGACCAAAGCTTGTCCGAGTGATAACCTATGGTCCCCAAACTTGACTTGGAGGTTGGGATGACCAGTAGACGAACCCTATTGCTTTTGAGGTCATCAGGTCAAATGTCAAGGTCACAGTGACCTTGAACGCGAAAAGCCTGTCCGAGTGATCACTCGACGCCCTCAAACATGACATGGAGGCTGGGGGTGACCAGTAGATGACCTCTATTGATTTTGAGGTATTGGGTCATAGGTCAAGGTCACAGTGACCGTGAACCTGCAAAGCTTGTCCAAGTGATAACTCAACATTGCCTGTACCCATGGCCCTCAAACTTGACATGGAGGCTGGGCCAGACCAGTAAGTAAGACCCCTATTGATTTTGAGGTCATTGGGTCTAAAATCAAGGTCACAGTGACCTTGAACCTAAAAAGTTTGTCCGAGTGATAAATCGACATTGCCTTCACCCATGGCCCTCACACTTGAAATGGAGGCTGGGGGTGACCAGTAGATGACCCCTAATGATGTTGAGTTCATTTGGTCAAAGGTCAAGGTCACAGTGACCTTGAACGCAAAAAGCTTGTCCGAATGTTCTCGACATTGGCTGCACGCATGACCCTCAAACTTGACATGGAGGCTTGGGGTAACCAGTAGATGATCCCTATTAATTGGTCATCAGGTCAAACGTCAAGGTCACTGACCTTGAACTGAAAATGTTGTCCGAGTGATAACTCAACATTACATGCACCGATGACCCTAAAACTTAACATGGAGGCTGGGGGTGACCAGTATATGACCCCTATCGTGAAGGTCATCATGTGAACGGTCAAGGTCACAGTGACAAAGCTTGTCCAAGTGATAACTAAACAATGCCTGGAGCTTTAGTCCTCAAACTTGACTTGGAGGTTGGGCCTGACCAGTAGATGACCCCTTTTTATTGGCCGGATTGCTCTACCAATTCCGGTCTATAGATTGGCGATGTCCGTCTGTCCGTCTGTCTGTCTGTCTGTCCGTCAACATTTTGGTTAAAGTTTCAGGTTAGGCAATTTGGTTAAAGTTTTAGGTAAGGCAATTTGGTTAAAGTTTTAGGTTGAGCAAAATCTAAGCACTGGAAAGAGTTACAAACTTGAAACTTTGCCTGAAGGTAACCAGTATGGAGTTCTATTGATTTCTATGGTTACTTTGACCTTGACATTGGTTTGTCGATTTTCAAGGTCAAATTGCCGACAATCCGGCCTGACATCGGTTTCTTGTTTTGTACTTTATGCTATATGCGCATCTGGGGTAAGCAGGGAATCTAAATAAACTGATGGAATATCTCTCTCTCTCTCTCTCTCTCTCTCCCTCTCTCCGAACTGCCAAACACGATGTCAATCTCATGTAGATAACACACCCACTGCTTTTTCTCAGTATTTGTTAGAAATATATAGCATCAGATGTCATTATAAAATAGCACGTTATAATGGCGAGTTGTGAGAACATATTTATTTATATAGAGAAATAAAAAACCCGTAAGTAATTGTTTATGTTATGTACTACAGATAATTGTAACTGCTAATTACAAATAGACTTGTATTGTTCGGCTCTGTTGGTTGTTACGGCATGTTTAGGCGAAGATGGATGAATACATCTGCACATCTTCAATATAATATATAATATGAATTTAAACTTAGTTCGAATTTCCAATATAGGTATATGCAACACACAATGTTTCAATGTATGATTTTGATATTTATTACAGATAGACAAGACATGGACGATGCCAATGAAGACTGGTCTAAACGTCTACATGAAGTACTTGATGTTATAGGCGCATCTGAGTACACCCGAGAAAAGTGTTGGGAGCATGCTATGGTACATGAAATAATAAAAACGTTTGAATATCTTACGGATATGTTCGTCTTCAGATTGTTAAAGATAAATGTCCGCGTTTAGCTGGAATTGGCGATATATCAGATAATAACTGCTTTATCGATAGGAAAGGTAGAGTATGTGCTACCCACTCCCAAATTTATGTTGGACAAAAGACATATCGTAATGGTCCAGCGAACACGAGTCCGGGTGATAACGGTCATTGTACAGTTGATCAAGTATATGCCTTAAGGTGTCGACAGATACCGAGGTCAGCCAATTCCTGGTTACAAAGGACACGGAAATACGACTGGCCATCACAGAAACAACTTAAGGCAATGGGTTCATACGGTTGTTTCTTTGTTGGTGTTGGACACCCTCATAGTAACAACAAGGCTAGCGAATGGAGAATTTCCTTCTCACTTCAAGAACGTGACCTCATGTCAAGTCTGAACGAAACGCAACACAAGTGTTATATTCTCCTCAAGATGATAAAGAAAGATATCATAGAACAAAAGGCCGGTGAATCTATATCATCATATCATTGTAAAACAAGTCTTTTTTATACAATCGAAAATTCTCATAAACATTGTTGGACTAATGATAAGCTTATACTGTGTGTACAGCAGTGTCTTAAGCGTCTATTTATTTGGGTAAAGGAAAAACATTGTCCAAATTATTTCATTCCAGAAGCGAATATGTTCGATAAGCTCAGCGTAATTACTTTGGAAAAAATAGAGAATGTTTTAAACGATATAATAGAGAATGATATCAAGTGTTTATATTCACTTACTTGTGACAAAGTTGGTGAACTCCTGAAATCTAAAATGAGTGGTGATGAACTGGTATATTCTCGTACCTCGTCTCAGCCAAGATATTTAATATGCAAAAATATTACAAAAATCATCTATTCTTTAAGGAACGTGTTCATAAGACGCATGTCTATGCCTTCCAACACAAATGCAGGTTATATGAATGGCGTGATGCAACTTCTGCTATATCTACAACATACGAACCATGTCACAGAACATACTACGAGAGACGTAAGAATGGCACTTGACTCTATAATTCCGCATATACTATTTCAATACAAACAGTGTATGTATGTTCAGTACTTGTCACAAGGAAACTTGTCCGACCTGCGGTCTATGACAATTACAAATATAATCTCAGAAATTAGTGACTGTGACCTTATCTCGTCAAAGTTATCTTTAGCATCAATTTGAACAGTATCACGAGGAGTGTAAGCGCATTTTAGTGTTATTTCTAGTGTTATGTGAAAAAGAAATAGAACCATTTGTGATATCTGTGTGTAACTGTAACAAAAAGATAAAATATGTTGATATCGCTCTTACTAAAAAAAAAAGATTTACTGACATGTCAAGCAAAGAATTCAGACATTGCATCACAGGCTGTATGGTGTTTCATCCATCTCAAGTTAGTCTGGTCCATAGAGCTCTTCAATACGAGATGTTCCGTAATGTGTTCACACAACCTGGATCTGAATTTGAAATAGAACAGGACTACTGGTTAAACTGGATAACGGTAGATTCACAAATATATCTGTATTTTCTACAATATTTACTTTACTCTCATAAAAAAATTCAGGCAGAGAAAAAAACAGCCATGCAGCAACTAATTCACCTTCTCCGAACTGACAGCAATCTTGGCCACAGAGAGACAGCATTTAACCTGTTGGGCTGGATATGTGTATGGACAAATGAATTACAAACCGCATGGAAATGCTTTTGTTTATCATGGAAAGAAAGGCCATTTACAAATGCAGCTAAATGGCATATGTTAATTTTACTGAGTGAAATAATAAAAAAACATAGGGTAAGCATGATGGAGACGAACATGATGTCAAAGTTTCTTTATCTATTGGTGTAAAACCTGATGTTCATTGAAGTTGAGGGTTATCGTGATATATATGAGTCGCGTCCGGCGATTTAACATCTTGAAGTATCTGTGTACAGTCAAGACTAAAGGTTGGAATCCACCTTAGCAGAGGAGATAGCGTCGGGTATTTAATTTATTAACGTATCTTAACGAGGAATCCACCGTGGCCGAGCTGTTAGCATCGATACATTGGAACCGGGCGTCCAGAGTTCCAGCACATTTCCTAGCCTAGAACTGGTTTGTTTACCAGGAATCATAGACAAGTGAACTGTCGACAACTGAAATAATGTTGTAAAAAGGCTGAATATCCTAATACATCTAAAGTATCCGCAGCGTCTGGCGATTCGAGGTCACAAAGTTTAGCACATCTTTGTACAGTAAATTCTTTGTGTACACACCCAGTCACACCAGAGTATCTACTTTCCGATTATACATTACGTAGGGTTAATGCATCATCTGACAAAAAAACTAGAAGTGTAGCCCCAATAGTTGAACGTCAATGTTACTGTACATGATGCCAGACCGGAGATGAAAAACGACCCCAAATGATATATATTACTCCGCTCATATGTATTACTATGATCCTTAACTTTGATGATTATTGAATGACTAACATTCACTAAGCTAGGAAATGTTCAATGTTCACGAGATATACTTCATGACTACTGCGAGCAGGAATCGAACCCGTGGCGTCAAGGTTTAGATACGGCATGGTAAACACTCCGGCATAGCTTTTTCAGAGTAAATTATTTTGGGTTTTATGCTGGACGTTCCGTTTTTCTGTCACTGCGTAGCATGGTAGGCACTTAGGGATTACTTTTTTTTGTCCGGCGTCTGTCTGTCCGTCACACTTTTTCGTCACACTTTCAATGAGCAGGTGCAGGTGACACACATGCTCCGCGGAGCACTCCATTCTAGTTCTGTAAAATGGATACCATTGAAAAGATATCATATATGTCGGTATTTCTTTTTATCGTATAGTAAGTTAGCTAAACGATTTCTGCTATTACTGTTTAATCAAATGCCATTCATGATTACTATTGCTGCGTATACTAATGCATAAATGAATAAATTCCATAGCTGACGTGCCTTGTTATGGCAAATGTATATTGTTGTTATTGATGATTGAGTTATATAAGAGAAACATCCTGTTTAGAGAGGACACGGTCATTCATAGAAAAGAGTAGACATAAAGTATGCATGTGCCGAGTTTAATTAATACATGTTCGTAAAGTATTTTACAACACATTTATACAAAGAATATCCCTCGGAAATTAGGCCCTTGCATAATGAATTGGTTTGCGAGTGTAGGCATGGTATAACACGCTGCTTTCATCAATTATTTAGTTATATCACGGCGTATCCTGGGTAAGTTGCCAGTACCGCTAATCCATTTATCCTGATACCAACGATTTAGTTTGGATGCTAGCGCAACCATCTTAAGCGCCATGAAAAGAAAGCTATGTTTACAATGTTTAAAGGCTTCTGTATGACCCGACTGGTGATCGAACTTGCGTCCTCCAGTTGTCGAGGCGGACACTCTACCAATACACCACTGAGGCGGTCCCGTGGATAGTAGATATGAGCCTCGTCTATCAATTTGTGGTCTTATTGACTTGTCATATAGAGATAGATTGGTTTAATAGGGATACTCTTTTAGATTGTTGTCAATATATGTATATTTGACTTGTAGAACAGTATATTCTTATTAACTGACCGTAACGGGATCATATAGAGGTAGATTGGTTTAATAGGGATACTCTTCTAGATTTTTGTCAAAATATGTATATTTGACTTAAGTACATTGTACATGTAGAAGGAAAGTAAAGGATCTGGCAAGACGGTGTGAATGCACTGACTCGTCTGAACCTTCACTGAACATAAGATGCCATATGAATTTATGACCAAATACCGCTTGACGCTACTCGTTTTTAAGTCGCGTCAGGTAAAATGGGTGACGTTGACGTCTCTGCAGTAGACCACTTTTAAAACCGTGTTATTTTACCCACAATTCCCCTTTATTCCAGCCCTCCGTTTAAAGGAATTATAAGGTAAAAATCTGCAGTCAATCCACCATTCATCGATTAAATTTTAACCTTGAACATGTTTACAAATGTTTGCAATATCGATTTTTACACCCTTTTTTAATACAATAAATGTGCATCGGACGAATTTAATGATCATCTTGGTAAAACTTTGGAAAATCAATAAAAATGTAGTATGAATTGCAATCAGTTAAAAGAAATCTGCGGCAAAATAAGGGAAATTGTTCAAAGTCGTCTGCATCAGAGGCGTCAAAATACATCTGTTTGTGGGAAAGGTCTGAACGATCGTTTGTTTCCGGAAAAGATGGTTCTCAATCTGATTTTCGACACCATTGACCGGATCATACCTTTTGTGCAATGATATTGTGAGAATCATTTAACCGCGGACTCCTGAATACATTATTCCCAACACTGCGCTCGAAATTAGGTAGAAAAAGTACCCAGTTTCGCTATATACACCAACCCACGAATATTTACGAAGGTACCGTGTCTCCCTATATACACCAACCCTGAAACACTCGCGAGTTTATAGCTTCTCTCTATATACACCAATCTACGAACAATTGCGAACGTACCATGTCTATCTATATGCAACAACCTACGTTCAAATAATGAACGTATAGTGTCTCCCTATATACACCAGCCAACGAAAACATCAACCTACGAACACTTAGGAACTAACCGTGTTTAACTTTAATCATCAACCTTCGAACACTTACGAACGAACCATGTCTATCTATTTACACCAACCCTTGAATACTTACTTATAGTAATATTCCCTTAAAAATGTGTTCCAGTGCATAAGGAGAAGAAGTAGTTTGAAGCTAAACCCTTACCCCTTATTGGATGCCACATGTTTGCTATATATTTCAACCAAACATGATTTCTAGGAAATCTTATGTAGAGGGTTACTAAAGTAACATTTCTACACATTTCTCTTGAAATCAAACAAGTTCTTTCATAGGATGGAATTTAAAAAAAAAAAAGTTATTTGCCCCTTTTATGATGCCACCTGGCTGCCATGTTACTCAACCAATCAATATGAAGATGGTTACTAGAGGATCATTTCTACACATGTACCTTTTGTTGTTTCGGCATCAGAAAAGGAGTGAAATGCCAACAATTCTTTTAGAGAAATGGTATTTAAAAGTTGTTCAAGCCATACTCTTTACATGTAGTTGAATAACATGGCCGCCGGACGGAATCAGAAAAGGGTCAAAATGAAAAGACTTAATTTCCATTCTTTTTAAATTTCTCGTTCGATTTCAAAATAGTTTAGAAGAATATTTCTTTAGTAACACTACATAATTTGTTCAAGGCATATTTATTGGTTTAAAACATCTGAAAAGGGGTAAAAGGAACATTGTAGGAATATCTCCTAGACCAATGGACCTTCAAAGGAATGTTCCTGTGGTGGTCCTCTTTCAAATTATTCAAAGATGTAATTCATTATTAAAAATGTCCATTACTGATAAGCTGTTTAATCTTACAGCTCAGTCCCAATTTTAATTAATTTTTTTTACCTTTATTTGCTGTAGCATTTTCTCCTAAAATATCACTAAGGTGGTCGATTTAGGGCCTTTTTGGCACTCTTGATTCGAATGCGATTTTATATTTTAGCTGTTTGCATCCGAATGCAAGACCAAAAATGCAGCGTGCAACGTCCACATTCTGAGCCTTACAAATGTCATGCATTTTCAGAGGTAACCGTACCAATTATGTTAACTACAGTATTTGCAATGTTACTGTTGAACGGACGAATACACAAGTACGTCGTGTACAACAACACAGTTCGTCTCCAAAATCCGTCAATTATCGTGTATAAGCCGGTACCAAATGTATTAAGCCGAACACCCATCTTTGCGAAACTGAGTTCCACTACCGTTGTATAGATCATCGGATTTGACCATTTTAAGTGAAGGGTAACATCCGTAATACACATTATTAGTGCGTCAGTGTATATGCAAATAAAAACACTATTGGATCTACAACGGTAGACAGATGTTTATATCTCTCCTACATGGCAACTACACCTGTTTGTCTGTTTCTATGACATGTGACGGGTTTGAGCCCGGTTTATGTAACGGTTTTGACAACCACAGATAGCTCCAGACAGAGACAATTATGTTAGCAAGAGGACTACACCAGTATTAACAGTGCTTGGAATTAAAACCGTTTGCCAATATAAAAGAGGTGAGTTAATTCAACAAAGATAATATGGAGTAAACTGATATTGGCTCAACTTGCTTTATCTTATATTACTCATTCAAATCCATTATCATGGGTAGCAAAAATATAGTTTTATATGATCAAATAAGAACTTAATTACATGTTTGTTTATATTTTTAATAGTTTTTCGGAAATGACATGGGAGGACGAGTTATTATAAATAAAATAAATAATCCGATGTTTTAAGTATTTGCAGTTTCTTTATATTGACTCGCATTTATGTTTTTTGTCTTATTTACTAAGACACAAGAGGTCCCTGCTAGATTTGCTGCAGACTGTTATGTGTCAATATCGTGATAAAAATCACGTCAAATTCTCCTTTTAATAGCAATTTAACTTACTAAATGTTGTTTTCATGCTCAAAGAGATGTCTTGATTTGTGTAGAATTCATCAATAACGTTAATCCATGAATATCTAAAATAGGAACTGTTTCTAAGCTAAATATAGACCCTATCCTGTTGTGTTCTAGTTTCGTGACCTTTTTAATCGATTTTTTTCCGCATGCGCATTTCGATATGAGAAGCGAGTGGTCAAAATATTATATTATTTTAGATAAGTACAAGACGAATGTTTGACGCAAAGAGTCAAAGAGAAGGCGCAATATTTCGTTGTGCATGTAGAAATAAGGAAAAAGAACATTTAAATCCACAAACATTAGAACAATTTAAACTGTAGATGGTAATGCTATATTTCTCCTATTGAAGACTTTTGTATACTTCAAATTACCTCCCTTTAAGCAATACCAGGAATTTTACCTTGTGATTCGTATGATAAGATTGACAAACATTGAAATTATATGAATGAATACTATTATTTAAATTAGTAACAACATCAAAATTAATTTAAGCCAAGATAAATGTGTACACATTTCGTTATTTTTTTATAGATACCCTAATGTAAAGGTATGAATATACATTTTTTAAACAAATGTTTTCATTTCAAAGTTCCTAATGTTTGTTTAGACTAATGAAAATCCAGAATCCATAAATAAACCAATGAAGTCTTTTCCGGCGACATTGATGCCTTGCATCAACTTTCTCTTGTAATATAATGTTACATGTACAGGGTCCTTCACAGAGTTAGCCACCGCGGGTCATCCATCAGTTGCTTTACTTTGTGAAAGAGCCAACAACTCCACCCACGTCGCTATAAAAACCGGCTATTACAGCAAGACTGTACAAGAGGTATTGGTAACCCGTTCCCGTTACAAAAATGTATTTTAACACTCATAAATTATTGATTAAAATGCTGTCGTGTCAGTTTAAATGTAATGACAAACTATATTTATTACACACGCACACTTTATGAACCTATCGCATATTGATATATTTAAAGGGTTCAATCGGTGTTGAATATGGTTTATAATAGAAACTAACCAGTGGAGCTAAACTGAAAAATAACTTCTTGATTTAATTTTTTGAAACACACATGCAGCAATTACAATATAAGTGCCTCATTTAAATCTTAATTTACACATTTTCGTTCGTAACTAAAGCCTAGTTCTGACTGTCCCAGATTGGGGGCCCCGGTACGTCAAACCGGGAAGACAACTATGGTGGCACCGTAGCAAATCGGGATGATCCGTGATGAACCGTGTTGATTCGGCGCGATCCGGCAGACCATAATGGATGTTTTAAAATGTTTAACACAACCGGTAGTCACCGGGAGAAATATCAAAAACCGGCGTTATCCGGGCAGGTCCGGGGTCTCTACCGGGTCTCTACCGTGGCTATTCCGTGATAGTCCGTAGTTATCAGGGGCGGTCGGGAATACTCTACTCACGGTAGACATACGGTGAACCCCGGAGTTAACCCGGCATAGCTCCGGCGTATGCCGGTAAAGTCCCGTTTTGCACCGGTGGAGTTAGGGACTGACACGGTCTGAGCCGGATAAGCAGACGGTTAACAACAGCGTATGCCGGCATTCCGCCGGTTGAGGCCGTTTGACCCCCGTTTCATTACGGACTTACCCGGTTTATGCCGGATTATCCCGTTTCCACGACGGTAACAGACGGCGAAGTTACGGTCAGACAGGTTGTAGTTACGGTTAGCCCCAGATAAATTCCCGGTGTGTATAAAGTATCGTGTACAATTAGGTTCCCCATCAGTTTAATTTGAGAGCAAATCGATATGATCCAGACAACATACTCGAGTTGGTGAACAGTCAGCTACAGTTGGCCCATCGGCAGAAAGCTTGCACTTGTCTCAGTTTATATACAGGTACACTCCTGTTACCACCGTGGCATGACCGGCGCACGACCGGGTTTGACCGGCAGGGCCGTAACACGATCGTGGTCTCACCGGCTGAAACCGGGACATGACCTGGGATGGACAGGGAAACACGCCGTCGTGACACCAAAAATTCACCGTGCCAAAACGGGGTAATCCGGCTTCTAAACCGGGAGCACTCCGGGACAGCGACGGGAATATGAGAATGCAATTGATTTTTCTGGCACAAATGTCCCGGATCATACCGGATCATCACCGGGAGATACCGGTACTTAAACCGGGACAGTGAGAACTAGGCTTTAAGGGATACGTACGTTTCTTGTCTGGACTCGGTGTGTGTAACAACTTGCACATTTCCTTCTGAATACTCCTAATCGTTACACAAACCGGTTCCAAACCCATCGCCTTTCTCTTCCATAGAAGCGTACGGACATGTTGGACAGATCCAAAGCCCCGTCTACCATTTTTGAATCAATACATTGTAAAGGGTTTAATCGGGCTGAGTATCGTAAATAATACAAATTTTAC
Organism: Serripes groenlandicus; assembly: GCA_031761405.1. Lineage (NCBI taxonomy): Eukaryota > Metazoa > Mollusca > Bivalvia > Cardiida > Cardiidae > Serripes > Serripes groenlandicus. Next base: position 151,022,699 of record JASEVX010000002.1, on the reverse strand, counting down.
CGTTAAAATTGATCTCCCGAAAACAAACCTTTTGAAATCAACCCTTTCGTATTGAAACTAATTGTACAGCATTATATTATGGTATTGCCTTTACTACATGAATAAATGGGTATAAATACCTTATAATAATGGCTTATGTGAACAGTTCATTGTTTGTAAAAGGTCTTGTCTCACGGATCCATAATTTTCTGTGATTGTAAATAAAACAAGAGTTGTCGGAGGACAATATAGCTCGCCTATCAGGGCCATCGTCTATCAGGGCCTACTTCAGAACAGTTATAGCATTAGGTCAAGTCACACAGTATCACCTATTGCAAGATAATACATCTGTAAATGTGTTTATATACGATGAATGCTGATAGTGAACATACTACCGAAGACTTACAGTATCAGATAAAACCACACATGACCCTGAATAAGTGTGTGAAGTTTCAAAACAACAGCATACACAGTGTCTGAGAAAAGTCCTTGCACGCAAAGGTTTGACCACAATTGTAAGTCCAAAACGGTGCACAATTCAGTCAAAATCCATTCCAGAGTTATGGGACTTGACATACAAGGTTATCTAATGAATCTAAATAAGTGTGTGGAGTTTCAAAGCAACAACATACACAGTGTCTGAGAAAACGCCTTGCACGCAAAGGTTTGACCAAAATTATAAATCCAAAAAGGAGCACAATTCAGTCAAAATCGATTCCATAGTTATGGGACTTGACATACAAGGTCACATAATGACCCTGAATGAGCGTGTGAAGTTCCAAAGCAACAGCATACACAGTGTCTGAGAAAAGGCCTTGCACACAAAGGTTTGACCAAAATTCTGAGTCCAAAAAGGGGCACAATTCAGTCAAAATCCCTTCCATAGTTATGGGACTTCAGATACAAGGTCACATAATGACCCTAAATGAGTGTGTGAAGTTTCAAAGCAACAGCATACACAGTGTCTGAGAAAAGGCCATGCACGCAAAGGTTTGACCAAAATTCTAAGTAAAAAAAGGGAGACAATTCAGTCAAAATCTATTCCAGAGTTATGGGACTTGACATACCAGGTCACCTAATGACCCTGAAGAAGTGTGTGAAGTTCCAAAGCAACAGCATACACAGTGTCTGAGAAAAGGCCTTGCACGCAAATGGCTTGACCAAGCTGGCAACGCCAGCGCCAACGCGGACGCCAACGCCGGTGTGCTTACATAAGCTCCCCTATTTCTTCGAATAGGAGAGCTAAAAAGTACTTTAAATTGGCACACATCTACGGTATTACTTTTATTGTTTGAGAAATATGACTTCCGGCTTCATCATCCCGGCGTTTTTTGACCAAACATTGATTCTGGAATGTCTTGATTCACATATCTAAAGTAATATATAATTGAGGGGCGTAACAGGAAAATCAACCACTATACATTGGCAACCAGTCTAGATCCAGATCACTCCAAGCATCCGATCCGATCTGGATCTTAATTATTCGTTTATTAATTTAAAAAAGCCATGAGCAAGCCTTTGACATACCGTATACATTTAAATTGCAGATGTTGTCCAGATGTTGTTGCAATTTAGTCCAGATGTTGGTTTTCGTAGAGAATAACTGTAATGACGAGTATACAGTGTGATTTTAGCATCAGAATAGTGCACTGTATTGAATTAACAGCGGTAAACGGATTTTTGGATTTTTGAAAATACACACACTTTTGAACCTTTTGCATATCTATGGAGTTAAAGGGTTCAATCGATGTTGAGTATTTTATTAATAAGGGCTAAATCGGTGTTCATTATCGTAAATAATATTTGTTTACAATGAAACTTAACCAAATTTATACTATGATACTGTTGTAAGCAGAGTAAACACCATTCTGAATAGTGTAACTTTCATACAGTTGTAAGTAGAGTATACACCATTCTGAATGGTGTAACTTTCATACAGTTGAAAGTAGAGTATACATCATTCTGAATGGTGTAACTTCCATACAGTTGTAAGCAGAGTAAACGCCATTCTGAATGGTGTAACTTTCATACAGTTGAAAGTAGAGTATACATCATTCTGAATGGTGTAACTTTCATACAGTTGAAAGCAGAGTAAACACCATTCTGAATGGTGTAACTTTCATACAGTTGAAAGTAGAGTATACATCATTCTGAATGGTGTAACTTTCATACAGTTGAAAGCAGAGTAAACACCATTCTGAATGGTGTACCTTCCATACAGTTGAAAGTAGAGTATACATCATTCTGAATGGTGTAACTTTCATACAGTTGAAATCAGAGTATACATCATTCTGGATGATGTATGTATACTAGTATTGAAAGCAGAGTATAATCCATTCTGGGGGGAGAGAGAGAGAGAGAGAGAGAGAGAGAGAGAGAGAGAGAGAGAGAGAGAGAGAGAGAGAGAGAGAGAGAGAGATAGAGAGAAAGAGACAGACAGACAGACAGGCAGAGACAGAGACAGAGACAGAGAGACAGAGACAGAGATAGAGACAGAGAGACACAGAGAGAGAGAGACATACATAGTCAGAGACAGAGACAGAGATAACGCCAGAGAGACAGAGACAGAGACAGAGAGACAGAGAGAGGAAGAGAGAGACAGAGACAGAGAGAGAGAGAGACAGAGAGAGAGAGAGAGAGAGAGACAGACAGACAGACAGAGACAGACAGACAGACAGACAGACAGACAAACAGAGAGACAGGCAGACAGACAGACAGACAATTTATTTACAGACAGAAAGACAGACAGACAGACAATTTATTTCAATGTTTATTTCAATTTCAAACATCCATTCTGAATTATATACCTATAATACAGTTAAAAGTAAAGTATACACCATTCTGAGTGATGTAGCTATAACACTATTCAAAATAGAGTAAATACCATTATGAGTGTGGTAACTAAATTCTGTTGAAATCAGAGTAAACACTATTCTGAGTGGTGTAACTATAATTATGTTGAAGGCATAGTAAACACCATTTTGAGTGGTGTAACTATAATTATGTTGAAGGCAGAGTAAACAACATTTTGAGTGGTGCAACTATAATTATGTTGAAGGCATAGTTAACATCATTCTGCGTGGAGTTGCTATACTAATGTTGAAAGCAGAGAAAACACCATTCTAAGTGGTGCAACTATAATACTGTTGAAGGCATAGAAAACACCATTCTAAGTGGTATAAGTATAAATCTGTTGAAGGCAGAGACAACACCATTCTAAGTGGTTTAAGTATAATTCTGTTGAAACCAGAAGTCCATATATTACATTTTGAACAGCCAAACACGATGTTAATCTTATGTAGATAACACGCCCACTGTTTCGTCTCAGTATTTATTAGAAATATATAGCATCAGATGTGCAAAAGTCATTATAAAATTACGTTTAGCACGTTATAATGGCGAGTTGTGAGAAAATAATTATATATATAGAGAAATAAAAAACCCATATAAGTAATTGTTCATTTTATGTAATACAGATAATTGTAAATGCTAATTACAAATATACTTGTATTGTTAGGCTCTGTTGGTTGTTACGGCAAGTTGTGGTGAAGATGAATGAATACATCTGCGCCTCTTCAATATAATATATAATTTGAATTTAAGCTTAGTTTGAATTTCCAATATAGGTATATGCAACACACAATGTTTCAATATATGATTTTGATATGTATTACAGATAGACGAGACATGGACGATGCCAATGAAGAATTGTCTAAACGTCTACATGAAGTACTTGATGTTATAGGTGCATCTCAGTACATGCGAGAAAAGTATTGGGAGGGTACTATGTTATGTAACATAACGAGAACGTTTAGAAACCATAGTTATGATACAGAAACTCCCAACAAAATATCATTCTACCACGTTGGGAGTAGATACGAAGGGACAACTACACCTGGTATCAATTCCGATCTCGATGTGATACATTGTCAAGACGAAATACCTGTGGTAGAGAATGTTTTCGAATCTAAACAACAGGGATTTTCTTATCTTATTTTAACGGATGAAGACACCAAACCTGGATATGTTCGTCTTCAGATTGTTGTAGATAAATGTCCGTGGTTAGTTGGAAATGGCGATATATCAGATAGCTTCTTTATCGATAGGAAAGGTAGAGTATGTGCTAGCCACTCCCAAATTTATGGTGGACAAAACACATCTCGTAACGGTCCAGCGAGCACGAGTCCGGCTGATAACCGTCATTGTCAATTGGATCGAGTATGTGCCTTTAGGTGTCGACAGATACCGAGGTCAGCCGATTCCTGGTTACATAGGATACGGAAATACGGCTGGCCATCACAGAAACAACTTAAAGCAATGGTTGTATATGGTTGTTTATTTGTTGGTGTTGGACATCCTCATAATAAAAACAAGTCTAGCGAATGGAGAATTTCCTTCTCACTTCAAGAACGTGACCTCATGTCAAGTCTAAACGAAACGCAACACAAGTGTTATATTCTTCTGAAGATGATAAAGAAGGATATCATAGAACAAACTGCCGGCGAATCTATATCATCATATCATTGTAAAACAAGTCTTTTTTATACAATCGAAAATTCGCATAAACATTTTTGGACTAATGATAAGCTTATACTGTGTGTACAGCAGTGTCTTAAGCGTCTATTTATTTGGGTGAAGGCAAAAAATTGTCCAAATTATTTCATTCCAGAAGAGAATATGTTCGATAAGCTCAGCGTAATGACTCTGGAAAAAATAGAATATGTTTTAAACGATATAATAGAGAATGATATCAAGTGTTTATTTTCACTTACTTGTGACAATGTTGGTGAACTTCTGAAATCTAAATTGAGTGGTGATGAACTGGTATATAGTCTGGCTATATATACGAGTATCTCGTCTCAGCCAAGACTTATAATATGCTATGATAATATAGTAGTCATCTATTATATCAGGAACGACTTCATGCGACTCATGGATATGACTTCTAACACAAATACAGGTTATATAAATAGGGTGACGAAACTTCTGCTATATCTACAACATACGAACCATGTCACAGACCATACTACGAGAGACGTAAGAATGGCATTTGATTCTATAATTCCGCATATACTATTACAATACAAACAGTGTATGTATGTTCAGTACTTGTCACGAGGAAACTTGTCCGACCTGCGGTCTATGACAATTACAAATATAATCTCAGAAATTATTGACTTTGACCTTTTTTCGTCAAAGTTATCTTTAGCATCTTTATATATTCAATGTGAACAGTATCGAGAGGAGTGTAAGCGCATTCTAGTGTTATGTGAAAAAGAAATAGAACCATTTGTGATATCTGTGTGTGGCTGCACCGAAAGGCTAAGTTATGTTAATTTCGCTCTTGCTAATAAAATGAGATTTACTGACATGTCAAGCAAAGAATTCAGACATTGCACCACAGGCTGTATGGTATTTTATCCATCTCAAGCTAGTCTTGTCCATGGAGCTCTTCAATACGAGATGTTTCGTAATGTGTTCACACAACCTGGATCTGAATATGAAATGAAACAAGACTACTGGTTAAACTGGATTACGATAGATTCAAAAATATATCTGTACTTTCTACAATATTTACTTTACTCTGATACAAAAATTCAGGCAACAAAAGAAACAGCCATTCAGAAAATAATATACGTTCTCCAAACTGACCAAAATATTGGCCACAGAGAGACAGCATTGAACCTGTTGGGCTGGATAAGTCTACAGAAAAATGAATTGCAAGCCGCATGGAAATGCTTTTGTTTATCATGGAAAGTAAGGCCATTTAAAAATGCAGCTATATGGCATATGTTAATTTTACTGAGTAAAATAATAAATAAAACATAGGGTTAGCATGATGGAGACCATCGTGATGTCATAGTTTCTTTATCTATTGGTGTAAAACCTGATGATCATTGAAGTTGAGGGTTATCGTGATATATATGAGTCGCGTCCGGCGATTTGAGATCTTAAATAATCTGTGTACAGTCAAGACTATAGCGTGGAATCCACATTGGCAGAGGAGTAAGCCTTGGGTATTTAAGATCTTAACGTATCTGTGTACAGTCAAGACTATAGCGTGGAATCCACATTGGCAGAGGAGCTAGCGTCGGGTATTTAATAACTAAAAGCATCTGTGTACAGTCGTCAGGACTTGGGCGAGGAATCCACCGTGGCCGAGCTGTTAGCATCGATACATTGGAACCGGGCGTCCAGAGTTCCAGCCCATTTCCTAGCCTAGAACTAGTTTGTTTACCAGGAATCATAAATAAGTGAACTGTCGACGTAACTAAAATAATGTTGTAAAACGGCTGAATAACCTAATACATCTAAAGTATCCGCAGCGTCTGGCGATTCGAGGTCTTAGTACATCTGTGTACAGTAAAGACTTTGTGTACACGCACATTCTCACCAGAGTATCTACTTTTCGAGTATTCATTACGTAGACTAAATGCATCATCTGACTAAAAACTAGAAGTGTAGCCCTAATAGTTGAACGTCAATGTTACTGTACATGATGCCAGACCGAAGATGAAAAACGACCCCAAATGATATGTATTACGCCGCTCATATGTATTACTATGATCCTTAACTTTGATAATTATTGAATGACTAACATTCACTAAGCTAGGAAATGTTCAATGTTCAAGATCTATACTTCATGACTACTGCGAGCAGGAATCGAACCCGTGGCGTCCAGTTTTAGATACGGCATGGTAAACACTCCGGCACAGTTTTTTCAGAGTAAATTATTTCGGGTTTTATGCTGGACGTCCCGTTTTTCTGTGAAATGGATACCATTGAAAAGATATCAGATATATTTCAGTATTTCCTTTTATCGTATAGTAAGTTAGCTTAACGATTTATGCTATTACTGTTTGATCAAATGCCATTCATGATTACTATTGCTGCGTATACTAATGCATACATAAATAAACTCCATAGCTGACGTGCCTTGTTATGGCAAATGTATATTGTTGTTATTGATGATTGAGTTACATAAGAGAAACATCCTGTTTAGAGAGGAAACGGCCATTCATAGAAAAGAGTTGACATAATGTATGCATGTGTTCGAGTTTAATTAATACATGTTCGTAAATAATTTTACAACACGTTTATACAAAGAATATCCCTCGGGAATTAGGCCCTTGCATGTTGAAATGGTTTGCGATTGTAGGCATGGTATAACACGCTGCTTTCATCAATTATTTAGTTATATCACGGCGTATCCTGGGTAAGTTGCCAGTACCACTGATCCATTTATCCTAACACCAACGACTTAGACTTGATGCTAGCGCAATCATAGTAAGCGCCAAGAAGAGAAAACTATTTTTACAATGTTTAAAAGTCTTTAGTATGAACCGGCCGGGGATCGAACTCGCGTCCTCCAGTTGTCGAGGCGGAAGCTCTACCAATACAACACTGAGGCGGTCCCGTGTATAGTAGATATGAGACTCGTTTAGCAATTTACGGTCTTATTGACTGACCCTAACGGGTTCATATAGGTTGTATAGGGATACTCTTCTAGATTGTTGTTAACATATGTATATATGACTTAAGTACATTGTACATGTAGAAGGTGAGTAAAGGATCTGGTAAGACGGTGTGAATGCACTGACTCATCTGAGCCTTCACTGAACATAAGATGCCATATGAATTTATGACCTAATACTGCTTGACGCGACTCGTTTCTAAGCCGCGTCAGGCAAAACGGGTGATATGCTGTATCCAATATTGGTATTGATCATAGTAAATTATTAGAGGGAAAGAAATCTAGCGTTTCCATAAATGTTTTTATTTATGTCTTAAAGCGGATAAGTAATGTCATTGTTCTACTTTACGTTGTAAACCTCGTATAGACTCGGTGATTTCCGTCCGAAGTCGTCAGATAACGGTAATGTAACAATAGCAGTTTCCAATTAGCCCATTATGGGTAATCTACCTTAAACACGGGATCGCATGTGTTTTCACTGTTCGTTGATGCAGCAAAACCCATATCGGCCTAACCTGGTCTTACTAATTGATAACGCCATAACGATTAATACATCCGATATCATACACACTGTTGATCCGTAAATCCCTTATTGTGTTTATATCATACCAGACAGTGTTGCAGTGGTACAGCGTCATCCTCTCGTGCGAAAGGTCCTGAGCTCGAATCCCGCGATGACGTGTTCTGTCTTTGGGAATTACCAAGGCAAAGGGCCCAGGTACTAGTAAGGTATCTACTAGCAGACATCGATCGTGATTAATAATCAGTGCACAATAAACCATTTTAAACTTAAGACGAATCACAGTGTCTTATGAAGTAACTAAAATTCGATAAAATAAATACTGAATTTGTCATGCATCGGAAGGAATGAACGACCCTTGCTTTGATAGAACTCGTCATTTTCGAGTTAGATATCACGGCTCTATAGCGTTTCTCTAGAAGTTATATCACTTTTGGAATGACACGGTTTCTTACATAAAAGATCCTGCTATGACTTCGCTCCCGCGCAAGCAAACATGTAGTCGAGTATCCGTTTTCTGTGCCGATACATATAAACTGATGATCTAAGTTTGAAACACGAATGATTTAACCTGACATGGACCTACCAAGGACCACACATGTGTTCAATGAACACTGGAAAAGAAGTTTTCTACGCGATAACGTAGTGTGTTCGTGTATATTGAAAGGGGAGTAAATCGGACGGGCTTGACGGGCTTGATAAGCAGACAATTTTGTTGAAATCGGTTGAAATCGGTTGACTGAAGGTGAATATCGTTGTAAAATATTGAGCTAATTATTCGTGTTCTCGGAATGTTTTCAAAAAAATTCTGCTGTAGAAGCATATTTACGTATATATCAGCTATAAGGTTAAACATTAAACATCTCAAATACTCGGTTATTTAGATAATTAAAACCTTCATCACAACGAGTTATTTCTCCGCAGCTAGGCTTGTTAATGTCTGTTTGCCTTCTCAAATTACTGATTCACTGACAACCATTTCCCACATACATAACATTTGTATCAGATGACTTTGAAAACCTTTTTGCACAATAATGTGAAAAACTCTACAAATGACAGTATAATTACGAAATAGATTGAAACACATTGAGGGAATCGGGAATATAAAGCTGCTACAAAGACGTATTATTACTCGACATAATTGACCTGGTCATGACCTTTGTACACAGACTTTGTGAGAAGCAATTAGTCGCAGCCTCATGAATACATTATGCCCATCACTGCGCTCAAAATGAGGTAGAAAAGTACCCTCGTGAATTGTCATATAACCCAGTTTTGTTATATACACCAAACCACGAATATTTACAAAGGTACCGTGTCTACCTATATGCACCAATCCACGAACACTTACGAACATACCGTGTCTACCTATATACATCAATCCACGAACACTTACGAACATATCGTGTCTACCTATATACACCAATCCACGAACACTAAAGAACGTATCGTGTCTACCTTTATACACCAATCCACGAACACTAAAGAACGTATCGTATCTAGCTTTATACACCAATCCACGAACACTAAAGAACGCATCGTGTCTACCTATATACACCAATCCACGAACACTAAAGAACGCATCGTGACTATCTATATACTCCAACCCACGAATGTACCCTGTCTACCTACATACACCAATCCACGAACACTAAATAGCGTATTGTGTCTACCTATATACACCAATCCACGAATACAAACGTACCGTGTCTACCTATATACACCAATCCACGAATACAAACGTATCGTGTCTACCTATATACACCAACCCACGAATACGAACGTATCATGTCTACCTATATACACCAATCCACGAATACAAACGTACCGTGTCTACCTATATACACCAACCCACGAACGTACCCTGTCTACCTAAATACATACACCTATCCACGAACACTAAAGAACGTACCATGTCTACCTATATACACCAACCCATGAACGTACCCTGTCTACCTACATACATGTACCAATCCGCGAACAATAAAGAACGTATCGTGTCTACCTATATACACCAATCCACGAATACAAACGTAACATGTTTACAAATATCCACTAGCCCTTGAATACTTACCAAGGTACCGTCATACATGTATATCAACCGGACACTTACAAACCGACATTGTCTACCTGTATACACCAACCCACGAACACTTATGAACATACATTGTCTACCTAAACACACCAATCAATGAACATTCACGAATTTACGTTGTCTAGCTATATACAACAAACCACGAACACTAACGAACCTATTGTGTCCACATATGTACTCAACCCACAAACGTCTACGAAAGTACAATTTTAACCTATAAACACCAACCACCGATTATTTACGAAGGTATCGTGTCTACCTATATACACCAACACAGGAACACTTACGACAAACCGCATCTACCTACATACACCAAGCAACGAATAATAATGTTATGCATAATGTTGCAAGACCTCTAATCTTTCTTTTTTTTAAATTTTCATTTTTTCATTCATTAAAACGGTTTGAGAAATAATAATTTTGAATGTACATAGTATGTAGACTTCTGTTTATGTTTGAAATAAAGTTTGCAATTAAATATATACAACCATTTTAGTGTAAATTAACTGTTTACCTGATATAGTTTTCAAGAATTATCTATTTTTTTAGAAAACCATGAGTTTAATTTGTTTTACATTTGTGGAGTTATGATTATAATGACGATGCAAAATAAATATCATTTTGAGAAAAGAAGAAAGTTCACGTCTTCACTTATCTAACCCTTTCCTAAGTGTTTTATACGTAGACTGCCGCGAATGTGTTCAATGTTGCTTTAAACAAGGAAGGGGTTAAATGTTTTTGTTATTGCATGTTTATCCCATATTGTCAATATTTGTGGTTTTATAAATAACATCTGAACAAAAAATCCCAGAATTTGTATGTGCTAATTCAACATCCTGCAATTACTCCTTAATGAAAGCACCATATCTATATTTAGACAAATGAATGTTACGGTGACTGAATGGCAACACTTTGTTTATGATGTGTAGTAAAAAGAAATCAATGCAGTATTCTTGTGACTTTGATGCCTAGCATGTATATGTATGTTTAGTGAGGAACCAGTTTACTTAAGAATCGACTATTTTAAGTAAAGGGTAACATCCGCAATACACAATATTCTATACATCAGTCTATATGCAAATATAAACATTATTGAATCTACAACGTTTGACGGATGTTTATATCCTTCCAACATGACAACTACAATTGTTTGTGTGTTGCTATGACATAAGTGGGTGATGGGTATTGGCCCGGTTTATGTAGCGATTTGATAACAACCACATATAGTTCTAGACAGCGACAATTATGTTAACAAGAGGAATATGCCAGTATTAACAGTGCGTGGAATTAAAACTGTTTGCCAATAGAAAGGTGAGTTCATTCGTGGTAGAAAAGATGTATTAAACTGATCTTGGCTCTACAATATATCGTATATTACTCATTCAAATATATATTGTTGGTACCAACAGCGTATGTCAAATAAGGATTTAAGAATTGAAATATTACATGTTTATAGAGAGAGAACTGCAGTACGTGACTGTGTATGTCTTCTAGAAACATGTACCTACTTAATATTTTGTTTTTTAAAGATATTGTAATTGACATTTATAGCCAAGGATTTATAATGTTGTCGTGTCTGTTATAAGGTATTGACAAATTACATTTAATACACATACATTATGTGAACTAAACGCATATATTGATGTATTTAAAGGGATGTGCGTGATGTTAGCCGGGGTAACCGGAACAGCCGGAACAGCCGGAACTCCGGCTACTCCGGCTGAATTAACTAGCCGGAATAGCCAGAACAGCTGTATTTCCTATTACTACGACAGTACTAACCAGCCGAAAAAAACATCATTCCAGCTATCCTGGTCATCCTAAATCTAAAACGACATGCATTATGTGGAAATACATTGTCTGTACATTTTAATATTGGCTGGATTTTGACGCAACTAGTGGATCTCATAGGCCTTGCCTTTTAACTCAAACAGGGTGCAAATTCGGGAAATCGAACCAGTATCAACCAGCCTGGAAAGCCGGAGCTCCGCCAACTCAAGTTGTATTTATCAGCCGTAAAAGTCATCGTTTCGGCAATTCTGGCTTGCCTGAACTGTCTTTACGGACAAGCTTGAATTATGTGCGAACATAATATATTATTGTCTTGAAATTTTATTCTTGGCTTGATTTGTCACCTAGTGCGACTCGAAGCTAGATCGGGACATCGGTTGCAGCAGGTTTAACACTCAAACTCGACCAGGTTGAAAGTCAGACTTTGTTGGGAAAATCTCAACTCCGATCGTCGGCGCAAAAAATGTCAGGTTATCGGCTAAACTCTTAACTCAAACACGTCGGGTGCAAATCCTGGAAATCAAAACGATTTTTCTTTGTCGAGAAATCCCACCAGGTTCGATTCTGCATTCGTGCAAGGTCTACGAGATTCACATTTGCCGTTTTAACATCAAAATCCAGCCAATCTTAAAATGTACAGACAATGTTTTCCCAAATAATGCATGTCGTTTAAGCTTTAGGCTGACCAGAATAGCCGGAATGATGTTTTTTCGGCTGGTTAGTACAGTCGTAGTAATAAGAAATACAGCTGTTCCGGCCGGTTGATACACCACAATTAAACAGATATAACAATACACAGCTGAGTTTACCAATTACCCAGGCTTAACCCTATCCCTGCTGTATTCGAGTTACAACAACATGTGTGTGTTGTGTGCAACTCTATACTGCAATTGCGAACGATGTAGATCAATATCAAAATGAATGTTCGTGCAGTTTAATCTTCTCATCCGTCAAATTTTGGCAAATTAACAGTTAAGGAGAGGTTATACTAATTGTTTTATTTCAGCGAGATAAGGGTTGCAATGCCATTCATTATTTAGCAATGGGTGTCAAGTGTTCAAAAATATGTGTCTTTTGTTTAATGTAGACTACGGGGGTATTAGTAGACAAATAAATCTGGTTCATCGGTAGATCGTAACAATACTATCCTTGATAACAACGCTATTTGAATAGTTTAATCTTCAAATTGAATACAATTGGTTTTTTACATTAGAATATTGGCCTGCATACTGCAGATAGCACATCGAAACGTCGTGACAAAGTGGGGAAATTGCTCTTGAAGGGCAATTTCTACTTTATCCACAATGTTTCCAAAAATCGTCTGCTACATGCAAAGGTTTAGTTAGTTTAGCTTTGTGTCTGTACTATGTGAATACAAAATCACGATTCAGCGCTTCCCAAGTATATTGTGTATTTGTTATAAAGCGTTAAGTCTTTACCTGATACGTAGACAACAAGTTCATGAAGAGCAGTTTTTCCTATTCACACAAAGTTATTATTAATAGAGATTTAGTTTCCATTGTTTTTACCTGGATTTTACAAAGTTGTCTGTTGTAGATTTGGTTGTAAGTGGGAAAGGAAGTTTGAAGCCTTCAATACACACTAATCTAGTTATATATTGTATCATAAACACAAAAGGCACATTCTCATACTTTTGTGACTTGCTTATTATTTATCAAAGAAAGATTAACGCCATAGATAATACCTGCTTATTTGAAATCTAACGTCTCTACTTTTCATATCCTATGATGTGGACACTCATTATAATAGTCTCCGCCTCTATAGATGATACATTTCAGTACCAAGATCACAGGGTTTTTTAACAATTTTCCACGCGCAAATGCATTTTGACGTGTCTGCAGCAGACATCTTGTATTGACATTTTCAAAGTAGTCTGCTGGTGCTACCAATAAAAAGCCAAACACGATTGATGAGAAAAAAGTTAAATCTGAAATATTTCAAATATTACTTTTAAACATACATTTAATTAAAAATATTGTGGGAAAAGGAAAAAATGTGTTACGAGAAATTTGTCCTTTTCCTACTATGTTTTCAAACTATATCTGCTACAGAAGTGTCAAAAGGCAGTCCGAGTCTAGTAAGTGTCTTTGACTTCTGAATACAATGATATTCCAACTGACAAGTCTTATAGTATCTATCAGGTTATACAACCCGAAAAACAGATTTATGAGGTATAACCAAGCTAGAAAAATAATAATAATATGATGTTGTTAGGAGTTTACGTACACTTCGCTTCTAGCAAAAAAGGCTCATACATCCTACGGGCTAAGCTTTCTAGTTCGAAAAAAACCGCATTTCTGGGCTTTAAAAGCAGTACTCATAGGTTAATGGAATCTTTTCTTTTTCTTAAGTAAATATAATTAAGCATTCCAAAAGTAATTAATTCATTCAGTCTATATTTTCCAATTCGTCAATCTCCTCTAACGAAACGAAAATCAGAGAAGACACATATCGGTCAAAGCGCTTTACGCTTTACGCGACGTGAAACTTTTTTTTTAATAAAGCAGTGCGCGACTTCGAACTACATTTGCAAGCAATTTGAAAGCAATAAAGATCAATATCAGCCTGCACATTCGAGCACTCTAAATATCGTAGGCCTTGCACGAATGCAGAATCGAACCTGGTAGGAGCAACTCTGTCTGCGCTACACATGTTTAACTCTTTTTTAACTCAAACAGGACAGGTGCAAATTCGGGAAATCGAATCAGTATCAACCAGCCTGAACAGCCGGAGCTCCGCCAACTCAAGCTGTATTAATCAGCCTCAAAAGTCATCTTTTCGGCAATTTTGGCTTGCCTGGACTGTCTTTACGGACAAGCTTGAATTATGTGCGAACACATGGTCGTGAAATGTTATTTTTGGCTTGATTTGTCACCTAGTGCGACTCGAAGCCAGATCGGGACATCGGTTGCAGCAGGCCATACTCTTTTACTAGAACATATATTTACACATAATACTTGTCGGTTAAGCTTTAGGATGACCAGAATAGCTGGAATGATGTTTTTTCGGCTGGTTAGTACAGTCATTGTAATGTAATAGGAAATACAGCTGTTCCAGCCGGTTGATACAGCCGGAATAGCCGGAACTCCGTCTATTCCGGCTAGTTATTTCAGCCGGAGTAGCCGGAGTTACGGCTGTTCCGGCTGTTCCGGCTACTCCGGCTAACTTCACGCACATTTTAAAGGGTTCACTTGTAGTTGAGTATGGTTCATTGAGTGCCTCATTTAACTGATGATGTACATATTTTTCGTTCGTAGCTATGGGATACGTAGGTTACTGGTCTACTTTTACTTCTAAATAATCAAAACCGTTGCACACATCGGTTCAAACCCCATCACCTTTCTCTTCCACAGAAACGTACGGTCATGTTAGACAGAATCTAACACCTCTCTACCGTTGTAGACGTAATGCACTGTAAAGGGTTCAATCGGTTTGGGTATCTATAATAATACACATTTACCTGTGAATCTTTAACTCTCGAAAGCAAATCTATTGAAATCGACCATTTTGTATTCAAAATAACTGTATAGAATTATATCTATGGTAAAGCTTTATATGCATACCTAATGTGTCGCATGCCTTCATAATCATGGCTCATGTGAACAGATTATAGTTTGTAAAATGTCTTGTCTCACAGATCCGTAATTGGCAATACAATTTAAATGTATTTATAGTTCGTGTCTAAGGTATTGACGTTTTTACTGAGTGAATAATACGATTAAACAGCATTCATAATCACGGCTTATGTGGGAAATTATTTCTAAAAGGTAATGACTCACACATCCAGTGTGTTCTATGTGGGGCGTTACAGGTAAACCAACAACATGACATTGACGACCAGTGGAGATCCAGATCACCCTGAGCATATGCGCTGATCTCGATCTGTATTGTTCGTGAATACATAAAAACAAAAACAGATAAGATACCTTCGGTTATATATTTATAACAACAACATTGATATGAGTTTGACCATGTGAAATAGTATTACCTTACCATATTCACCCGATGATAAACTTTGTAAACAAGATTTACTCAACAATATTGACCTGGTCCTGACCTTAATAGAATATTATACTCAACTATATTGACCTGTACCTGACCTTAAATACATTATAATACTCAACTATATTGACCTGATTCTGATCTTGTAAAATAGTACTACCTTACAACATTGACCTGTACACGAACCTTTTAACAATAACGACCTGTACCTGACCTTAAGAGATCATAATTACTCAACATTATTGATCTGATCCTGACCTTTGTGCAATATCATAACTCAACTATATTTACCTGATTCTGATCTGTTAAACAAGTACTACCTTACAATATCGACCTGATTCTGAAATTTGTAAACAATGTTTGCTTAACAATAACGACCTGTACCTGACCTTAAGAGATCATAATTACTCAACATTATTGATCTGATCCTCACCTTTGTACAATATCATAACTCAACTATATTGACCTGATTATGATCGTGTAAAAAAGTACTACCTCACAATATTGACCTGATTCTGAAATTTGTAAACAAGGCAAGCTTAACATAACGACCTGTACCTGACCTGAATAATTGATAATACTCATTATTGACATGATCCTGACCTTTGTGCAATATCATAACTCAACTATATTGACCTGATTCTGATCGTGTAAAAAAGTACTACTTCACAATATTGACCTGATCCTGCAATTTGTAAACAAGGCTAGCTGGACAATAATGACCTGTACCTGACCTTAACACATTATTATACTCAACAGTATTGACCCGACCCTGACCTTTGTGTAATGTCATACATCAACTATATTGACCTGATTATGATATTGTAAAATAGTCCTACCTTACACTATTGACCTGTACACGAACTTTGTTACAATAAAGACCTGTACCTGACCTTTGTAACAATACATACCTGTACCTGACCTTTATATATCATAAATACTCAACAATATTGACCTGATTCTGATCTTAATAGATTATTAATACTAAGATTCTGATCATAATACAGTACTGCTACTCAACACTATTGTTTGTACCTGACTTTAATAGTGTATTAATACTTAACAGTAATGGCTTGTACCTGACCTTAATAGAGTATTCATACTCAACAATATTGAAATATACCTGACCTAAATAGAGTACTGATACTCAACAATATTGACCTTTACCTGACCTTAATGGAGTATTAATGCTCAACACAATTGATATGTACCTGACCTTAAAAAGAGTATTAATACTCAACAATATTAAAATGTACCTGACTTAAAAGAACGTTTAATTATCAAATAGATTTGTAAACATCTGAATCGAAAAAGAGAAACTGATCAAAATAAGCATTTTTCATTTTGCCAAAATATTTTCAAAGTCGTCTAGCTGACTCAAAGGCGCATGAAAACATCTGTAAAGCATCTGTATTTGGGAAAAGGTTTAATACACTTTATACAGCCAAATATGTGTACAATAACACAAATAGATTAATTTAGTTAATTTCAAAACCAATTGTGTTAACTCTTTGACAGCTGAAACTGATTTTGTGAAACCTGTGCCAACAGTATAGAGTCAGACCAGCCGTCTGACCAGTCTCTCTACTCAACTCAACAATTTAATCTAGATATTCCTAGAATTGGCAATGGTCTCTTTCAAACGCAAAGGTGGGCAATTTCATTTGAGAGAGTCAACATTGAAATGGTTAAATTTTGTTTACATCTTGTTGTTAGATATCCGCCTTATCGATTTTACATTTTTTATAAACAGACACGTCAAAATAATTGTGAGTCAAAAGGGATTTACAGATAACGGTTTCATTCCTCTGTTTTTAAATCTTTCTTAGGCCTCAAACTTCATGTTGGTGAATACAATTTAATTGTCCGCCAACACATGCATACATCATGCAATGCACTGCACTCGACAATACAAAGTAGATAGACATGGTACCATTCTAAGTGCTTATGGGTTGGTGTAATTGGTGAGACTGGGTTATACAAACAATCTCGACGGTTCCTTATCGACCTACTTTTCTAGTGCAGTGGTTCGAATGATGTATTTATGAGTCCTCCGTTAATTAATCTTCACAATAATACAAATACTCGTCTCAGTGAATTATACTATTATTTTGAGTACCAACAGGATAGTGTTTAATGCAGTAATTAAATATATATTTTAGAGCAGTTATCAATTTACTCAGGACTCCTTATAAGTGCCTCGGGACAATAAAATCGATACTGTGATTGACAACTTTAGACTAGATATGTAAATTTGGTAAAATTGCCGATCTTTTGAGTACTCACATCATAGTGTTAAATTCAGTAATAAGATATGTATTTATGAGCAATGATCAATAATCCAGGACTCCTCACTAAGGTCTCAGGAAATTCTATATTTGATTGGTGAATTTTGTAACATAGAAAAAGGCTTAATTTAGTAATAACATAGTTATTTTGGAGCAATGGTCAATTTACACATGACTCCCTATTTAACCAAGATAATAATGTAAGTTTACGTAGAGCAAATGAATAGTTTATAATGGGTATAAATCATAAAAGAAAAGCTACAAGACGGGCGATGGTTTTATACATTTTCATAGCATCAGACTACTACACCGTATTGAATCTACAACAGTAGACGGATGTTAAGACATGTACAATGTTTACACGTAGGTACGTAATTTCGAGTTCAGTGGTTCTAATTGTGTTGTCAGGCATCCAGATTGAAATACCGGTGCTGTTGAAAGCAGAGTAGAATCCATTCTGAGTTCGTTCTGTAACTATACTAATGTTGAAAGTAAATATCATTCTAAGTTGTGTAACTATAATAATGTTGAAAACAAACATCACTCTAAGTGGTGTAACTATAATAATGTTGAAAACAAACATCACTCTAAGTGGTGTAACTATAATAATGTTGAAAACAAACATCACTCTAAGTGGTGTAACTATAATAATGTTGAAAATAAACTTCATTTTAAGTAGTGTAACTATAATAGTGTTGAAAAGAAACTTCATTGTGAGTGCTGTAACTATAATAATGTTGAAAATAAACATTACGTCGCATGAAATTTGACTCTTACTCAAAAGGTGTTATCATAGCGAATTGATCTATAATTAAATATCTGTGAATTGTGTTTTACTCTGCTCACATCCGTTTTTATAGTTTAATCACGGCAATTTGATTTGAACATATGTTATTGAGGTCAAATAAGGATTTTAGAAATGAAATATAAAGCTATTTTAGAGTTCTGCAGTACGTGGTTGCGTAAGGCTCCCTGAATGACTTGCTTAGTGAACCTTCCTGGAGTTAAGGGAGGGGGGGGAGAGAGAGAGAGAGAGAGAGAGAGAGAGAGAGAGAGAGAGAGAGAGAAGAGAGAGAGAGAAGAGAGAGAGAGAGAGAGAGAGAGAGAGAGAGAGAGGGGGGAGAGAGAGAGATAGAGAGAGAGAGAGAGAGAGAGAGAGAGGGAGGGAGGGAGAGAGAGAAACGAGAGAGAGGGAGATATAGAGAGAGATATAGAGAGAGATATAGAGAGAGATATAGAAAGAGAGAGAGAGAGAGAGAGAGAGAGAGAGAGAGAGAGAGAGAGAGAGAGAGAGAGAGAGAGAGAGAGAGAGAGAGAGAGAGAGAGATATATATATATAGAGACAGACAGACAGACAGACAGACATACAGACAGACAGACATAGACACAGACAGACAGACAGACAGACAGACAATTTATTTCAATGTTTATTTCAATTTCAAACACCATTCTGAATTATATACCTATAATACAGTTGAATGTAAAGTATACACAATTCTGAGTGATGTAGCTATAACACTATTCAAAATAGAGTAAATACCATCATGAGTGGTTTAACTATAATTCTGTTGAAATTTTGAGGTCAATGGGTCTAAACTCAATGTCACAGTGACCTTGAACCTAAAAAGCTTTTCCAAGTGATAAATCGACATTGCCTGCACCCACGGCCCTCTCTCTCTCTCTCTCTCTCTCTCTCTCTCTCTCTCTCTCTCTCTGTCTATCTGTCTCTCTGTCTCTGTCTCTGTCTCTGTCTCTATCTCTGTCTCTGTCTCTGTCTCTCTGTGTGTGTGTGTGTGTGTCTCTCTCTCTCTCTCTCTCTCTCTCTTCTCTCTCTCTCTCTCTCTCTCTCTCTCTCTCTACCTCTCTCTCTCTCTCTCTCTCTCTCTCTCTCTCAGAGTAAACACCATTCTGAGTGGTGCAACTATACTACTGTTGAATGCATAGTAAAAATCATTCTGAGTGGTATAGCTATATTAATGTTGAAAGCAGAGAAAACACAATTCTAAGTGGTGTAAGTATAAAACTGTTTAAGGCAGAGACAACACAATTCTAAGTGGTTTAAGTATTATTTTGTTGAAACCAGAAGTCCATATATGACATTTCGAACAGCCAAACACGATGTTAATCTCGTGTAGATAACACGCCCACTGTTTCGTCTCAGTATTTGTTAGAAATATATAGCATCAGATGTGCAAAAGTCATTATAAAATTATGTTTAGCACATGGCGAATTGTTAGAAAATATTTATCTATATAGAGAAATAAAAAATCCGTAAGTAATTGTTCATTTTGTGTAATACAGATAGTTTTACATGCTAATTACAAATAGACTAGTATTGTTATGCTTTGTTGGTTGTTACGGCAAGTTGTGGTGAATATGGATGAATACATCTGCACCTCTTTAATATTTTATATCATTTGAATTTAAACTTAGTTTGAATTTCCAATATAGGTATATGCAACACACAATGTTTCAATGTATGATTTTGATATTTATTACAGATAGACGAGATATGGACAATGTCGATGAAGAATTGTCTAAACGTCTACATGAAGTACTTAATGTTATAGGCGCATCTGAGTACATCCGAGAAAAAGTATTGGGAGTTGGCTATGTTACACGAAATAACAATAACGTTTGTCAACCTTACTTATCCAAAACCTTCCAACAAACGTTCATACTACCAAGTTGGGAGTCAATGCGAAGGGACAACTACACCAGGTATCGATTCCGATGTTGATATAATAAATTGTCACGACGAAATGCCTGTGGTAGAGAATCTTTTCGAATCTAAACAACAGGGATTATCTTATCTTATTCTAACGGATGAAGACACCAAACCTGGATATGTTCGTCTTCAGATTGTTGAAGATAAATGTCCGTGTTTAGTTGGAATTGGCGATATATCAGATGATAACATTTTTATCGATAGGAAAGGTAGAGTATGTGATACCCAATCCCAACTTTATGTTGAACTAAAGACATCTCGTAACGGTCCAGCGAGCACGAGTCCAGGTGATAACTGTCATTGTCAATTTGATCTAGTATATGCCTTAAGGTGTCGACAAATACCGAGGTCAGCCAATTCCTGGTTACACAGGATACGGAAATACGGCTGGCCATCACAGAAACAACTTAAAGCAATGGGTTTATATGGTTGTTTCTTTGTTGGTGTTGGACATCTTCATAATAACAACAAGTCTAGCGAATGGAGAATTTCCTTCTCACTTCAAGAACTTGACCTAATGTCAAGTCTAAACGAAACGCAACACAAGTGTTATATTCTCCTGAAGATGATAAAGAAGGATATCATAGAACAAAAGGCCGGTGAATCTATATCATCATATCATTGTAAAACAAGTCTTTTTTATACAATCGAAAATTCACATAAACATTTTTGGACTAATGATAAGCTTATACTGTGTGTACAGCAGTGTCTTAAGCGTCTATTTATTTGGGTGAAGGCAAAAAATTGTCCAAATTATTTCATTCCAGGAGAGAATATGTTCGATAAGCTCAGCGTAATGACTCTGGAAAAAATAGAGTATGTTTTAAACGATATAATAGAGAGTGATATCAAGTGTTTATATTCACTTATTTGTGACAATGTTGGTGAACTTCTGAAATCTAAATTGAGTGGTGATGAACTGGTATGTAGTCTTGCTACTGCGAGTACCTCGTCTCACCCAAGATATGTAGTATGCTGTCGTATTACAAAACTCATTTATACTTTAATGAACAAGTTAATGGAACTCATAGAAATTTATACAAATACAGGTTATATGAATGGGGTGATGCATCTTCTGCTATATCTACAACATACGACATGTCACAGAACATACTACGAGAGACGTAAGATTGGCATTTGACTCTATAATTCCACTTATACAATTACAATACACACAGTGTATGTATGTTCAGTACTTGTCACAAGGAAACTTGTCCGACCTGCGGTCTATGACAATTACAAATATAATCCCAGAAATTATTGACTGTGACCTTATCTCGTCAAAGTTATCTTTAGCATCTTTATATGTTCAATGTGAACAGTATCACGAGGAGTGTGAGCGCATGCTAGTGTTATGTGAAAAAGAAATAGAACCATTTGTGAAAAAGTTTTACTCGCGGAGTTTTACTGACATGTCGAGCAAAGAATTCAGACAACATTGCACCACAGGCTGTATGGTATTTCATCCATCTCAAGCTAGTCTTGTCCATGGAGCTCTTCAATACGAGATGTTTCGTATTATGTTAACACAACCTGGATCTGAATTTGAAATGAACGATAACTACTGGTTAAACTGGATTACGGTAGATCCAGAAATATATCTGTATTTTTTACAGTATTTGCTTTACTTTAATAAAGAAATGCAGGCAGAAAAAGAAACAGCCATGCAGAAAATAATACACGTTCTCCTAACTGACACTAATCTTGGCCACAGAGAGACAGCATTGAACCTGTTGGGTTGGATATTTGTACAGGACAATAAATTACAAGCCGCATGGAGATGCTTTTGTTGTTCATGGAAATTAAGGCCATTTAAAAATGCAGCTAAATGGCATATGTTAATTTTACTGAGTAAAATAATAAATAAAATATAGGGTAAGCATGATGGAGAAGAACGTGACGTCCTAGTTTCTTTATCTATTGGTGTAAAACCTGATGAGCATTGAAGTTGAGGGTTATCGTGATATATATGAGTCGCGTCCGGGGATTTAAGATCTTAAAGCATCTGTGTACAGTCAAGACTAAAGCGTGGAATCCTTCTTGGCAGAGGAGTTAGCCTTGGGTATTTAAGATCTTAACGTATCTGCGTACAGTCAGATCTTAGGCGAGGAATCCACCGTGGTCGAGCTGTTAGCATCGATACATTGGAAACGGGCGTCCAGAGTTCCAGCATATTTCCTAGCCTATAGCTAGAACTGGTTTGTTTACCAGGAATCATAGACAAGTGAACTGTCGACAACTAAAATAATGTTGTAAAACGGCTGAATAACCTAATAAAACTAAAGTATGAGCAGCGTATGGCGATTCGAGGTCTTAGTACATCTTTGTACAGTAAATACTTTGTGTACACGCACAGTCTCACCAGAGTATTTACATTCCGATTATACATTACGTAGGCTTGAATGCATCATCTGACAACAAACTAGAAGTGTAGCCACAATAGTTGAACGTCAATGTAACTGTACATGATGCCAGACCGGAGATGTTAAACGACCCCAAATCACCACACGCGGCTTCTTTGTTTTACTATGATCCTTACATTTGATGATCATTGACCGACAAACATTCACTAAGCTAGGAAATGTTCAATGTTCAAGATCTATACTTCATGGCTACTGCGAGCAGGAATCGAACCCGGGGCGTCCAGTTTTAGATACGGCATGGTAAACACTCCGGCACAGCTTTTTCAGAGTAAATTATTTTGGGTTTTATGCTGGACGTTTTTCTGTGAAATGAATACCATTGAAAAGATATCAGATATATTTCGGTATTTCCTTTTATCGTATAGTAAGTTAGCTAAACGATTTCTGCTTTTACTGTTTGATCAAATGCCATTCATGAGTACTATTGCTGCTTATACTAATGCATACATGAATAAACTCCATAGCTGACATGCCTTGTTATGGCAAATGTATATTGTTGTTATTGATGATTGGGTTATATAAGAGAAACATCCTGTTTAGAGAGGAAACGGTCATTCATAGAAAAGAGTGGACATAATGTATGCATGTGTTCGATTTTAATTAATACATGTCCGTAAAGAATTTTACAACACGTTTATACAAAGAATATCCCTTGGAATTTAGGCACTTGCATATTGAATTGGTTTGCGATTGTAGGCATGGTATAACACAATGCTTTCATCAATT
The DNA here is from genome assembly GCA_031761405.1 of Serripes groenlandicus. Taxonomy (NCBI): domain Eukaryota; kingdom Metazoa; phylum Mollusca; class Bivalvia; order Cardiida; family Cardiidae; genus Serripes; species Serripes groenlandicus. Next base: position 150,998,652 of record JASEVX010000002.1, on the reverse strand, counting down.
ATTTAGATATATCGCGGCGTATCCTGGGTAAGTTGTAACACTGATCCATTTATCCTGAAACAAACTATTTAGTCTTGATAAAAGCGCAAACCATCCTAAGCGCAATGAAGAGAAAGCTATTTTTACAATGTTTAAAGTCTTTTGTATGACCCGGCCGGGGATCGAACTCGCGTCCTCCAGTTGTCGAGGCGGAATCTCTACCAATACACCACTGAGACGGTCCCGTGTATAGTAGATATGAGACTCGTCTATCAATTTGCTGTCTTATTGACTGATCATATAGAGGTAGATTGGTTTAATAAGGATACTCTTCTAGATTATTGTCAAAATATGTATATATGACTTAAGAACATTGTACATGTAGAATGAGAGTAAAGGATCTGGCAAGACGGTATGAATGCACTGACTCGTCTGAGCCTTCACTCAACATAAGATGCCGTATAAATATATGACCTAATACCGCTTCAGGTAAAACAGGTGCTATGTTGTATCCCATATTGATATTGATCATAGTGAATTATTAGAGGGAAAGAAATCTAGTTTTTCCATAAATGTTTTTATTTATGTCTTAAAGCGGATAAGAAATGTCATTGTTCTACTTTACGTTGTAAACCTCGTATAGACTCGGTGAGTTCCGTCCGAAGTGAGATAACGGTAATGTAACAATAACAGTTTCCAATAAGCCCATTATGGGTAATCTACCTTAAACACAGGATCGCATGTGTTTTCACTGTTCGTTGATGCAGCAAAATCCATATCGGCCTAGCCTGGTCTTACTAATTGATAACGCCATAACGATTAATACATCCGATATCATACACAATGTTGATCTGCAAATCCCTAATTGTTTTATATCATACCAGACAGTGTTGTAGTGGTACAGCGTCATCCTCTCGTGCGAAAGGTCCTGATCTCGGATCCCGCGATGACGTGTTTTTGGGAATTACCAAAGCAAACGTCTTATGAATTAACTAAAATTTGATGAAATAAATACTGAATTTGTCAAGCATCGGAAGGAATGAACGACCCTTGTTTTGATAGACCTTGTCATTTTTTAGTTAGATATCACGACTCTATAGCGTTTCTCTAGAATGAAACACTTTTGGAATGACACGGTTTCGAACAGAAAAGATCCTGCTATGACTTTGCTCCAGCGCAAGCAGACATGTAGTCGAACAGTGCGGAGTGTCCGTGTTCTGTGCCGATACATATAAACTGATGATCTAAGTTTGAAACACGAGTGATTTAACCTGACATGGACCTGCCAAGGATCACACATGTGTTCAATGAACACTGGAAAAGAAGCTTTCTACGCGAGAACGTAGTGTGTTCGTGTAAATTGAAAGGGGAGTAAATCGGACGGTCTTGATAGGCAGACAATTTTGTCCTGGGTGAATTATGTTGAATCTGGTTGACTGAAGGTGAATATTTTTGGAAAATATTGAGCTATTTATTCGTGTTCTCGGAATGTTTTCAAAAATCTTCTGCTGTAGAAAACTATTTACGTATATATCCGCTATAAGGTTAAACATTTAACATCTCAAATACTCGGCTATTTAGATAATAAAAACCTTCATCACAACGAGTTATTTCTCCGCGGCTATGCTTATTAATGTCTGTTTGCCTTCTCAAATTACTGATTCACTGACAGCCATTTATCACATACATAACATTTGTATCAGATGACTTTGAAAACCGTTTTGCACAACAATGTGAAAAACTCTACAAATGACAGTATAATTAAAAAAAGTGGAACACATTGAGGGAATCGGGAATATAAATCTGCTGCAAAGACGTCTTCTTGCGGAAAAGGGTCAATCAAGTGGTGTCTTCATGTAGAAAATGTTTTACTTGGATCAATGATATAGCCCTATCACACATGCATATGCATTTTTAAACACTTTAGGAAAACGGGAAACTTCCTCATAATTGGGAACCACTTCGTGTGTCAGTATATTAAACATTTCCCACATATAGACGCTTTCTGACGCTTTCTAACGCCTCTACAGCAGACGACTTTTGAAAACATTGTAACAAATGGGTAACAAATGGGTGAAATTGCTCAACGTGAGCAATTTCTCTTTTTGCCACACTGTTTTCAACTTTTAGTAAATTTAACTTCATTTGTAGAGATGTAATGTCATATTGTCTAGATTTTTCAAAGTCGTCTACTGCAGATGTATTGTATATGGGAAAGGGTTAAGAAATATGTATATAGTAAAGATAACTTTAAGAAGAAATCACATTTTCCTTTTCCCACAATATTTTCAATTAAGTATCTGAGTTACATTTTAAACATTAGCACTGCGTTCAACGGAATTGTAAGGTAACTAGCCCCAGCCAATATACCATTTATCGACTAAATATAATTATAGCCTTGTAAATATTTAAATTTCATTTGTCAATTATATTCCTTATCGATTTTTGAAACCGTTGTTCATATTGAATACAATAAATGTGCAGCAGACGAATGTTAATACCATCGAGGCAAAACTATGCAAAATCACTCCAAATGAAAGTATGAATATAACAATCAGTTTAAAATTATGTGGCAAAGGGAGAAACAGCCCAAACTCGTATGCCTTAGATGCGTCAAAAACATGTAATTGTTGGAATGGTCTTAACGAAAGTTTTTTCCCACACTGAAAGTTTTCGATCAGATTTTCTGCTGTTATTACTCGACAAAATTGACCTGGTCATGACCTTTGTACACTGACTTTGTGAGAATCAATAAATTGTATAGCATTATATCTATGGTAAAGCTTTATATGCATACATAATGTGACGCATGCCTTCATAATCACGGCTCATGTGAACAGATTATAGTTTGTAAAATGTCTTGTCTCAGGTATTTGATATAGTCGGTTTAACTGAGTGAATAATACGACTATACAGCAGTCATAATCACGGCTTATGTGGGAAATGTATTGGTTCTAAATGGTATTGAATCAAACATCAAGTGTGATCTATAAATTAGGGGCGTTAAAGGTAAACTAACAACATGACATTGGCGACCAGTGAGATCCAGATCACCCTGAGCATCTGCGCTGATCTCGATCTGTATTGTTCGTGAATACATAAAAACAAAAACAGATAAGATGCCTTCGGTTATATATTTACTCAACAACATTGACATGAGTTTGACCATGTGAAATAGTATTACCTTACCATATTCACCCGATGATAAACTTTGTAAACAAGATGTACTCAACAATATTGACCTGTACCTGACCTTAATAGAATATTATACTCAACAATATTGACCTGTACCTGACTTAACACATTAAAATACTCAACTATATTGACCTGATGCTGATCTTGTAAAAAAGTACTACCTTACAATATTGACCTGTACACGAACTTTGTAACAATAACGACCTGTACCCGACCTTAAGAGATCATATATATTTAACATTATTGACCTGATCCTTACCTTTGTGCAATATCATAACTCAACTATATTTACCTGATTCTGATCTGTTAAACAAGTACTACCTTACAATAGTGACCTGATTCTGAAGTTTGTAAACAAGGTTTGCTTAACAATAACGACCTGTACCATCATAAATACTCAAAATTAACGACCTGTACCTGACCTTAGGAGATCATAAATACTCAATAGTATTGACCTGATTCTGAAATTTGTAAACAAGGTCTGCTTAACAATAACGACCTGTACCTGACCTGAATAATTTATAATACTCAACATTATTGATCTGATCCTGACCTTTGTACAATATCATAACTCAACTATATTGACCTGATTCTGATCGTGTTAAAATGTACTACCATACAATATTGACCTGTACACGAACTTTGTAACAATAAAGACCTGTACCTGACCTTTATAGATCATTATTACTCAACAATATTGACCTGATCCTGCAATGTGTAAACAAGGCTAGCTTAACAATAACGACCTATACATGACCTTAATACATTATTATACTCACATTATTGACCTGACCCTGACATTTGTACAATGTCATACGTCAACTATATGTGTAACTATAATAATGTTGAAAATAAACTTCATTCTGAGTGGTGTAACTGTAGTAATGTTGGGAGCAGCATATGAATAATTGAAGTATTGTGGAAAGCGGATTATAACACAGTTAGTCTTGAGAAAAATATCAAACTGGTGAAGTAGAGTATACACCATTCTGAGTGGTAATGTTACAGGTAGAGTATAAACCTTTATAAGCGGTGTAAATAAAATAAACACCATTCTGATTAATGCAACTATAATATTTTTGAAAGCAGAGTTAACACAGTTATGAGTTGTGTAGCTATGAGACTGTTGAACGTAGAATATACACCATTCTGAGTAATGTAACTATAACACTGTTGAAAGAAGAGTAAAAACCATTCTTAGTGGTGTAACTATAATACTGTTGAAGGCAGAGTACACCATTCTGAGTGGTGTAACCATAATATTGAAGGAAGAATAAACACCATTTTGAGTGGTGTAAGTATATTACTGTTGAAGGTAGAGTAAACACAGTTCTAAGTGATGTAAGTATATTGCTGTTGAATACAGAATTAACAAAATTATGGGTGATGTAACTAAAATAATGTTGAAAGCAGAGTATACACCATTCATCCTGAAATAATAGAGATATTGTGGAAAGCGGATTAAAACACATTTTGTATTGAGATAAATATAACACTGTTGAAAGTAGAGTATACTTCATTCTGGGTTATATAACTATAATACTATTGAAAGTAGAGTAAACACCATTCTGGGTTATATAACTATAATACTATTGAACGCAGAGTATACACCCTTCTGTGTTATATAACCATAAAACTGTTGAAAGTAGAGTATACACCCTTCTTTGTTATATAACTATAACTCTGTTGAAAGTAGAGTATACACCCTTCTTGGTTATATAACTATAATACTATTGAAAGTAGAGTAAACACCCTTCTTGGTTATATATCTATAACACTGTTGAAAGTAGAGTATACACCATTCTGTGTGATATAACTACAATACTGTTAAAAGTAGAGTATACACCATTCTGGGTTATATAACTATAATACTTATAATATCTCTCTCTCTCTCTCTCTCTCTCTCTCTCTCTCTCTCTCTCTCTCTCTCTCTCTCTCTCTCTCTCAAAATAGAGTAAATACATGAGTGGTGTAACTATAATTTTGTTGAAGGCAGAGTAAACACTATTCTGAGTGGTGTAACTATAATTATGTTGAAGGCATAGTAAACATCATTATGAGTGGTGTAGCTATAGTAATGCTGTAAGCAGAGTAAACACTATTCTGAGTGGTGTAACTATGATTTTGTTGAAGGCAGAGTAAACACTATTCTGAGTTAACTATGATTATGTTTAAGGCAGAGTAAACACCATTCTGAGTGGTGCAACTATAATACTGTTGAAGGCATAGTAAACATCATTCTGAGTGGTGTAGCTATATTAATGTTGAAAGCAGAGAAAACACCATTATAAGTGGTGTAAGTATAAAACTGTTGAAGGCAGAGACAACACCATTCTAAGTGGTTTAAGTATAATTTTGTTGAAACCAGAAGTCCATATATGACATTTCGGACAGCCAAACACGATGTTAATCTCATGTAGATAACACGCCCACTGTTTCGTCTCAGTATTTGTTAGAAATATATAGCATCATATGTGCAAAAGTCATCAACATAAAATTATGTTTAGCACGTTATAATGGCGAGTTTTTTAATGTAATACAGATAATTGTAAATGCTAATTACAAATAGACTTGTATCGTAAGGCTCTGTTGGTTGTTACGGCGAATAGTGGTGAAGATGGATGAATACGTCTGCACCTCTTCAATATATATAATTTAAATTTAAACTAAGTTTGAATTTCCAATATAGGTATATGCAACACACAATGTTTCAATGTATGATTTTGATATTTATTACAGATAGACGAGACAGGGACAATGCCAATGAAGAATTGTCTAAACGTCTACATGAAGTACTTGATGTTATAGGCGCATCTGAGTACAACCGAGAAAAGTATTGGGAGTGTTCCATGTTATTTGAAATAATAATAACGTTTGAAAGCCTTACTTATTTAAGAACAACCAACACAATGTCATACTACCAAGTTGGGAGTAAATGCGAAGGAACAACTACACAAGGTATCGATTCCGATCTCGATGTAATACATTGTGACGACGAAACTCCTGTGGTAGAGAATTTATTCGAATCTAAACAACAGGGATTATCTTATCTAATTTCAACGGACGAAGACACCAAACCTGGATATGTTCGTCTTCAGATTGTTAAAGATAAATGTCCGCGTTTAGCTGGAATTGGCGATATATCAGATGATAACTGTTTTATCGATAGGAAAGGTAGAGTATGTGCTACCCGCTCCCAACGTTTTGGTCCAAAAAATATATCTCGTAACGGTCCAGCGAGCACGCTTCCGGGTGATAACCGTCATTGTCCAATTGATCGAGTATATGCCTTAAGGTGTCGACAGATACCGAAGTCAGCCAATTCCTGGTTACAAAAGACACGGAAATACGACTGGCCATCAGAGAAACAACTTAAGGCAATGGGTTCATATGGTTGTTTCTTTGTTCGTGTTGGACACCCTCATAGTAACAACAAGGCTAGCGAATTTCCTTCTCACTTCAAGAACGTGACCTCATGTCAAGTCTGAACGAAACGCAACACAAGTGTTATATTCTCCTGAAGATGATAAAGAAAGATATCATAGAACAAAAGGCCGGTGAATCTATATCATCATATCATTGTAAAACAAGTCTTTTTTATACAATCGAAAATTCACATAAAGATTTTTGGACTAATGATAACCTTATACTGTGTATACAGCAGTGTCTTAAGCGTCTATTTATTTGGGTGAAGGCAACAAATTGTCCAAATTATTTCATTCCAGAAGAGAATATGTTCGATAAGCTCAGCGTAATGACTTTGGAAAAAATAGAGTATGTTTTAAACGATATAATAGAGAGTGATATCAAGTGTTTATATTCGCTTATTTGTGACAATGTTGGTGAACTTCTAAAATCTAAATTGAGTGGTGATGAACTGGTATATAGTCTGGCTACTATGAGTACCTCGTCTCAGCCAAGATATTTAATATGCAATAGTATTACAATGTATATCTATAATTTAAGAAACTGGTTAATGCGACTCATGTCTATGCCTTCTAACACAAAAACAGGTTATATGAATGGGGTGATGCATCTTCTGCTATATCTACAACATACGAACCATGTCACAGCTCATACTACGAAAGACGTAAGAATGGCATTTGACTCTATAATTCCACTTATACAATTACAATACATACAGTGTATGTATGTCCAGTACTTGTCACAAGGAAACTTGTCAATTACCAATATAATCCCTATTATTGACTGTGACCTTATCTCGTCAAAGTTATCTTTAGCATCTTTATATATTCAATGTGAACAGTATCACGAGGAGTGTAAGCGCATTCTAGTTTCATGTGAAAAAGAAATAATACCATTTGTGATATCTGTATGTGGCTGCAACTCCAAGTTAACTTATGTTAATATCGCTCTTGCTAACAAAATGAGATTTACTGACATGTCAAGCAAAGAATTCAGACATTGCATCACAGGCTGTATGGTATTTCATCCATCTCAAGCTAGTCTTGTCCACGGAGCTCTTCAATACGAGATGTTCCGTAATGTGTTCACACAACCTGGATTTGAATTTGAAATGGAACGGGACTACTGGTTAAACTGGATTACAGTAGATTCACAAATATATCTGTATTTTCTACAATATTTACTTTATTCTAATACAAAAATTCAGGCAGAAAAAGTAACAGCCATCCAGAAAATAAAACACGTTCTCCAAACTGACCACACTCTTGGCCACACAGAAACAGCATTTAACCTGTTGGGATGGATATGTTTACAGTACAATCACTTTCAAGTAGCATGGTCATTGTTTTGTTTATCATGGAAAGAAAGGCCATTTAAAAATGCAGCTAAATGGCATATGTTAATTTTACTGAGTAAAATAATAAATAAAACATAGGGTTATTATGATGGAGATCAACGTGATGTCATAGTTTCTTTATCTATTGGTGTAAAACCTGATGAGCATTGACGTTGAGGGTTATCGTGATATATATGAGTCGCGTCCGGTGATTTAAGATCTTAAATAATCTGTGTAAAGTCAAGACTAAAGCGTGGAATCCACCTTGGCAGAGGAGTAAGCCTTGGGTATTTAAGATCTTAACGTATCTGTGTACAGTCAAGACTATAGCGTGGAATCCACATTGGCAGAGGAGCTAGCGTCGGGTATTTAAGATATTAACGTATCTGCGTACAGTCAGATCTTAGGCAAGGAATCCACCGTGGTCGAGCTGTTAGCATCGATACATTGGAACCGGGCGTCCAGAGTTCCAGCATATTTCCTAGCCTAGAACTGGTTTGTTTACCCGGAATCATAGACAAGTGAACTGTCGACAACTGAAGTAATGTTGTAAAACGGCTGAATAACCTAATACATCTAAAGTATCGGCAGCGTCTGGCTATTCGAGGTCTTAGTACATCTTTGTAAAGTAAATACTTTGTGTACACGCACATTCTCACCAGAATTTCTACCTTCCGATTATATAGTACGTAGACTAAATGCATCATCTGACAACAAATAAGAAGTGTATCCCCAGTAGTTGAACGCCAATGGTACTGTACATGATGCAAGACCGGAGAGGTAAAACGACTCCAAATCACCAGACGCGGCTTGTTTGTTTTACTATGATCCTTACATTTGATGATCATTGGCCGACAAACAGTCACTAAGCTAGAAAATGTTCAATGTTCAAGATCTATACTTCATGACTACTGCGAGCAGTAATCGAACCTGGGGCGACCAGTTTTAGATACGGCATGGTAACCACTCTGTCACAGCTTTTTCAGAGTAAATTATTTTGGGTTTTATGCTGGACGTCCCGTTTTTCTGTGAAATGGATACCATTGAAAAGATATCAGATATGTTTCAGTATTTCCTTTTATCGTATAGTAAGTTTGGCTAAACGATTTCTGCTATTACTGTTCGATCAAATGCCATTCATGATTACTATTGCTGCGTATACTAATGCATACATGAATAAACTCCATAGCTGACGTGCCTTGCTATGGCAAATGTATATTGTTGTTATTGATGATTGTTTTATAAAAGAGAAACATCCTGTTTAGAGAGGAAACGGTCATTCATAGAAAAGAGTAGACGTAATGTATGCATGTGTTCGAGTTTAATTAATAATGTTCGTAAAGTGTTTTACAACACGTTTATACAAAGAATATCCCTCGGAATGTATGCACTTGCATATTGAATTGGTTTGCGATTGTAGGCATTGTATTACACGCTGAATTCATCAATTATTTAGTTATATCACGCCGTATCCTGGGTAAGTTGTCAGTACCACTGATCCATTTATCCTGACACAAACGATTTAGTTATATCATGGCGTATCCTGGGTAAGTTGCCAGTACCACTGATCCGTTTATCCAGACACCAACGATTTAGTTATATCACGGCGTATCCTGGGTAAGTTGTCAGTACCACTGATCCATTTATCCTGACACCGACGATTTAGTTATACCGCAGCGTATCCTGGGTAAGTTGTCAGTACTACTGATCCATTTATCCTGAAACCAACGATTTAGTTATATCGCAGCGTATCCTGGGTAAGTTGTCAGTACCACTGATCCGTTTATCCAGACACCAACGATTTAGTTATATTGCTGCGTATCCTGGGTAAGTTGCCAGTACCACTGATCCATTTATCCTGATACCAAGGATTTAGTTATATCACGGCGTATCCTGGGTAAGTTGCCAGTACCACTGATCCATTTATCCTGATACCAAGGATTTAGTTATATCACGGCGTATCTTGGGTAAGTTGTCAGTACCACATCCATTTATCCTGATACCAACGATTTAGTTATATCACGGCGTATCCTGGGTAAGTTGTCAGTACCGCTGATCCATTTATCCTGACACAAACGATTTAGTTATATCACGGCGTATCCTGGGTAAATTGTCAGTACTACTGATCCATTTATCCTGACACCAACGATTTAGTTATATCACGGTGTATCCTGGGTAAGTTGCCAGTACCACTAATCCATTTATCCTGACACCAACGATTTAGTCTTGATGCAAGCGCAACCATCCTAAGCGCCATGAAGAGAAAGCTATGTTTAAAGTATTTTGTATGACCCGGCCGGGGATCGAACTCGCGTCCTCCAGTTGTCGAGGCGGAATCTCTGCCAATACACAACTGAGGCGGTCCCGTGTATAGTAGATATTAGCCTCGTCTATCAATTTAATGATCATATAGAGGTAGATTGGTTTAATGGGGATACTCTTCTAGATTTTTGTCAAAATGACGCGACTCGTTTCTATGCCGCGTCAGGTAAAATGGGTGACGTTGACGTCTCTGCAGTATACCAATATTTTAAAACCATGTACCATTTCCCACAATTCCTCCTTTATTCCAGCCCTCCGTTTAAAGGAATTATAAGGTAAAAATCGGCAGTCAATCCACCATTCATCGAATAAATTTGATTTTAACCTTGAATAAAGTTTAGTTTGAATGTGACAAATGTGTGCATTATCAATTTTTAACACCCTTTTTAAATACAATAAATGTGCATATGACGAATTTAATTATCATATTGGTAAACTTTGGAAAATCAATACAAATTTAGTATGAATTGCAATCAGTTAGAAAATTCTGCGGCAAAATAAAGGAAACTGTTCAAAGTCGTCTGCATCAGATGCTTCAAAATACATATGTTTGTGGGAAAGGTCTGAAAGATTTGTTTTTTCCCGTACTAATGGTTCTCGATCAGTTGTTGACATCATTGAACTGATCATAAGCTTTGTACACTGATATTGTAAGAATCAATTAACCGCGGACTCCTGAATACATTATTCCCAACACTGCGTTCGAAAACGTAGGTAGAAAAAGTACCTTCGTCAACTTTCACCATCACTCAGTCTCAACAAGTCACTCAGACATCCTCACTCAGACACCCTCACTTAGTCTCCGCTATTCTCACTCAGTCACCATCATTCAGTGCCAGACACCCTCACTAAGTTTTAGCCACTCTCACTATAACTAAATCTCAGTTACATTCGCTAAGTCTCAGACATCCTCACTAAGACTCAGCCATTTTCACTCAGTCACCATCACTAAGTCTCCGTCACCATCACTAAGACTTAGACATCGTCACTAAGTCTCAGCCACGATCACTAATGTGTATCCACTCTCACTCAGTTTCAGCAACCATCACTAAGGCTCAACCACAATCACTCAGATTTAGCCATCGTCACTAAGTCTCAGCCACAATGACTCAGTCACTAACACTCAGTCTCAGACACAATCACTCAGTCTCACCAACCATTAAACAGTCTTTCACTCAGAAACCATCATTAAGTCTCAGACAACCTCAATAATTCTCAGCCATTCTCACGCAGTCACCATCATTAAGTCTCAGCCAACATGTAATAAATCGGCATACCTGGACTTTAAAAAGACAATCATGCTAGTATTGAACCAAATGAGCATCATGATAAAAAGGCCTTAAATGTAAAAGACATCCCGATTTAAAGATTCGAACCCGTGACCATTGCATGTGCAGCTATGTGTACGTACAGAGCTAACTACGATACAATGATGTGCAGAAGCTATTTTAAATTGGACGTTGTTTTTGGCCTGCCCCTGGTCATAGTAGTAAAACCATTTATTTCGGAGTTGGCAGCCTGCCAATTACTGTTAACACCAAACAGCGCAATTTAGGGTGAGACTGCGCGAGAAAAATAGTTCAACATGGATTCAACAAAACTGCATTTCAAAAGTTAAGATCTCCCCAAAAAAGATCATTATAATATTGTTGGAACATCAGTGGACAACTTAAGGCGTGAGTACCCCAATATAAGTTTAACAAATGTTTTCGCAATTAATGCGCCCAGAACGGAAAAGTACAAAGAGTCACATGACAAATGCAGGGGCGGATTTACCCGGGGGCGTGCGACTAAACATTGATGGTAAACAATGGAGTCGCGTGACAATTATAGTGGCGGATTTAGCGGGGGCTCATAGGCCTCGTGCCCCCACCCCCCTCCGCCCACACACACCCCAACCCCACCCCGACTTTCCAAGCTCCACTTTGTATTTTTTTTCCTTGTTTTATATTATCCAAAGAAACCCATTACATGTCGATGCAATTTATTGATTTAATTTTACTGTTCCCGCCAGTTGATATAGCACTTAACGACGAGTCGGTAAACTTTATAAGGGAAGACCTGCCATCGTACGATGCACTCCAGGTGTAAATCGAGTGCTGGAGGAAAAAGTGGGGTGGTGTATCACCCTTATCTGACCAACCAGTCAACGATTGACGACTTGGTTAAGGAAGTCAAGCAATCCGAATGCCAACACAATTCGTTGGATAGCGATCACATTTTTGGTGACAAGTTGCGAGTTCGAAGAAAGAATTTCAACTATTGGCCTCGAGTAATATGCGGCGAATTTCTAGCTATTTTCGGCCGGAATCCTTCGGGACTCCTCGCGGGATTCGAGTTACTTTTAACTTGGACTTAAAACATCATCGCTCATTAATCAGCTGATGCCTGGCCGATGTCCGGCCGGGCATCACACATATCGGGCGAGCACCGGGCCAAATTTTGGACTACCCAGACAATCCAGACGCCGCTCAGAGCCCGGCTGGAAATCGGGCAGACATTGACCGCGGTCAGTCCGGCATCTGGCCGATCACCCACTGTGATTCGCAAGTTATGAAAGCCGGATCATCGCACCATTCATCAAATCATCCAGTCGCGCTCTTCACAGAAAGTTAACACACAGTTTATCACAAAAGTGTCAGAATAACAGTTCTACAAGATGCCCTAGAAAATATAGGATGACTTAAGGAGAAGGAGATTGCATAACCCACAAGAGAGTGCAGAACGCAAAAGAGTGAGAGTGGCAGTAACGTGAATGAGACCATGCCTCTCATCTCCAGCCACCAATGCACCAATAACTAAGTTGTAGCGGTAGAGTGCAAACGCCAAACTCTCCCTCAACCGGGCGACCCAATCGCGCTATGCAGGTGCCCGCAAGCGCTGCGGAGGTATCAACGGCATTCTCGTAAGAATGTTTGTCTTAATGCTATCTAAGTCAAGTTCGAATATGGGTCATATTGGGTCAGAAACTAGGTCGTTTGACCAAATTGAAGGGAAATCTTGTTAACACTCTGGATATTGCATTTTTAACTTGAGCATGTTGAAACTGTTTCAGAATGTTTGTCTTAATGATATGTAGGTCAAATTTGACAATTGGTCATGTCTGTTCAAAAACAAGGTCACTAGGCCAAATTGAAGGAAAATCTCGTCAACACTGTAGAAGTCACATTTTTTAAAATGTTAGTGATATCTAAGCCAAATTCGAATATGGGTTATGCCGAGGTAAAAACTAGGTCACGAGGCCATATTGAAGAAAACATCTTGTTAATACTCTGGAGGCCGCATTATTTGCTTCAGCAGCTTGAAACTTTGTCAGAATGTTTGTATTGATAATATCTAGTCCATTTTCGAATATAGGTCATATCAGGTAAAACAAAAAAATAGGTCACTATGAAGGAAAATCTTGATAACACTCTGGAGGTTGCATTTTGAATCTTTGTCAGAATAATTGTCTTGATGAGTTTTGCATTGACCAAACACTTTCTCCCAGTCTAGTACATGGTTTAGAGAATTATTTCTACTTGATGGAAATTGATTTTACTTTGACATATTTCTCAATATAATAAGGCAGAAACTTCAAAATATTCTGCCCAAACCTGCTGTCAAATTTTCTTTGATTCTTCCACTCAGGTGAGCGATATAGTGCCAGCAATTGGCAAATTCATAATATTTAATATTTTTGATATGACTTTTCAACTTCTTAACAATAAATACATAAACATAAGCTGCAAGTGTTATTTCCTTTCACATTTTCCCTACTTCTCCAACCTTTCTGCAGCCCCCAGGCCGTCAGCAATTCAGTGCTTTGATTCTTCTTGGTAGGCATCCTGGATACACACTTTGATTAAATTTGCCAACAGTTGATTAAGAAAAATGTCAAATTCGGGCAGATATTTCCACTGAAAAGTCTCGAGAGCAAATGGCAGGCAACAGACCGGGCCTCGTTATATAGTCGGGAGACGGACGCGTCCCACAAGTGACCAACGACTGTTGTGTGACAATCGTGCAACAGTCGCACGACTGTCGCACGTGCATACCACGAGTGAGCAACGATCTGATCACGTGAAAAATAGCGCCGCCCGACAACTCACGATGGTCCCACGACTGATTTGCGATACACCCACGACATAATCACGATATATCTTTTTTTCTGTCGCGTCCCCATCGCCAAACTATCTTTAATGTGTCGTAGCCCTTGTGAACACTCGAAATATATTTGGGGCATGTTGCAAGATCTGGCCACGACAAATATGTTATGTGTTTACCATGATGATTTTTAGTTGATTTCCTTAGGACGCTAGGACTCGTAAATAACTTATAATCTATTCACTGATAGTGCTGTAAGCAAGGGGTTAACTGCAATTCACAGAGAATAACTTACCGATAACAAAAGTAATAAATGTTTACCCGAAATAGGTACCACCTAAACTCATGGTATATAATACAATAGGGAGGGAGTCTATTTATAGTAACACGGTCTTGTTTTGGTTGACTCGTACTCCTATCCCTTTCCCACATACACAAATTCTGCAGCAGACGACTTTGCAAACATATTGACAAAAAACAGAACAATCTCCATAAAAAATAGCTTAATTGTTGAATAAAGTTCGACTTCGGCCACAATGTTTTCAAAAGTCGTCTTCTGCTTTTGCGTCAAAATGCGTCTTCAGGTGTGAAAGGGTTAACCGTGACCGCCTCGGTGTGTAGTGGTTGAGCGTCCACCTCGGGTGAGTCAATAGGACCGCAAATGACCAGACGCGGCTCATATCCAATAAACACGTGACAGCCTTAGTGGTTGTGTTATGCTAGAGTGTCCACGTCGGGTGCGTGAGGTCGCGGGTTCGTTCCATCCCCGACCGGGTCATGCCATAGACTTTAAAATGGCAGTAATGGCTGCCCAACGTGGCGCTAAGGGTTGCGGGGTTAACGTCTATCTCGTTGGTGTCAATATAAATGGAACCGTAGTACTGCTTACTTACACAGGACGTGCCGTAATATAACTGAAAAAATGTTTACAAAGGCGTAAAAGCCATAAAAACAAACAAACAAACAAAGAGACTTCACTGTACGCAGTAACTTTTGGACCCAAAACCGCTAGATGCGATTCGTTTATAAGACGCGTCAGGCAAACAGGAGGACTTAGTGACTTCCGCTTCTGATATCAATCAAATAGTTACTAGCGTGAATCTGATCTAGCTTTTCGATCAACGTTATATCAAAGATAAACGGCGATCAATATGAGAAAACACTAAGAAGTGGAACATGCGCATTCAAGAATACGTCACATGACTGGAGATTACGCAACGCTCCCAAGAGGTGTATAAGTTTCAATTGACGATAAATAACTGAAAACTTATCATGTTTCAAAAATAATTAATATTTTGCTCTTAAATATTATATTTCATACGTTTTCACTGATTTTGTTCACTGAAATTTATTTCTTAAGGAAAACAATTTAAGGTTAGTGTGCAGAACATTTCATTTTAAAACTTCACCTTATTAGTGCCTCTCGTAAGATCGCCAGCTTAACTATGAACCAATCAAAACGTTTCATTTCCTTTATTTCTTCGACATTATTCATTAAATACAACATTTGATTGGTCTACTATCTAGATCATTTGTTTAACATCTAGGTCAAAACTTCAGTTAAACAGCTATCGCCGAAAAAATACATGTGTTAAGGACTATGTCATTGCAGAAATTAGAAAATAAATGGTTGGGAACACAAGTTAAAATTGTCAAAATGTAGAGGACGTTATGCTATGTTAATATTATAACCTGGTCAGATAAGCTTTTTTAAATGTATCTGAATAGAACAATAATTGAAAAGATTAGGTGGGAAATTAATAGGTTATATTATAAAAGGCCAGTTCGCCTAACATATATGTTTCCTGACGTGGCTCTGTTTTACGTAAAACACCCGTGTTTGTCATAAGATATCGACCCTTGTAGTCACATCTTGTTACGATAATTATTTAGTGATATTATTGTTAACAAGGTCAAAATACTAAAAGTGATCAAATCAATCATTTCCAGTGCATCCTATATACATTCACAATGCATTTCAACTCAATGCCATATATTCTATACATTCTGTTGATGGTATACAAACAAAGGTTTTTTTAGGGACTATAGTAGATCAGCAAGTCAGCGGATGTATTTAGCGTAATTTGAACTTTACACGATCATATCCTGTTATCGCGACTGTATATAAGGGTTTATGCGACTTGAAACAACAATTTGAATAAAAGAAGATCAAGATAAGCATGCATATTTGTTCACGATGGACATTTTCTGGTCACAGATGTGACCGATGAACCGTTGTGACCAAGCTTTCGATCTTTTTGACCCGTTTAAGGTCACAGTCGCTGTGCTGCTTTAGAGATTCAGTCGACTTCAATATTGTCTTAAAATGGGAAAAGGGAAGGGGTGCGGGGGGGGGGGGGGGGGGTAATAAAAGGAAAGATACTACGATCCGGCATTGTGATGATACATGCACAGTTACTATCCTTTATTCCCCCTTTTCAACGTTCTTACCAGAATTAAAAGAAAAACTGAAACGTCGATCTTCGCCTCTCGTTTTATTTCGTTACACCGAATGGCCGATTCCTATCAACTCCACCAACAGACAGGCTGGAATGGTGGCACGTATCATACACTTGTTCGTGGTGACAGAGGTGGGATTTGTCTTTTCCTGACACTTTTTTGTCACTCATGTTAGCTTTATTGTTAGAACACTTTACAACATTTAAATTGTAAAAACTTCCGCATTCGGTGAAAATTAATGATTTTATAGCTGTTTTGTGTCCAATTTCCAAAACATGACAAAGCATATACGAAGGAAACGGTCTAGTGTAAATTAAGTTTTGAACATTATTATGAATTAATTGAATTCGGGAGAAGAGTTTGGAATGTTGGCCACTGTAAGTGAAACTCAGACACAAATTCACGATTTTGTAATGGATGACACAACTGAAATACAGGTAAGGATTGAAGATTGATTGATTATTTTTGTAAGCTCGAGGAATAAAAAAACATGCTAAATAAAGGATTGTTTATTTAATATATCATGACAATTTAATCAAAATTGGTAAAAAGGGTAAAAATGTTACAGTATGATTAGCAAAACACATGTTTTCCAGTAAATTTGCAAAAAACAATTTGGGGCTGGGCAGTGCATTCTGAAAGGGTTAAAGCGCCTCGTAGGCAGGTGCATGACTGCACCCGGTAATAAAGGAAACGATAACCGTAAATGTTTCCCTCCTGGAAGATATGCGGATGACAGGGCAGTGGATGTGGATCGGACGAAAGTCAATCAGGGCTAAACTCCTAGTTTTCTACAAGGGGCAGGTGAAAATCAAGGTTATGCCGACCTGAACCATTACAGTAACGACTATGAAAATGACCAGTGTATTATGAATAAGAGTCCTCCCTATTTATGTCGAGGTCAACCGAGACAGCTAGGGGAAGAGCCCTATGAGTATCAACAACAAATGGTACCAACCAATAGACGGGGAGTTCATGTAAAAATAGCCCCTTTAACTAGAAGAGTAGACTCGTCGGTTTGGATGGCAAGGTTCGAAGCTATCGCACATAGAAATGGTTGGTCTTCGGAGGATAAGCTCAACCAGTTCCTGCCTAGGATGGAGGAACAAGCCGGTCAGTTTGTTTTCATCCAGCTGCCGCACGGGAAACTTAATAATTATACTGAGCTAACAAATGAATTGAACAGTAGGTTTAGGGTCATTGAAACTCCCAGAGCATACGCAGCCAGATTTAGCTGAAAAATACAGAGGGAAGGCGAGACAGCGGAAGAATTTGCCGCAGACACAAAGAGACTGTATGCTAAGGCACATGGTTATCGAGATCGGAAGACTCGCAAATAAGATTTAGTGCGGAAGTTCCTAGATGGTCTTCGCGATGAAGACATCCGCTTTGAAGTAGAATATCACAAGGAGCCAAATGACATTGATGTGGCTGTTTACCATGCTGTACACATTATACAAATTAGGAACATGGCGAAGTCAGACAAGAAGCAAACATCTTCAGCGAGGAAAGCAGTTGAGCATAAGTGTGTAGAGAAGAGCAATATGGCCAGGAGTAACAGAGGAGCTAGTAAAGATTTCTGCTCAAAACAATCAGATGAAAGCGAACAACCCACTGACGCCGAAGTACTCGCAGTCATTAAGCAGTTTGGCGATTGGCTTGAAAAGTTGGAGCAACGAGGCATGTCCCAGCAAAGACGGCCCCAGGTGTCAAACAATTGATGAGTATTTTAACTGTGGAGAGAGTGGACATTTTGTTAGGAGTTGTCAATACCCCGACAAGCGGGTGAGTCCAGACCAGCAAACCAACCGAAATAACCTGAGGAGTACAGGGTTCGAGCCAAGGAAGGCCGGATCTTTAAACTACCAATGCCCAACCCTTGCGGCCAAAAGGAGGTCCAATCAGGAAAATACGGCCATTCAGGGAAGGCAAATGATGAAAGATCTGTAATTCCACAATCCCGATATTTGGACACATTGGCAGGTCTATAAATCTCCTTGTGCTAAAATTTCAAAGCATTTCTACTGAAAGCCGCCTCCTGAATTTCGGAGACCTCGTACCACTGCAATATCGTACCAGGAGTCTTCGTACCATTCTCGGAGACTACGTACCACACGTATATTATATAGTAGTATATGTATACCTGTTATAATAATGAATGCCAGTCATATAATCGGACTTGGTCTAATACAAACATCAACTGACGACTATATTGAGGACGAATAAAAGTTGTTGTATACGTATATATATTGTGTATAACTTTCCCAATTTCCCTAATTAAAATGTACCATTGAAAAAATGTAAGAAATGGACAAATCGTGTAGCAATATGGGAATTTGTTAATTATGAGCTAATTTCGATTTTTCAACAATGATTTTTATACATATATATTTGTTTATGGGAAAATTCTATTAATGTGAAATTTGTTTTTCATTTTTATAAATCTATGTTTATACTCGTCATACAATGATTCTATTCTCTTCTATAAATGTCAATATTGCTTTTCATGATCATATGTGCATGTACGGACAAGGATATATATTTTTCATTAGTTTACTGTTTTATTCATAATACGGGTAAAGAAATCGAAAAAAATTACCTTCGATAGGTAATGTGTATGAACTTTGCTTTACCGTTTGCTATACCGTCTATCCAAAAAGTGTTCGTTTTGATTGGATGGAAAAAAAATATCGAAACATAACAAATCTTCTAGAGGAATTCCTGTAATATGACGTCATTCTATTAGCGTAACACAAATAATGAATAAATAACCAAAAGGAAAACGACAGAAATGATAAGAAAGGATAGTTTGACTCGTCACAAATGTAGTTCCGTAAATTATGCAATCGTTTCTTGAAGCACATACTTAAGTAGCAGTCCAGCTAAGAATCATGCAAAATCATTAAAAAGTGATTCATGGTATATCACAGATATTGATAATATTGTGTGTGTGGAGTGGTATGGTGAAGTTTATGAGTGATTTGGTATTAATTTATCACATCTTGCAATCTCATCTTCATAATATTGCTTTGAAATAATTTGAATATGTGAGATTTTCCTATACATTCCCATGTAAAATACTCCTACTTCAAATCCAATTCTCTCCGATGAGCACGGGTCTTAGACAGAAATATATATATCAACATAAAGAGGACAATACACTCTATAAAATATCAAAAAATAAAATATGTAGCCTAGTACAGGTTTTGAGTAAATTTGGTTTCTTTTATTGGGTTTTGAGCCATACTATCAAGAAAGATAACTCTTACTCGCTTCACAACAGTTGCCATGTGACAAAAAACCTTAATATTTCTCTTCTTTATGGAAAATTACCTATATCTGTGTCAGTTTTTTCTTTTAAAACTATAAACTGACTGGTTTTAATTCAATAAAATGGAATCAATAACAATATAAATAAATATTTATTTATTTTTTATTCACCTCGATACTGAAACCCAGAAATTGTTTACATCTCCCGTACTTCCTGTTAAACAAGATATTTTAACTGACTGACTTGGATTTGACTTTTCATCAGTTTTATATCGTACATATCATATTAACCTATTTCATAGACAGTTTAGCAAGGATGTGAAGATATGTATATGAAAAAAGGTGTACACAGACTAAAGACAGGTCCATAAACAGTGATAATTATGTAAAATGTGGAAAGTCGTATTCAATGCAGTTTTATTACAATCATTCTGATTCTTGAGGCTTACAACAGTGAAACACAGAGAAAAAAATCGGTCAGGCTTTTAGATTATAATACAGACATTTCTAATAACCTACGGGCATTAAATTTAACGTGTCGAAAATGTGGAAATCAACAAACAACTTGTGAAGCAGATCATTTTCAGGACTTTTTTTAAGTAACTTTCTGTTTGGCTACATGCAAATCTCGAGGTATATTTCAAGGAAGGGAAGTTGACTCCGTTGTGTTTTCATCCTCTACACACTGAGAAATGGGAAAAACTCAGAGGAATAAGTTACCAGCCAAAAGATACTGGAAGATCATGAAGATTTATTTTAATTCCTGTTAGCATAGGTAATTTCTGTTTTGATAAATATATTATTTACTTTCCCACATATTCATGCATTTTGACACCTCTGCAGCAGACAACTATTGTAAATATTGCCACAAAGTGGGAATAAAATTTACAACATAATGACTTGTAACAATGTTTCAACCATTATTTAATCATTCTATTTTACTTACAGAGATTTTTTATATTTTTTTCCGGATTTGTTCAAAGTAGTCTGCTGCAGATTTGTTGTATGCAGGAAATTGTTAATTTACTGTTCAATTACATGTATTTTGTGTATTTCTTTCTTCATATAGTTATGTTTTTAAAGCAGACTCCATCTGTTGAATAATAAAATATGTATTTGTTTTAAGACTGAGTATTGTGGTAACCATGGAGGTCTTATATAGTTGTTGCTTGTTTTGAGAATAGTTCTGTCTTTTAACAGTTTTATCACAACTCATTTCTCTTCTGTGAGTTAATGTTTCTACTTCCTGGAAGAAAAAAAATAGTTACAAGGGTTCAAACTCGAGAGTACCTAAATTTAGACTTTAATCATTATTATGCAACATAGCTTAGTTCTCATATGATTTCACAGTTAGGCTAGCATATGTCAGTATAATTATGTATGAATAACTTTTCAACAATTTAAACCTTGATCAGATCTAGTGTATACAATTTCTAATACCTCATGCAGCAGAAGACTTCTGAAATTAACATACATGTGTATTGTTGAACCTCTATCAAAAAAGTTCAAAATAGTACTTGGATCCTATCTAGATATTACTTATTATTCTATACCTAATTTATACGTCCAATCGTAGACGCTCATTCGAATCATGTGACCGTACAATCTACCCGTTGTGTAAAAATACAACAAACGCTATGACTAGGGATTAAAGTGAACATTTCTACCCGTTGTGTAAAAATACAACAAACGCTATGACTAGGGGTTTTCTCAAACAAAAAATGGTTTCAATATAAATTTACATTTTGTTATTTTTGCACAAGAAAATTGTTATACTTTTAAATATAATGAAGTTACTTTGTGTTATATTTTATACTTAAATTTCTAAATTATATGGAACGCCTCAACTGTCTTATAATGACGACTTTTATTTTATTGTGTTCATCCTTTATTATGTTGTGTACATGTTTTATAATGTTGTGTATATACTTTATTATGTCATGTACATAGTGTATTATGTTATGTACATACTTTATTATGGCGTGTACATACTTTATTATGGTATGTGCATTGTTAATTTTGTTTTGTGCATTTCTTATTATGTTATATAGCTTGTATATTATGCTAAGTGCACCCATGGTTGTGTTCTGTGAGAGTTGTATTGTCTTATGTGCATTCTCTGTTATGTTGTGTACGTTCTATAGTCTGTTACGTAAATTCCTTACTCATTTATGAAGGCACATACGATTTATTACATTGTGTAGGTTCTGTTTTTTGTTTTGTGACTGTTGTATTGTGATATGTACACTCTTTGTTATGCTGTGTACACTTTTTATTGTGTTTTGTTCTTTGTTTTATATGGTGTACAAACTGTATTTCGTTATGTAGGAAGTTTATTATGATGACGCGGACAATATAAACGGGTAGAATTCCAAGATGCACCGTCAAAAAACGGCATGTGCAGCGTCTGGCGATCCTTAAGTAATTTCTCCTTTTGCAAAAATGTTTTCATCTTTATTCAATTATTGTTCTTACATTTATAGGCTATTGGTCGACAGGCATATTCGCCGATAAAAGAGACATTCATACTAAATGCATGTGTTTGGTATCATTATAAAGTTCTATATCTCACCTGTCGATCTAGCTTGGTCGTACTAAATTCGTAAATGCACGTTATGGTGTGAATGACGTCACAACGTGATACGACGTCGAAGAAGACGTTGCTTACAACTGAACGTTCTTGAGACGGTGAAAATGCTGATAAAATTGTTATAAATCGACCGATTCTCATAAAATTAGTT
Source organism: Serripes groenlandicus (assembly GCA_031761405.1). NCBI lineage: Eukaryota > Metazoa > Mollusca > Bivalvia > Cardiida > Cardiidae > Serripes > Serripes groenlandicus. The sequence goes on along the minus strand of JASEVX010000002.1, from coordinate 150,975,837 downwards.
TTATTATATAGGTATTCAGATATGTGAAAGAAACAGGTACTAGGACGACCACGAACTTTCATCGCGAACATGCGCTCGTGATGAATAGAGACGAAAAATCCGGAAATAAGTGAATGTTCGCTTGGGTGACTTCACGTCTTTTTTTCAGGAAAAACGCAGTTTACATACGAACTCGCTCAAACCAACAAGGTATACTTATTGCCCTGTGTCGAATCGCTGGGCAAACTTTCAGGCGGATTGGGTATTTCGAAGTAGTACAGTGAGAATGTTCATTGGGTGGTATGCTATGATTATGACGTTACGATGGACGTCAAAGCTGATAAATGACGTCAAAGCTGAACTGAAGACGCTGGACTACCCGGACAGACGACCAATAATTTTGTCCACGGGTCGTACATTCCACGACAATAACTTGATGACGTCATCAAGTTATTACGTCATCAGTTTGAAGCTTGTAACGGCTGCGGGTAGAAATGATTAATGTGAATCGCATAATAATACAATATTATCGTTGAAATGTTCTCAATCATATAGTATCAGGTCAGCTTGCGGAATATTCTACTTCTGGTTCATCGCACAGTTACAAGTGCATAGTGAGTAAAATGATATTTATTCTATGCTTATTTCTTCCCCACGCGTAGTACTTCGCGAGCACGGTAGTTCCTAAAGCTCGAACAAGCGATGCCTCCTGAGGCGCGGGCCTCATACTTATCAGCCTGATGGCAAGTGGTCTACATGGAGATTGCATGGCGAAGATTATCATATAACGCGCGAAATTGATACATGTTTAAATTACACGGACAGGGATGGTGGGTGGGGGGGTGTGCAGGTCCACCACCTGGTGTGCCGCATCTGATTCTCTGCTCCTTGGGTACGCTGCAGAGTTTGATTCTGAAGCGTCTCAATATGCTCCAAGCTAAATGCGGAAACATCCAGGATTGATGTCTTAGCGTGGCTTCTTTGTCGCCTGTCAGATTCACATGAAATCATTCCAGCATTTTCGGGATACCTCTGGATCGGGATTTACTAATGTCGGATTCATGCCAATCCTCAATAGCCCAGCCCATGAGAGCGACACACTCTGGACCGTGATGCAGGGTGGTATTCGCATAACCAGCGAATTGAATCCGAGGCAGCCATTAGTGCTTAGCTTGGACCAACAACTCTACAGCAAAGCGAAGGAACTTGTTTGGTCGACAGGACTCGATTCGAGTGTTGTTGTCAAGCTCGGCTCGTTTCATATTATTCTGAATTTCCTGAAAGTGATCGGTCATCATATCGACGGGAGTGGACTGAAAGATATTCTTGCTGCAACCGGTGTGTACGCGCAAGGAACTGCAGAGACCATATTGAAAGGAGGCGGTTACACACATGACAGGGCAGTACGTGCGCATAAGTTGCTTTTCGAGTCGCTCTTTCGTACATACTGGAGTGAATTTTGTACATGGCTGGACACGCAAGGTAGAACGATTCCAATGGATATCTCCATAGCTACGAAAAAAGCCTTAGAAGATTTCAAGGACGTCGCGAGGAAAGACAGTTTCCGTCAACTGACAGAACTGATGAAATGTAGCTGTATCAACCTGCTGTTAGCGCAATATGCAGATCAACTACCGCCGAATCAACAATACCTGAAACAATACATGGACATGGTACAACTGCTGCTTCAATTCATCTATGCGGAAAGAATGGGTGATTTCAATCTACACCTTGAGATTTTCACCAGTATGCTGCCCTGGTATGCCCGCTACAACCATCACAATTATGTCCGCTGGGGAATAATTTACTTGACTGACATGCGTCAACTATCCAGAACACATCCTCTTGTACTTAGAGAATTCCTCGCCGGTAATTTCTGTGTGAAGAACAGCGACGAGGCGTTTTCATCATCCTCAACAGACCTGGAATCAGAACGCGTCAATCGACAATGTAAAGTGTCCGGATCTGGAATCAAGGGGATTACGACGACAGAATCAGCAAGGGATAGATGGTGCCTCACCGTCAATGAACGCAGCCGTCTGACTAGCGAGACATTCCAAATGTTCGATGTCAAAACGAACGCCTCTGATCGGCATCAACACCTAGATTTGTCGCCTAGTAGGATCCAAAAAGATATCGACGACGTCGTCATTCTGGAGCGCAAATTCAAAGAACTCAAAGTGTTTGTGAAGACCAATGACAACATCATCTGCTTGGGTAACAACGACGTCACAACGCCCGAAGTCACAACGTTCCTTCTCACTGCCACAGACGAAGGGCTGAAACTGGTCAATCAATTTTTGTTGACGAGGATCGTGTCGAATGGGGTTTCATGAACCAATCCAGAAGACCAAGATCAAGAACATTCCTTACATGTACGAGTCTTGCACTGCATCGACTACAGCCAGCAAGCAGAAAATGGTTGAGAAACAAAGAAAAATATTTCAACGCCTACTGGTAGCGATGATCTCCGGCAGAGAAGTTGATTTCAACATCATCTCCGATTTCGAACTTGCAGATGTCCCATTGTCCCTCACAGATACATCTGGCAATATACGAGTACCGGACAACAAAGCTGCGCTTCTGCACGTCCTAGAAAAGCTCGGTGAGACATTGAAAAACCTGCCAGCAACGCAAGTTCCCACAGTTCTGATAGTCGACGGTCATGCCCTGATTCAGGCCATTGGAAAACCGAAACGGGCCCGAACTTACGGTGACTTGGCAGACGTCTTCAGCAAGGTGGTTTTATCGCGAGCGAGAGATGCTGGTGCCAAGCGTCTGGATGTTGTATTTGATACATACAGAGACCTGAGTATTAAATCATCAACCTGGAAAAAACGCTCTAAAGCGCCACATATACGGAGGCTTATAGACAACCGCGATGTACCTCTGCCAGACAGTTGGTCATCTTTCATCTCCATGAAAGAAAACAAAGCGAACCTCGCCGTATTCCTTGAGGCAGAACTCATGAAGAAAATGCGTAGTGACCATTCAGGACTGGAGGTAATAGTAGCTGGAGCTGGACCTGAACCCGAGGTAGCAACTTCATCAAAAGCACGAGATATACCACAGCTCACGAGTCATCTAGACGAAGCTGGTGGTCGCATGGTACTCCACGCAAGTCACAGCAAGCATGAAGATTACGGACGCGTCATAGTTGACTCCCAGGATACGGATGTTCTTGTTCTGCTAGTCCACCATCTTCCAAGATTACCCGCCGAAGTTTGGATGAAGACAGGAATATCAGAAAAAAAGAGATATATCGTTGTTCATACAATCAGCCTGTCCAGATTACACTGTGCGAATCTTCTGGCCTTTCATGCTATCACCAGAAGTGATACCGTCAGTCAACTGTACGGAATCGGGAAATGTACCGCCTGGAAAATCTATATCAAACATCCCGGTTTACTAGATGGACTATGCCGACCCTCTTTATCGCTAAAAACCCGAGGAGATGTTGAAAAGTTCATATGTAAGCTGTATGATGGAGCAACAGACTGTTCGACAACATCGAAACTGTGACACAACAAGTTGCTCCAAGTGAAGAATCTGGAACATATTCCACCGACCAGTGCCAGTGTTGAACAGCATATACGCCGTGCGTGGCTGCAGTCAGTGATCTGGGCGACTGCATTGGAAACAAATCCGAAGATTCCAGACTACGTGGATGGTGGATGGAAAGTGACTAACGGACTTTTAGTTCCGGACTTGGGCATGTATAAAACATTCCCGGATAATTACGAGCAACTAGTCACTTGCGGATGTAAGAACTGTTCATTTTCGTCATGCGGGTGTAGATAATTCAGCCAGCCATGTTTACCTATGTGTAAATGCATGCGGAACGGTAAATGTAACAATCCGTTCAATCGCTAGTATTTTATCTGTGCTAGAGCATCTATAACACTCGTTCAAATTTTACCATAGCTAACACATGTTCATTAGCCATGCACGTTCATGTCAGTGACTTTCACCGGCTGATCTATAAATATACCATTTCATGGCACATGTGATATCAGTGAATGCATTCGCGACGGAACCCAACTCTGTTAAGCTCAAAATTGCGGGCATGACATTATGCACTCGTTGCGCATGTTTTTGTAATTGTGCGTTTCCCTTTGGATGTCATTATCGGAGTTCTGGGTGAACTCTCCAGAGTTTGCATATATTTACTGTAAGTATGAATGTTTCATGCATTCAATGTATGCAGCTGTTTCATTATGTTAAAATATTGCACTATATACCTTGCAATACAAACTCGATGTAGTGCAGTACATGTGAAATTAGTAATATCTTGCACTGAAAACTCGATGTAGAATGTAGTGCAATGTATGTGGAATTATTAACATTATCTTGTGATCACGACCTGCAACAGCTATGTCACGACGAGCTTTCAGGGGTCCGAATATTATTTGTGGTTGTCGTGAACCGTGGTTGAAATTTCACGCGTTCAATCGAAAGTTAATTGTCAGCCAGGTTCTACTGTACGTATATGTAATTTCTCTCTAATTCAAGAAATTGTCATTACTTATATGATTATAATAATATATCAATATAGTATATATAGTATATATACGGAACACATATACCGATGTTGCTGGAAGCCGCTACTGTCTCTCATTTATTAGCTATGACGTCCAGCATAACGTCATAATCATAGCATACCACCCAATGAACGTTCTCACTGTACTACTTCGAAATACCCAATCCGCCTGAAAGTTTGCCCAGCGATTCGACACAGGGCAATAAGTATACCTTGTTGGTTTGAGCGAGTTCGTATGTAAACTGCATTTTTCCTGAAAAAAGACGTGAAGTCACCCAAGCGAACATTCACTTATTTCCGGATTTTTCGTCTCTATTCATCACGAGCGCATGTTCGCGATGAAAGTTCGTGGTCGTCCTAGTACCTGTTTCTTTCACATATCTGAATACCTATATAATAAAACTAATTTTATGAGAATCGGTCGATTGATAACAATTTTATCAGCATTTTCACCGTCTCAAGAACGTTCAGTTGTGAGCAACGTCTTCTTCGACGTCGTATCACGTTGTGACGTCATTCACACCATGACGTGCATTTACGAATTTAGTACGACCAAGCTAGATCGACAGGTGAGATATAGAGCTTTATAATGATACCAAACACATGCATTTAGTATGAATGTCTCTTTTATCGGCGAATATGCCTGTCGACCAATAGCGTGTTGTGAAACGTATTTAACTGATCCCTGGGCAATCAAGACAAATTGTCCATTTTGAAAAAACAGAGGGCAGCACAAAAAATTTACAAATTTTCATTTCTTGTAAGCTGGGCATGACAATATACGGAGGTATTCAGCACAGCTGAATCCCCCGCATAAAAATCAGCTTGTTCTTAAGGTAGAGCTGTAAATGACAACCACTTTTTTGTGTGTGCAATTTGAATTTGTTTTGTTCTCATTTTGACTTTTGACCTCTACGTTTGACCTTGACATTTGAGGTACAGGCCTCGGTCGTTTGCGCGACACGCCGCCTTATCATGGTGAACGTTTGTTCCAAGTTTCTTTGAAATCCTATGATGCATGGTTGAAATGTGGGTCGGACAAGGCACAGTCCTATCAAACAGTACTCATTTTGACCTTTGACCTCTAAGTGTGACCTTGACATTTGAGGTACATGCCTGTATCTTGTGCACAACACACCGCCTCATCATGGTTAACGTTTATGCCAAGTTTCTTTCAAATCCTATGATGCATTTGGTGCAGTGGTAACTGAGGAAATGTGGTTCGAATATAATAAAAATGTAAACAGGTGCGTGCAAAGACGTACAGACAGACGCAAAACAGAACGTTTGCTTTTGCAATAGCTTGACTTTCTTTCTGCCAGTGGACCTTAAACAAACAAAAAGCATTATTTACATTGTTTCGGTTCTGAAATGTTTCTGAGGAAGATTTCATAAAGCTTGTATATGCTAAAAGAGAATAATCAGTTGAAAATGAAAATTACGAAAACACCCGAGATAAAAAGGCATTTAAAAAAAAATCTATACTAGGCTACATATTTTTATTTTTGATATGTTTTGGCCAAGAGCCAATTCCCAACTTATAATCAATCACATTGCTTCTATCCCCGTGCTCATCGGATATAATGATATGTTAAGATTGTCATATTTTGACTTTTTTTTATTTTGAAAAATTATAGAAAATTGGTTGCCATGGTAACCACTTACCCATGCATACATCCAAATTTTGATATATTTTCTTAATTAATTTAATGTAATAGTATAAAAAGTAAATAATTTATATTCTATAATGTTTATGGTAATTTATCTATTTTCAATATGAAATGATGCAAACATAAGGATTTCAGGGCCTAAATAAGCTTGTTTCTAAGGTAGAGCTGTTACCATGGCAACAGATTGAATTTTGAATCGCAACATGTGAAATTTATTAGTTTTACATCATTTTGAATCTATTTAACAAAAAATTATAAAGATTCTAGATGATTCTTAGCTGGACTGCTACTTAACACCTGTAAACAAAATCCCTCTATAGCCTATATGTGGTACAAATTCTTCGAGAATGGTACGATATTGCAGTGGTACGAAGTATCCGACATCATTTTCATTTTTATAAATTTATGTTTATACTCTTCATACAATGATTCTATTCTATTCTATAAATGTCAATATTGCTTTTCACCTATAATGACCCAATAAGCACATACACCTGTAAACAAAATCCCTCTATAGCCTTTATTTGGTACGAAGTCTCCGAGAATGGTACGATATTGCAGTGGTACGATATTGCGGTGGTACGAAGTATCCGACATCCTTTTTAGTCACTCAAAGTAACCTCCCTTGAAATGGGTTTTTACTTCCTTTTAAACCGAAAGTTGATTAAGGAAAAACCAAAACGTGAAAACACCGTTAATTCTTGCATTTCACTTTGTACAGCGAAATATACACACAAATACAAAAGCTCAGGTAGGTTCTTAAATTAGTTAACTGTCAAGACCGATGATTGTGTTAACCCTTTGACTGCTGAAATCGATTTTGTGAAAAGGTCAGGCTCAACTCAACAATTTTATCTTGATATTCCTAGAACTAGCAATTTTCTCTTCCAAACTTAAAGGTGGACAATACCGTTTTAGAAAGTCAGCATTGAAAGGGTTACGCTTTGTCTACATGTTATTTAGTAAGATTTCCTCTAAATCGATTTTAGCTCCTTTATAAACAGACACATCAAAATAATGTGAGTCACTAATACTCATAATTACGGTTGTATTTATGTTCTGAAATCGTTTGTAGCCTCAAAACTTGATGTTGTTTGATAACAATTAATTGACCACCAACATCATTCAATTCACTGGACTCGAAAATAGATATATGTGATACCATTGTAAGAGTTTGTGGATTGGTGTAATTGGTGAGACTGGGTTTACAACGGTTCCTTATCGACCTACATTTCTAGTACAGTGGTTTGAATTATGTATTTATGAGTCCTCAGTTAATTAATTTTCACAATAATACAAATACTCGTCTGAGTGAATTGAACGATTCTTTTGAGTACCAACAGGATAGTGTTTAATGCTGTAATTACATATATATTTTAGAGCAGTTATCAATTTATTCTGGACTCCTTATAAATGCCTCCATTGACAACCTTAGACTACATATGTAAATTTTGTAAAATTGCACATCTTTTGAGTACTCACAACATAGTGTTAAATTTTGTAATAAAGATATTTATTTATGAGCAAAGATCAGTGTTCCAACTCACATTTTTTTCCAAGGGTGAACTTACACCTTGAGTTGAAAATCTGGGGGTAAGATTTTTTTTCAGGGTGTATTAAATTTTGAAGGCAAATTTACCATAATAAGCAGGAAGCACATGTTTGACTATATTAAGATCAAATTCTCTGCACTGTAACACATTTCAATTAATACAGTAGTGACACTTAATTTTCTACATTCCGTACACACCAATTAGAAGGCATAGATTAATCTAAAGTCCAAGTGAAAGCTGTCCGATTAATTTTTTTATTAAAGATCGCAGCAGAAATTGTATCGGTAAACAAATAGGTCAATCGAAACCCGCGGAACTTTATAGTACAAAGTGCCCGACTGATTGTGTTGCAACACTCAGTGTCACTGTTCTATTTTTAGCTCACCAGAGCACGAACATTTGCTTGTTAACATTTGTCAATTCGTCATCAACATTTGCTTGTTAACACTCTAGAGGCAACATTTTGCATCCAATCTACATGAAAGTTTATCAGAACATATATCTCTATGAAATCTAGGCCAAGTTTGAAACTGGGTTATGTTGGGTCAAAAACTACGTCACTAGTCTAAATTTAAGGAAAATACTTTTAACACTCTGGAAACCGCATCTTTAGATTGAGCATGTTTAAACTTTGTCAGAATGTTTGTCTTAGTAATATCTAGGCCAAGTTTGAATATATGTCATGTTTGGTCAAAAACTAGGTCACTAGGCCAAATAGAAGAAAATTCTTGTTAACAATCTGGAAGCCGAATTTTAAACTTAAGCATGTTGAAACTTTGTCAGAAAGTTTGTCTTAGTAATATCTAGGCCAAGTTCGAATATGGACATTTTGTTAACAATCTTGAAGCAACATTTTTAACTTGAGCATGTTGAAATTTTGTCATAAAGTTTGTCTTAGTGATATCTAGGCCAAGTTCGAATATGGGTCATGTCCGGTTAAAAACTAGTTCACTAGGCCAAATTTAAGGGAAATCTTGTTAACACTCTGGAAGCCATATTTTTAACTTGAGCATGTTGAAACTTTGTCCGAAAATTTGTCTTAGTAATATCTATGCTAAGTTTGAATATGGGTCATGTCAGATCAAAAACTAGGTCACTAGGTCAAATTAAGGGGAAATCTTGTTAACACTCTGGAAGCCACATTTTTGGCTTGAGCATGTTGAAACCTTGTCTTAGTGATATCTAAATCAAGTTTGAATATGGGTCATGTCGAGTCAAAAACTAGGTCACTAGTTCAAATTAAAGGAAAATCTTGTTAAGACTCTTGAAACTGCATTTTGAACTTGAGCATGTTGAAACTTTATTAGAAAGATTGTCCTTATAATATCTAGGCCAAGTTCGAATATGGGTCATTTCTTGTCAAAAACTGGATCACTAGGCTAAATTTAAGGAAAATCTTGTAAACACTCGGGAAGCCGCATTTTAAACTTCAGCATGTTGAAACTTTGTCAGAATAGTTGTATAAGTAATATCTAGAATAAGTTTGAATATGGGTTATGTCAGGTCAAACACTAGGTCACTCGGCCCAATTTAAGGTAAATCTTGTTAACACTCTTGAAGCCGCAATTTAAACCTGAGCATGTTGAAACTTTATCGGAAAGTTTGTCCTGATGATATCTATGCCAAGTTCGAATATGGGTCATGTCCTTTTAAAAACTAGGTTACTAGGCGAAATTTAAGGGAAATCTTGTTAACACTCTGGAAGCCACATTTATCTAGGCCAAGTTCGAATATAGGTCATGTTGGGTCAAAAACTAGGTCACTATACCAAATTGAAGAACAATCTTGTTAACACTCTGGAAGCCGCATTGTTTGGTTGAGCATGTTGAAACTTTGTCAGAATATTTGTCTTGATGATATATAAGGTAAGTTCGAATATGGGTCAGGTCAGGTTAACAACTAAGTTACTAGGCCAAATTGTAGAACAATCTAGCTAACACTATAGAGATCGCATTTTTGACTTCAGCAGCTTGAAATGTTGTCAGAAAGTTGTCTTGATGATATTGCCATTGGCTCTGAAAGAGTTCAGTCTTGAATAGCCCATTCTCAGGTGAGCGATTCTAGGGCCCCATGGCCCTCTTGTTTACATTAGATTGATTTGTCTTGGATTGACTTGCTCCTCAGTTAATATTTTGAACATTTTCCTGCTCCGACTCTTGACGTAGAGTGTCAGCTTCGAGTGCGGGAGGTCGCGATTTTTTTTCCCCAACTGGGTCATACCAAAGACTTTTAAAATGGTAGTAATGGCTGCCCTCCTTGGCGCTCAGAGTTGCAGGATAAGCATTACGACTAACTGGCATGTGTCAGGATAAATGGACCAGTAGTACTTGTAACCTATCCAGGAGACACTGTGATATAACTTTTAAAATTGTTGAAAGCGGCGTAAAACATTAAGCAATCAATCAATCAATCGGACTCTTGACGTCATATTTTAACACAATTTTCCTGGTTCTATGCAAAAAAAAAATGTACATATGTTTAATGATAAAATCTTTTAAGCAAACTACTTCAACTTGTAGTTCAATTTCTTAAAATTTGGTTTAAAACGACATCTTACAAGATAGTAAAACAGTTCAGATATCATCCCCACCAGTTCTGGACAACAGTTTGTACAGTAACTGAAATAACCACGAACTAACTATATCATATATGATGTATACTGTAAATAATTTACCCCATCACATGTCATTTTGTTAAACATTTTACAAACATTCATGTAAATACATATGCGCCATACCATGAGAAAAACTACAAGGTGCCTTTTGGGAACATTGCAGACCATGATCAGCCTGTGCATCTGCAGTTTGAGCAAAATCTCCACTGTTCACATATTATTTACATTGGCTTGTTAGAAGCTTCTTTCAATTTGTGTAGGTTATAATAAGACGGAGCAGATGTATAGGCTAATTTGGAACCTACAGAGGTCCAGATAAGAAGGAGTATTCAGCTCTTTTCCCTGCAATATCTCTTATTATCAAACCAAACCCTATGATGTGGGTACTCATTGAGACGATTCTTTTGAGTACCCACAGCATAGTGTTAGAGGGTCAAATAAATATTTTAGAACATGCGAAACGTCCCTTATTTAGAGCCCTGAACCTACATTGTTCAGAAATGTCAACTTGTAACTTTTACCATACACTGACTCATATGTCATTCATATTTTCTTCTAATTTTGAATCAATCTATCAACCATAATAGGGTAGTGTTGCGGGGAGTGAGAAATCTAAGCGAGGTAGTGATAGATCTAGACATACAAACAAAAGTAGAGGAAGAGATGAGGAAATGGGCTCCAGAAAGGTCTGTGACTTTGCATAAACTATATATATGAGCTGTGTCAGGGGATAAGGTCTCTCGTTTGTCCTTCATGAAGTGAATACTTAATCGAACCTGCATTGTTGGCGTACATTCCATGTAGCCTTTGATGTCTCTTCTGGCGAATATCTGAAGTCTAGCTCTTCCAGAACTAGTATCATATTCATGCAAGAGATACCAAAAAAAACAATTAATATATTTATTTTATTTTTATATAAAAAAAAAGTGTTTTCTTTGTGAGACTGGACGCCGAATGGTTAGAATTAGGGATTTTGGATTTAACTACCCGGGTTCGAATCATGTTTGTGGTGGTCATGCATAAGTGTTCTGTCGCCATGATATAACAAACAATCAAGGTAAAGGGAGTACAACTGCAATATAGAAAAACAAAAAAATCCGTTTTGAAATGAAACTTGGTACACATGTTCCTAGGAACAATATGCATGTATATACCAAGTCACATAACTGTAGGTTTAATACTAATTCAGTAATGCCCATTTTTCGGCTTAAAACAAAGCAGACGAGCATTGGCGTTCACTTGCTGCACACTACTCCTTGGTGAAAGTCACATTTCAAGGTCAAATGGCTCTCTCACTCTCTCTCGTTTAAAGCCCATCAATATCTCCTGTAGCAACATTTTTGAAACACCACATGCAGATCAGATGTTGAACGTTTACTTTTGATACAGAGTTCTAAACATTTGGTATTATTATAATGGTAGAGCATCTGCCTTAGGTGCAGGATGTTGCGAGTTCGACCTCTGGTCGGGTTTACAACAGACTTTAACATAAAGAAATGGCTTTCCTTCAGGGTTGTGCAATGAGCATTACGACTGACTCGCTGGTGTCAGGATAAATGGACCAGTAGTACTGGTGATTTTCCTAAGAAAATGCAGTGATATAACCGAAACATTGTTAAAAGCGTCGTCAAACACCATATAAACAAACAATGTTCCATGTTGTACAGTCTCCAGTCCCATCCAAGCCAGTGGAGACGAATGTAGTTAAAGAGGAGCCGAGTCCAATTCCGCCAACTGTTTCCGCAATACAGAAACCCAAGCCCAAAGATGATGGGTAAGTCAATGGGGGATAATATGGAAAACAGACTGAAGACTTTGGCACTTGCCATCATAACTATTGAAAACATTGAGACGAAAGTAGATGAGCAATTTCTCCTTTTTAGCTCACCTGTGCAAGAGGTCTTTTCGTCCGGCATCCGGCCGTCTGTCTGTCTGTCTGTTCACTTACCTACAAACGACTTCTCCTAAACCAATGGACTGCTTTAAAAATAATTTCATAGGAATGTATCATGGTGAACCTCTTTCAAAGTTGTTTAAAGAATTAAATTCCATATAGAACTTTGGATGCTGCGGCATCTGAAAAGGGGAAAATTGCCAAAATCTTTTTGTCCGAAAGCACTAGTCCGATTTGAAAATAATTTGTTGCAAATGTTCCTTGGAGGACTCTCTACCAAGATTGTTCAAATTATTCCTATCCAAAATGCTTACTGTATTACAAGTAGACCTGACCATGACTTATTTCAAGCCCTTGCAAAGCAACATGTTTTAAAATTATAAAACATGTACCTCTCTTTTTCCCAGAATGCCTCCTCTTAAACCAAGAAAGCAAACTGAAGCAGGTCAGTACAATATTTTTTCTAAATTCCTCCGATATGGTTCTTATTTAGATTTCCATAATTTTTATGTGTGGAAAAATAGCTTTGAAATAGAGAAATGTAGTTAATCAGTGACATTAAACATTCTAGTTGGTAAGGGTATCTTTGTGTTGCCTGTCATGGCAAATAAACACAGGGATCTTCAACTCTGACTCACGGTTCATCTTTTTGTGACCGCCTCGTTGATTTAGTGGGAGAGCCTCTGCCTTGACTGCTGGAGGTCCGGGGTTTGATCCCCGGTCATACCAAATACGTTTAAAATGGTAGTAATGGCTGCCCTCCTGTGTGCTCAGGGTTGCTGAGTCAGCATTACAGTGGACGGGCTGGTGTCGGGATAATTGGACCAGTAGTACAGGTAACTTACTAAGGAAACGCCGTGATATAACTGACCATTTTACAGATTATGACATTATTATGTTATTGATTTAATGTAGCAACGGCTTTTACAACATCTACATTCTTTAATGTTTGCCAAGGAAATGAAATACACATTAACCCTTTCCAATATGCAGATGCATTTTCTAACATCTGTGGCAGACATTTCTCAAATCAAGAAAAATATTGTGACAATAGATAAATGTGCTAATAATGAGGAATTTGTCGTTTTGCCACTGATTCTATTCAATAATTCTACTTTCATGTTGGGTCAAAAAGTAGGTCACTAGGTCAAATTGAAGGAAAATCTTGTTAACACTCCAGAGGCCGCAATATTTGCTTCAGAAGTTTAAAATTTTGTCAGAGTGTTTGTCTTAAACATTTCTAGGTCAAGTTTAAATATGGGTCATATTGGGTCGGAAACTAGGTCACTAGACCAAATTGAAGGGAAATCCTGTTAACAATGTAGAAGCCGCATTTTTTGCTTCAGCAGCTTGAAATTTTGTCAGAATGTTGAGCTGGATGATATCTAGGCCAAGTTTGAATATGGGTCATGCCGGGTCACTAGGCCAAATTGAAGGGTTATCTTGTTAACACTCTAGATGCCAAATTGTCAGCTTGAGCATGTTGAAACTTTATCAGAATGTTTGTCTTGATGATATGTAGGTCAAGTTCGAACATGGGTCATGTTGGGTCAAAAACCAGGTCACTAGGTCAAATTGAAGGAAAAAATTGTTAACACTCTAGAGGCCGTATTTTTTGCTTCATAAGTTCAGAATGTGTGTCTAAATTATATCTAGGTCAAGTTCGAATATGGGTCATATTGGGTCAGAAACAAGGTCAATAAAGGAAAATATTGTTCAAACTCTGGAGGCCGCATTTTTACCTCGAGCAAGTTGAAACTTTGTCAGAATGTTGTCTTGATGATATCTAGTCCATGATGGAATATGGATCATATCAGGTAAAAAAATATAGATCTTGTGCCAACTTGTTAACACTGTGGAGGTTGCATTCAGAATAATTGTCTTGATGTGTTTTGCATTGCAGTACATTGTATAATTAAGGTGAGCGATCTAGGGCCATCATGGCCCTCTTGTTTACATTAACGTTTACAATATGTTTAGATGAAATTTACGAGTTTTGGCGCCAAATGACTAGCGTTATGACGTTAAACCGCTGACGTGACGTCATTTTCCTAGTATTCGGTCCCAGTATTTTTGAAGTATTAAACCCACTTTAATAATGAAACAATATCAATTTGTTTTGTTCATGAAAGGTGGTTGATGAAATAAATCAGTTATTTGGTATGTTACTGATCCACTACAGGAAAAATTTGTTCATTTTCATAAACACAATTTACAGTTGTAATATTGATAGTGATTTCCGTTATTTTGGGATAGAAAAAGGATGAATGGCGGCCATTTTGTCTTCAAACTGACCCACTATAGAAATTTAGAGGGTCACCACGTGATTGCTATTGTCCAATGAAATCGGTAGTTTCTAGTGGGAGGTGATATAAAACAAACTATCATGGTAAAGGGAGTACAACTGCAATATAGAAAAATAAACAAATCCTTTATGACATGAATTGTTATACCTCCAAAGCAGATAGAAGACATACATAATCACAAGGTGTGTATGTTTAGGCTTTGTGGATTCATTAATGTAATAAAAACTTGATGTCCAAACCTTGTTAGCTTGTCTGTTTTTCGAAGACTTTAAACCTTACTTCATAACTCAAAAACCGTTTTGAAATGAAACTTGGTGCACATGTTCCTAGGAACAATATGCATGTATATACCAAGTCACATAACTGTAGGTTTAATAATAATTCAGTAATGCCCGCTTTTCGGCTTAGAAAAAAGCAGACGAGCATTGGCGTTCACTTGCTGCACACTACTACTAGGTGAAAGTCACATTTCAAGGTCAAATGGCTCTCTCACATTCTAAGGGAGCTCGTTGAAAGCCCATCAATATCTCATGTAGCAGCATTTTTGAAACCCCACATGCAGATCAGCTGTTGTAGTTTAATTTTGATACAGAGTTCTAAACATTTGGTATTACTATAATGGTAGAGCATCTGCCTTAGGTGCAGGATGTTGCGAGTTCGACCTCTGGTCGGTTCTACAACAGAATTTAACATAAAGAAATGGCTTTCCTTCAGGGTTGTGCAATGAGCATTACGATTGACTCGCTGGTGTCAGGATAAAGTCAGTGATATAACTGAAAAATTGTTAAAAGCGTCGTCAAACACCATATAAACAAACAATGTTTCATTGTGTACAGTCTCCAGTCCCACCCAAGCCAGTGGAGAAGAATGTAGTTAAAGTGGAGCCGAGTCCAACTCCGCCAACTGTTTACTCGATACAGAAACCCAAGCCCAAAGATGATGGGTAAGTCAATGGGGGATAATATGGAAAACAGACTGAAGGCTTCGCCATCACAACTATTGAAAACATTGAGACGAAAGTAGATGAGCAATTTCTCCTTTTTAGCTCACCTGTGCAAGAGGTCTTTTCGTTACACTAACTCACTGCTTAGCAGGTAAAACGATCATGTGGTTTTTTTAACACTCCTGTTGTCTAGAACTTTTTTATGAGCTATAACTATTTACTTGAATTGATATTATAATATAAACTATATAGAAATGGAATTTGAAACATTTTTAGCTCGACTATCCGAAGAATATGAGAGCTATACTACTCACCCTGGCGTCGGCGTCGCTGTCGCTGTCGCCGTCCACGTCACACCTTGGTTAAGGTTTTGCATGCAAGTACTTAAATACTACATGTATTGCATTGAAACTTTCTACAACCCTACCAAACTATCACACCTATGTAGAGTATCAAGTTAGATAACTCTATCCTGCATTTTATGCAAGTTATAGCCCTTTTTTACTTAGAAATTCTGGTTAAAGTTTTGCGTGCAACTAAATTAAGAGTCCATATCTCAGTATTTACTTGATGCATTGCATTGAAATTTTTTACAACCCTACCCAACTATCACACCTATGTAGATTATTAAGTAAGATAACTCTATCCTGCATTTTATGCAAGTTATGGCCCTTAAGTAAGATAACTCTATCCAGCATTTTATGCAAGTTAAGGCCCTTTTTGGACTTATAAATTCTGGTTAAAGTTATGCATGCATCTACATTAAGAGACCATATCTTAGTAACTACTTGATGCATTGCATTGCAACTTTATACAGCCCTTCACAACTATCACACCTATGTAAACATCCAGCATTTTATGCAAGTTATGGCCCTTTTTGGACTTATTAAAATTATGGTTAAAGTTTTGCAACTACATTTAGAGTGTAATCTCAGTAACAACTTGAAGCAAACTATCACCCTTTAAGAAATTGTGGTTAATGTTTTGCATGCAACTACATTAGAGTCCATTATCTCAGTAACTTAAATAAGCGGTGGAATAGTCGAGCGCGCTGTCCTCCGACAGCTCTTGTTGGGAATAGAAGTGCTTGTTTTTAGTAATAAACTGTATCTCCATTTAGCTTGATGTTTTTAAGTAGAATGTATTGAAAGTTTTACTATATAAGTCAAAGGTTTAAATACTATTAACCCTTTCCCTCATAGAGACGCTATCTGACGCCTCTGCAGCAAACGGCCTTTTGAAAACATAGTGACAAATGAAGCAATTGCTCAAAACGAGCAATTTCTCCTTTTGCCACAATGTTTTCCACTTTTAGTCATAGGTTATCCATTAAATTTAATAGAGATTTTCTATTTTTTGTCAAAATATGTTCAAAGTCGTCTGCTGCAGAATAGTCGTATGAGGGAAAGGGTTAATTGCTGTTGCAGAAAATATGTTAGGAGTGGGAGGAACGACATTGTTCCTTAGAAAAGCCCCAAGACCATTTTACAGATTATGACATTATTATGTTATTGATTTAATGTAGCAGCGGTTGTTTACAACATCTACATTATTTAATGTTTGCCAAGGAAATGAAATACACATTAACCCTTTCCAATATGCAGATGCATTATCTAACATCTGTGGCAGACATTTCTCAAATCAAGACAAATATTGTGGCAATAGAAAAATGTACTAATAATGAGAAATTTGTCGTTTTGCCACTGATTCTATTCAATAATATTATACTTTCATTTTTTGAGATGTTCCGTTTTTTAGCTTTATAGATATGTTCAAAGTCGTCTGCTGAAGATTTGTTGTATATGGGAAAGTGGTTAAATTATAATTATTGTACTTAATGTATTTTTGTACCTTTTCCAGATATTGACGAGTTTGAATCCATTTCATCAGATGAAGGCAGTTTGTTGGGTCATGTTAAATTTTGTGAGTTAACTCATTATTATTTTAAGTCTTATGTGGGAAAGGGTTAATGTCTGAAGTTAGATAGATATATCTTTAACTCACCAGAGCACAAAGTGGTCAAGGTGAGTTTTTGTGATCGCCTTTTGTCCGTCGTTCGTCGTCAACATTTGCTTGTTAACACTCTAGAGGCAACATGTTGCATTAAATCTTCATGAAACTTTATCAGAACATATATCTCCATCAAATCTAGGCCAAGTTTGAAACTGGGTCATGTTGGGTCACAAACTAGGTCACTAGATAAAATTAAATGAAAATCTTGTTAACACTCTGGTAGCCGCATTTTAAACTTGAGTATGTTGAAACTTTGTCAGAATGTTTGTCTTAGTGATATCTAGGCCAGGTTCGAATAAAGGTTATGTCGGGTCAAAAACTAGGTCACTAGGCCAAATTTAAGGAAAATCTTGTTAACAATCTGGAAGACGCATTTTAAACTTGAGCATATTGAAACTTTGCCAGAATTTGTCTTGATTATATCTAGGCCAAGTTTGAATATGGGTTATGTAAGGTCACTAGGCAACATTTAAGGACAATCTGGTTAACACTCTGGAAGCCACATGTTTGGCTTGAGCATGTTGAAACTTTGTCAGAATATTTGTCTTGATGATATCTAGGCTAACTTCGAATATTGGTAACTAGGCCATATTGTAGAAAAATCTTGTTAACACTATAGAGATCGCATTTTTTACTTGAGCAGCTTGAAACTTTTCAGAAAGTTTGTCTTAATGATATATAGGCCAAGTTCAAATATGGGTCATATCAGGTCAAAAACTAGGTCACTAGGTCAAATTGAAGAACAATCTTGTTAACACTCTGGAAGCCGCATCATTGGCTTGAACATGTTGAAACTTTGTCAGAATATTTGTCTTGATGATATCTAGTCGAATATGGGTCAGGTCAGGTAAAAAACTAGGTCACTGGGCCAAATTATAGAACAATCTAGTTAACACTATAGAGATCGCATTTTTTAACTTGAGCAGCTTGAAATTTTGGCTGAAAGAGTTCAGACTTAAATAGGCAATTCTCAGGTGAGCGATCCAGGGCCTCATGTCCCTCTTGTTTTCTTGAATGTTACGTATGCTAAGCCAGCCGTAAACAATATGAAGCGTACATGATAATTCAAATCAGTTAAATCATTTGTTTTAGGAGGCTAACCCTAACCCTACATTTAGTCAATTTCAAATGAAAAATATATGGAGGACACCGGACGTTGTGAACTCCTTTTGGCGTTCGTGGTTCCTATCGCTCAGATGATTCGCCACCAAAATGCCTCATTTTCAAAATAAAATCAAAATGGAAAATGAAATGGAAATATTCTTAAGCATCAAATAACGTATTTTAATACTTTTTATATGCTTTTTAGCTCGTCCGATTTTTTTGGGGGAAAAGACGAGCTATTGTCATCACTTGATCGTTGTATGCTAAAGATGCTGAGTGTGGCCTGTCTTTTGGGGTAAAAAACATAAATTTTGATGTATTTTGTTTGATTTTGAGAATTGGTGTAGTTGGTTAAGCTTTGCGTATAGGTCACTATCAAACCTATTACTTTGAAACTTGGAGAATTTGTTCATCTAATACCCTTCTTCACATTGTATGCTAAAGATGCTGAGTGTGGTCTATTTTTTGGCGTAAAAAACATGGTGGTGTTGGTTAAGTTTTGCTCACTTACATGGAAACTATCAAACCTATTACTTTTAAACTTGGAATACGTATTCATCTAATACCCGTCTTCACATTCTATGATAAAAATGCTTAGCGGGCCTGTTTGTTTTATAGATATTTTGGTTGATTTTGAGGATTGGACATAATTTTTTCATTTTGTGTTACATTGATTTCAAATTTTCCCAAACAATGAAAACATAATGTACTTCAACATATTATGAATATCTTAAACGGATTGTGTTTTGGGGATCAATGTCACTGTTACTAAAATAGGAAAACAGTAATATATTCAATATCTTTAGTTGACTTAATGTAACCATCTTTTCTTTGTAGTAAGTATTTATTTAAGATCATTAATGGTATTGTGTTTTTGGGCTACTGGGGTAAAGGTCACTGTTACATTAAAAATGGTAATATACTTAACATCTATAGTTATATTTTACATTTAGTACCCTGATTTGTTATGATTTGCCTGTCCATACACAAGACTCAGCTGATTAAATTTCGAGTTCAATGGTTCTAATTTTGTTGTCAGGCATCCAGAGTGAAATACCGGTGCTGTTGAAAGCAGAGTAGACTCCATTCTGAGTGGTGTAACTATAATAATGTTAAAAATAAACTTCATTCTGAGTGGTGTAACTGTAGTAATGTTGGGAGCAGCGTATGAATAATTGAAATATTGTTGAAAGTGGATTATAACACAGTTAGTCTTGAGAAAAATATCAAACTGGTGAAGTAGAGTATACACCATTCTGAGTGGTAATGTTAAAGGTAGAGTATAAACCTTTATAAGCGGTGTAAATAAAATAAACACCATTCTGAGTAATGTAACTATAATATTTTTGAAAGCAGAGTTAACACAATTATGAGTTGTGTAGCTATGAGACTGTTGAAAGTAGAATATACACCATTCTGAGTAATGTAACTATAAAACTGTTGAAAGAATAACCATTCTGAGTGGTGTAACTATAATACTGTTGAAGTACACACCATTCTGAGTGGTGTAACCATACTATTGAAGGCGGAGTAAACACCATTTTGAGTGGTGTAAGTACATTACTGTTGAAGGTAGAGTAAACACAGTTCTAAGTGATGTAAGTACATTAATGTTGAAGGTAGAGTAAACACAGTTCTAAGTGATGTAAGTATATTGCTGTTGAATGCAGAATTAACAAAATTATGGGTGATGTAACTAAAATAATGTTGAAAGCAGAGTATACACCATTCATCATGAAATAATAGAGATATTGTGGAAAGCGGATTAAAACACATTTTGTATTGAGATAAATATAACACTGTTGAAAGTAGAGTATACTTCAGTCTGGGTTATATAACTATAATACTATTGAAAGCAGAGTAAACACCATTCTGGGTTATATAACTATAATACTATTGAACGCAGAGTATACACCCTTCTGTGTTATATAACTATACAACTGTTGAAAGTAGAGTATACACCCTTCTTTGTTATATAACTATAACTCTGTTGAAAGTAGAGTATACACCCTTCTTGGTTATATAACTATAATACTATTGAAAGTAGAGTATACACCCTTCTTGGTTATATAACTATAACACTGTTGAAAGTAGAGTATACACCCTTCTGTGTTATATATCTATAACACTGTTGAAAGTAGAGTATACACCATTTCGGATTATATAACTATAATACTGTTGAATGTAGACTATACACCATTCTGTGTGATATAACTATAATACTGTTAAAAGTAGAGTATACACCATTCTGGGTTATATAACTATAATACTTATAATCTCTCTCTCTCTCTATCTCTCTCTATCTCTCTCTCTCTCTCTCTCTCTCTCTCTCTCTCTCTCTCTCTTTCTCTCTCTCTCTCTCTCTCTATCTCTCTTTCTCTCTCTCTTTCTCTCTCTCTCTCTCTCTCTCTCTCTCCCTTTTTTTCTCTCTCTCTCTCTCTCTCTCTCTCTCTCTCTCTCTCTTATATACACATATAATACAGTTGAAAGTAAAGTATACACCATTCTGAGTGATCTAGCTATAACACTATTCAAAAAAGAGTAAATACATGAGTGGTGTAACTATAATTTTGTTGAAGGCAGAGTAAACACTATTCTGAGTGGTGTAACAATAATTATGTTGAAGGCATAGTAAACATCATTATGAGTGGTGTAGCTATATTAATGCTGTAAGCAGAGTAAACACTATTCTGATTGGTGTAACTATGATTTTGTTGAAGGCAGAGTAAACACTATTCTGAGTGGTGTAACTATAATTATGTTTAAGGCAGAGTAAACACCATTCTGAGTGGTGCAACTATAATACTGTTGAAGGCATAGTAAACACCATTCTGAGTGGTGTAGCTATATTAATGTTGAAAGCAGAGAAAACACCATTATAAGTGGTGTAAGTATAAAACTGTTGAAGGCAGAGACAACACCATTCTAAGTGGTTTAAGTATAATTTTGTTGAAACCAGAAGTCCATATATGACATTTCGGACAGCCAAACACGATGTTAATCTCATGTAGATAACACGCCCACTGTTTCGTCTCAGTATTTGTTAGAAATATATAGCATCAGATGTGCAAAAGTCATCAGCATAAAATTATGTTTAGCACGTTATAATGGCGAGTTTTTTAATGTAATACAGATAATTGTAAATGCTAATTACAAATAGACTTGTATTGTTAGGCTCTGTTGGTTGTTACGGCAAATTGTGGTGAAGATGGATGAATACGTCTGCACCTCTTCAATATATATATAATTTGAATTTAAACTAAGTTTGAATTTCCAATATAGGTATATGCAACACACAATGTTTCAATGTATGATTTTGATATTTATTACAGATAGACGAGACAGGGACAATGCCAATGAAGAATTGTCTAAACGTCTACATGAAGTACTTGATGTTATAGGCGCATCTGAGTACACCCGAGAAAAGTATTTGGAGTTTTCCATGTTATTTGAAATAATAATAACGTTTGAAAGCCTTACTTATTTAAGAACAACCAAAACAATGTCATACTACCAAGTTGGGAGTAAATGCGAAGGGACAACTACACAAGGTATCGATTCCGATCTCGATGTAATACATTGTGACGACGAAACTCCTGTGGTAGAGAATTTATTCGAATCTAAACAACAGGGATTATCTTATCTTATTTAACGGACGAAGACACCAAACCTGGATATGTTCGTCATCAGATTGTTAAAGATAAATGTCCGCGTTTAGCTGGAATTGGCGATATATCAGATGATAACTGCTTTATCGATAGGAAAGGTAGAGTATGTGCTACCCGCTCCCAACTTTTTGTTCGAAAAAATATATCTCGTAACGGTCCAGCGAGCACGATTCCGGGTGATAACCGTCATTGTCCAGTTGATCGAGTATATGCCTTAAGGTGTCGACAGATACCGAGGTCAGCCAATTCCTGGTTACAAAAGACACGGAAATACGACTGGCCATCAGAGAAACAACTTAAGGCAATGGGTTCATATGGTTGTTTCTTTGTTGGTGTTGGACACCCTCATAGTAACAACAAGGCTAGCGAATGGAGAATTTCCTTCTCACTTCTAGAACGTGACCTCATGTCAAGTCTGAACGAAACGCAACACAAGTGTTATATTCTCCTCAAGATGATAAAGATATCATAGAACAAAAGGCCGGTGAATCTATATCATCATATCATTGTAAAACAAGTCTTTTTTATACAATCGAAAATTCACATAAAGATTTTTGGACTAATGATAACCTTATACTGTGTATACAGCAGTGTCTTAAGCGTCTATTTATTTGGGTGAAGGCAACAAATTGTCCAAATTATTTCATTCCAGAAGAAAATATGTTCGATAAGCTCGGCGTAATGACTTTGGAAAAAATAGAGTATGTTTTAAACGATATAATAGAGAGTGATATCAAGTGTTTATATTCGCTTATTTGTGACAATGTTGGTGAACTTCTAAAATCTAAATTGAGTGGTGATGAACTGGTATATAGTCTGGCTACTATGAGTACCTCGTCTCAGCCAAGATATTTAATATGCAATAGTATTACAATGTATATCTATAATTTAAGAAACTGGTTAATGCGACTCATGTCTATGCCTTCTAACACAAAAACAGGTTATATGAATGGGGTGATGCAACTTCTGCTATATCTACAACATACGAACCATGTCACAGCTCATACTACGAAAGACGTAAGAATGGCATTTGACTCTATAATTCCACTTATACAATTACAATACCTACAGTGTATGTATGTCCAGTACTTGTCACAAGGAAACTTGCCAATTACCAATATAATTCCTATTATTGACTGTGACCTTATCTCGTCAAAGTTATCTTTAGCATCTTTATATGTTCAATGTGAACAGTATCACGAGGAGTGTAAGCGCATTCTAGTTTCATGTGAAAAAGAAATAATACCATGTGTGATATCTGTGTGTGGCTGCAACTCCAAGTTAACTTATGTTAATATCGCTCTTGCTAACAAAATGAGATTTACTGACATGTCAAGCAAAGAATTCAGACATTGCATCACAGGCTGTATGGTATTTCACCCATCTCAAGCTAGTCTTGTCCACGGTGCTCTTCAATACGAGATGTTCCGTAATGTGTTCACACAACCTGGATCTGAATTTGAAATGGAACGGGACTACTGGTTAAACTGGATTACGGTAGATTCACAAATATATCTGTATTTTCTACAATATTTACTTTATTCTAAATTTACAAAAATTCAGGCAGAAAAAGTAACAGCCATCCAGAAAATAAAACACGTTCTCCGAACTGACAACACTCTTGGCCACAGAGAAACAGCATTTAACCTGTTGGGATGGATATGTTTACAGGACAATCACTTTCAAGTAGCATGGTCATTGTTTTGTTTATCATGGAAAGAAAGGCCATTTAAAAATGCAGCTAAATGGCACATGTTAATTTTACTGAGTAAAATAATAAATAAAACATAGGGTTATTATGATGGAGATCAACGTGATGTCATAGTTTCTTTATCTATTGGTGTAAAACCTGATGAGCATTGACGTTGAGGGTTATCGTGATATATATGAGTCGCGTCCGGGGATTTAAGATCTTAAATAATCTGTGTAAAGTCAAGACTAAAGCGTGGAATCCACCTTGGTAGATGAGTAAGCCTTGGGTATTTAAGATCTTAATCTGCGTACAGTCAGATCTTAGGCGAGGAATCCACCGTGGTCGAGCTGTTAGCATCGATACATTGGAACCGGGCGTCCAGAGTTCCAGCATATTTCCTAGCCTAGAACTGGGGCCGTATTCACAAAGCTCCTAAGTTATTTCCTTAGGAAATTCCTTAAATACCCGATTTTCCCCTTAGCTGAGGAAATTCCTTAAGTTCGTATTCACAAAGCTCCTAAGGAAATTCCTTAGGTAAGAATATTAGTTTTTCCTTAAGTGAAAATGGGTGACGTCAGAATTAAATTTATTCATTATGTTTGGACGAAAGTAGATACGTCATAGTGGTTTAGAGATTATTTTTCTGCATAAATTCGTGTTTTCCCAGTTGTTGGAACTATATGACGAGTTGTTAACCTCTGATTTCTGTTTGTTTTTATCATTAGATCGACCTTGTTACAACAAAGTTTAAAACGTCATGGTTGAATATGTATCTGTCAAGCATTTCAATATTTATAATTTGTTGAATGTCAACTCTTTCTTGAATTGTCTGGAATTTGGGACAATTTGCAAATATCAATGCTAAATTTACACTTTATTCCTGCATAGTGTTCATCTAAAAAAAGGCATTTTTTGTAGGAGTACACAATTAATTCAAATCGAGGTAACCAAGTTAAATGCAAAATCTGAATCTTCAGCTATAGAAATTTCTTTTTTTTTGTTTAATGAAATTTTAAGTTTTGATGGGCACTTTGCAATTATACGATGACAAATGTTGATTTAATAAAAAGGTAGCTTTTTATAAAAATATTCCTTTGTTATTCAAATCATTATGCTAAAATTGTAAACAAGAATTGTGAATAGTTTAATATCCCCCTGGCGCCCAGCCCCGTAGCTCAGTCGCTAGCGAAAAGCGGGCTGTCAATCAAGGAGTTGTGAGTTTGAACCCCTGCTCATCCACCATTCGTTATGGCGTTTGACAAAAGTCGTTGTGACAAGCGCCATTTTTCTTCCACCAATAAACTAAGTCTATGAGGAAAAGCAGCCAGTTGCTTGGAAAGATTGTTGTGTGGATTACTGGTGTGAGAAGGCCGGAAAAAACATGAATAGGTGAACTGGCTGCGGTGATATATGACTGAACAATTGTTGAAAATGGCGTTTAATTGACCCCAATCAATCAATATATTCCTCTGAGCTGAATCAATGAGATAATCTATTCTATGTCAGTCTTTATTATTTAACTTCAAACAACATCTCATCCTAAACAATAGTGTTGCCAAGCCGCAAAAGCTTAGTCGGGAACGATTAGGGCTATCACTCCATTGGACATATGGGTCGTGAGTTCGATTTCCCGAATTGCCATTCATTCTTTCCGATGATTGACTAAACTCATTGTGACTAGCGTCATTCGTCTACTACAAATGTGCTTAAACCTTTCCCACATGTAGACGCTTTCAGACACCTCTGCAGTAAATGACATTTGAAAGCATTGTGGCAAAAGCAAAATAACTCGTCATGAACAATTTCTGCTTTTGTCTAAATGTTTTCAAATCTATTCAATTTTTATACTTTCATTTATTTATTTCCGAAATTTTGTCTAGATGATTTCAAGGTGGACTGCTGCCGATTTGTTGTATGTGGGAAATGGTTAATAGTCTATGTGGGAATGTAGCCAGTTGCCTTGGAAGAATGTTGTGTTGAGTACTGGTGCAAGAATGCTGTATCATGCTATACATAACCACATGCATGAAACTGCTATCATTTACAACTTTGTTGTAATAATTAAAATGTAGATGGACATAACCCTTTACCACATGTGGACATGTTTTGATGCATTTGCAAACATATGAGATTTTCCATGTTTTTAAACTCGTGTTGTATATATGGGAAAGGGCTATAAAAGATTTAGTTGGTCTAACGACACCTCCATACTCATGGTAGCATCCCTTGTGCTTTTTAAAGATCTATACAAGAGAAGTTGATGCAACGCATCAATGTCGCCGGAAATCCATACTGCAGTTATGCATAACACTTACATTATAGTAGTTAAAAAACAGTTATCAACTGAGGGACATATTGGAACATCAGGGGTGGGGGTCAAGTGAAAATGTATCATAACTTGCATTTGTTTGTCAACGAAGTGAATGTCCTTCATTGAAATATAATTTAAGCATTTCATTGTTTATGACCAATTTCCATACTCAGGTAGGTTGACCATACACATAGCCAACTCATTATTGATCATAAACAGTAATGGAAATGAGTAATCTGGCCAATCATTAGTCTTAGTATGTATACATTGCTTTCATTAAGGAATAATGATAAGATTTGTGAATTCTACATACACTTTTCAAGATGTTTGTCAGAATATTTAACTTAATTTCGAACATAAACTGAACCCTACATGTTAATTTATTGTAATTCTTTCCTTCCTTTTTTATAATGAAAATAACAACCAACTCATGTTTTAAAATGATATTATAATGGGCGCCCTTGTGTCAATGATGCATAACAATATGCAGAACGCAAACAAATCTAATGACGCATTTAAAAGTGTCAAGGACGAAATCATTTTGTACGAAAGACCCGATTCGTGACCTATATTCTACTTCGCAAAATTGTCGTTCTTTACACTCTCTTTACATGCAGAGAGTGTTCATTCAAGGTCATATTTCTATTTAAACCAGTTTTATCTCAGTTTGTTCTTTTCTTCATTTGTTTCGAACCAAATAAACATCTTTAATCACCTATATAGTATTTGTAAGGAGTGTAAAGACGGCTCTCTGCAAAGGAGATTCATCTACGCAGTTGGTATTCGCCAGTTACGTGATCAACAATATTAGCTTAGAAACAGTTCATATTTTAGATATACATGGATAAACATTATTAAATGAATTATTCACAAATCAAGACATCTCGTTGAACATGAAAATAACATCCAGTGAGTTAAAATTACTGTTTAAAGGAGAATTCGACGTGATTTTATCTCGATATTGACACATTACAGTCTGCTGCAAGTCTAATAGGGACTTATTTGTCTTTGTAAATAAGACAAAAAAACTTAATTGCGAGTCAAAAATAAGAAACCACAAATACTTAAAACATCGGAATATTTATTTCATTTTAGATGTGTCATTACTTAGTGTTTTTAAACAAACACAATTGTAATATGTTCAAGACATCTAACTGTGTTTCTTTCTAATAATAAGCCCCCCTCGCATGTCATTTCCGAAAACTTATTAAAAATATAAGTCGCGGGCTTCTGCCCGGCGACTAATAAAAATATATACCCGAAAATTAGTGTTAGAATAATTATGTACTCTCGATGTACTACATCATAACATTCTAGATAGACACAAAATGGTAACCGTACCTCTTAATAAATACATATTAAGAAAGTATGCGAATAGGTATAACAGCAGTGTTGTTTCAACGAGAAGAAAATGGATATGGCTTATAATTTGAAAAGCTAAAACAATGTGTATAACATGTCAAAACCTATGTGAATAAATAAGAGGGTATATATGTATGTATAACAAATAACTATTATCATTAATTATAATCGAACTAACACACTTTAACATATTAAACATTTCGATGGACCACTTTAGCTACCATACCTTACAGGTTTCGCAGACTGTAGAATAATCGCATATACTTACAGCCTGTTATAAACATCCATTTTTGAACAGTCAATAATAGCGTAAAGTTTACAACGTCAAGTTAAATAATTATATAACGCCTTGCTAGCTTTAGAGTATGACGCTATAGTTAGACATGACATATTGCTTTTTAACTGTATTCGCGGACGACGCGTTGGAGTTGACCACTTTTAGCAGACGATGTTTTATCAGGTTTGTCTAACACAATTATTCGCTATACATGTATAGCCTCGCTAATTGATATGATATACGAGAAATATACGGAGATGTTTTATAAAGTTTGTTGTGTTTGAACAGTCAATAAGAGCGTACAGTTTAGTTTAAATAAATTTCTAAAAATGTAACGTAGAGCAGACGAATTTTTATGGATACTATCAATTATTATTATCGAGTTTACACTGAAAATTAGAGCAGACGATTTAAGTTTACCTTGCAGAAGATGTCGCTCCACGCAGAAGGATACATATGGTGTGTGATCAGTTCGATTTGTATGGACAATCAATATCTGCTTAACATAGAAAGAAGCACTCTCTTACAACTATCGGTTTATTACATTTACCTCTGTCACAGGCTCGAACTACTTTCGGGTTTCACGTGCTTTTTGTTTTGTTTTGTTTACATCTATATATAGGTGACCTACATAACAGATGTATTAATCTTTAAATGTGTAAAACTACCGGAAAGTAGTCCGTAGATTTTTGCTAAATAAATACTTTGTTTTTGATTAGCAAAGTTAAAAAAAAATCCTGTCACAAGTGTAAAAGGTTAGTGCTTTCATCAGTGACAACTAAGTCAATTAAAATACAGTTATCATGTTTCGTCAAGAATCTTGACATTGAGCCTGTTGCAGAGATGTATGTGAGTGTAAGGAACGGTCACTCTGCGATAGGAGATTGAGAAAGAAGAGTAGACGGTTAAAATACTACCTTGCGGTTGGTTTAAATTTACGTTTTCGGTTATTGAGTAGAGCCTTTTACGCCTGGTCGCTTTGCTCATAATGATACATTTCATGCGATCACTCCTTATAAAATCCTACTCTCACAAGTATACATCTCACAAGTTGAGTTGTTACTATTTTAAGCGCATGTCCTATAATTAAACATGACATGTTTAATCTTGTCATTTGCAGTTATACTAATGCTTTCAGACGACGTGTACTAGTCGATTTATGAACAAGTATGTGTAACACTTCACTTTATATGTATAGCGTTGTAAAATGATACACTTATGTTGTTTTTTTGGGGGGTTTTATCTTTGTAATTTTTGCTTTTTGTTCTATTCATAGTTTACATCATACTTACAGGAATTTGTAAATAAAATAGTATGTTCCTCTCTGGGTTGTATCCTTACTGAAGTACATATTTTGATTCAGTGTCATGACATACATATTTCTATGGTGAGATCCTTCCGTAAAGAGATCTGTAGAGTCTTTGTTGGTATCGTCCAAAATAATAAGATTGGTCACATCGGGGTTTAAATAGGCGTCATCTACACGCGTTTCTTTGTAAGAAGTCGTATAACGGCTGCCATCTTTGTATAGCCATATTATTCGTTATGACGCTAATTGTATCTTGTCAGACTGAAGTAACAGGGTCAAAAAGTAGGTATTCCCCAAGAAGGTGGGTACACTAACCATACACGCGAATGGATGTTTGAATACAAAGTTGCTGATATGAGGAGTTTCTGTGCTTGTGATGTCCAAGCTGTCTTGTCTAGTTTTCTGATAAAAGCCGGAGGCATTTTAAAGCTAATGTACATGTATGTGGGTTGGTGTATATAGGTAGACACGGTACCTTCTTAAATATTCGAGGGTTGGCGTATATAGCAAAACGGGGTTATATGAAAGTTGACGAAGGTACGTTTTCTATCTAATTTCGAGCGCAGTGTTGGGAATAATGTATTCAGGAGTCCGCGGTTAATTGATTCTTACTATATCAGTGTACAAAGCTTATGATCAGTTCAATGATGTCAAAAACTGATCGAGAACCATTAGTGCGGGAAAAAACAAATCTTTCAGACCTTTCCCACAAACATATGTATTTTGAAGCATCTGATGCAGACGACTTTGAACAGTTTCCTTTATTTTGCCGCAGAATTTTCTAACTGATTGCAATTCATACTACATTTGTATTGATTTTCCAAAGTTTACCAATATGATAATTAAATTCGTCAAATGCACATTTATTGTATTGAAAAAGGGTGTTAAAAATTGATAATGCACACATTTGTCACATTCAAACTAAACTTTATTCAAAGTTAAAATCAAATTTATTCGATGAATGGTGGATTGACTGCCGATTTTTACCTTATAGTTCCATTAAACGGAGGGCTTGTATAAAGGATGAATTGTGGGAAATGGTACATGGTTTTAAAATATTGGTATACTGCAGAGACGTCAACGTCACCCATTTTACCTGACGCGGCTTAGAAACGAGTCGCGTCTAGCGTTTTTGGGTCATAATGTTTCTTGAGTACAGTGAAGGCTCAGACGAGCCAGTACATTCGAAAGGTCTAACCAGATCCTTTACTTTCCTTCTACATGTACAATGTACTTAAGTCAAATATACATATTTTGACAAAAATCTTGAAGAGTATCCCCATTAAACCAATCTACCTCTATATGATCATTAAATTGATAGACGAGGCTAATATCTACTATACACGGGACCGCCTCAGTGGTGTATTGGCAGAGATTCCGCCTCGACAACTGGAGGACGCGAGTTCGATCCCCGGCCGGGTTATACAAAATACTTATAGCTTTCTCTTCATGGCGCTTAGGATGGTTGCGCTTGCATCAAGACTAAATCGTTGGTGTCAGGATAAATGGATCAGTGGTACTGGCAACTTACCCAGGATACACCGTGATATAACTAAATCGTTGTTGTCAGGATAAATGGATCAGTTGTACTGGCAACTTACCCAGGATACGCAGCGATATAACTAAATCGTTGGTGTCTGGATAAACGGATCAGTGGTACTGACAACTTACCCAGGATACGCTGCGATATAACTAAATCGTTGGTGTCAGGATAAATGGATCAGTGGTACTGACAACTTACCCAGGATACGCCGTGATATAACTAAATCGTTGGTGTCTGGATAAATGAATCAGTGGTACTGGCAACTTACCCAGGATACGCCATGATATAACTAAATCATTTGTGTCAGGATAAATGGATCAGTGGTACTGACAACTTACCCAGGATACGGCGTGATATAACTAAATAATTGATGAATTCAGCGTGTAATACGATGCCTACAATCGCAAACCAATTCAATATGCAAGTGCATACATTCCGAGGGACATTCTTTGTATAAACGTGTTGTAAAACACTTTACGAACATTATTAATTAAACTCGAACACATGCATACATTACGTCTACTCTTTTCTATGAATGACCGTTTCCTCTCTAAACAGGATTTTTCTCTTTTATAAATCAATCATCAATAACAACAATATACATTTGCCATAGCAAGGCACGTCAGCTATGGAGTTTATTCATGTATGCATTAGTATACGCAGCAATAGTAATCATGAATGGCATTTGATCGAACAGTAATAGCAGAAATCGTTTAGCCAAACTTACTATACGATAAAAGGAAATACCAAAACATATCTGATATCTTTTCAATGGTATCCATTTCACAGAAAAACGGGACGTCCAGCATAAATCCAAAATAATTTACTCTGAAAAAGCTGTGACAGAGTGGTTACCATGCCGTATCTAAAACTGGTCGCCCCAGATTCGATTACTGCTCGCAGTAGTCATGAAGTACAGATCTTGAACATTGAACATTTTCTAGCTTAGTGACTGTTTGTCGGCCAATGATCATCAAATGTAAGGATCATAGTAAAACAAACAAGCCGCGTCTGGTGATTTGGAGTCGTTTTACCTCTCCGGTCTTGCATCATGTACAGTACCATTGGCGTTCAACTACTGGGGATACACTTCTTATTTGTTGTCAGATGATGCATTTAGTCTACGTACTATATAATCGGAAGGTAGATACTCTGGTGAGAATGTGCGTGTACACAAAGTATTTACTTTACAAAGATGTACTAAGACCTCGAATAGCCAGACGCTGCCGATACTTAAGATGTATTAGGTTATTCAGCCGTTTCACAACATTACTTCAGTTGTCGACAGTTCACTTGTCTATGATTCCAGGTAAACAAACCAGGGGCCGTATTCACAAAGCTCCTAAGGAAAAAAAAATTCCTTAAATACGGAGATTTCCCTCAAGTTTCACCATTTTCTCCTTATCTCTAAGGAATTTCCTAAGAAGCTATTCACAAAACTCCTAAGGTAAAAATATTCCTTAAATCGGTCCATTTTTCCCTTAAAAGTTAAGGAGCACTGTACCATGCCTTAACTTTTCCCCTTAAAGTTAAGGAAAATCTCAAATCGCATATTCTCGATATCAATGGCCGCCGTCTCATCGCTAGAAATAATCAAAACGTTTTTACATGTTTGTGTATGCGTTGTTGGTCATAAATAATATTGAATATCGCATAAAAAAATGAATGCTAAGATTGCGTAAAGAAATGTGACGTATCGGTGTCTTTTTCGCTGTACATAGACAACAACAAAAAGTCGGAGGCGATCTGTCGAAATCTGTGTCAGGATGAGTACATTTCTTTTTATTAGCCCTGTGTCACCAAATAAATTGCTTATTAATCCTCATAATTTGACAGACCTTAAGAGAATAAATCGTAAAACTATATTTCAAGGTGGATTTATCAGTCCAAAATGATCAACTCGGTGGGACCTTACCCCACCCACAAATCCGTCACTTGCCAAGTGTCAAAATGGAAAAACGTGTGTGCACGGTTTGATTGTTTAAAATGCACACTAATATTTTATTGATAGTTTGTTACAGTGTTACACATGTTACTTCATTTGAACAGCGAATTAAACTGGCATTTATAGTAATAAATTAGTAATTCGAAAAGGTGTTTTGTTTTCATTGTTTAGATAATAATGGTACTTTTGACATGATGAAAAGCTGTTAATATGAATAGAAAATTAACACATATTCTGTAGATCTATATAAACTACATATGTTGATGTGTATATTATGCTTTCAGCTTGTTGATGAAAGAAAAGAAATAGTGAGAAGATAACTTCAACAGTAAAACTTGCAGACAGAAAATAAAGACAGAACTGAAGACATGTTTATATCAGTGTTCAGACAGTGTTTACTTGTATATGTATCACATTGATGTGAGTATTTATATAAGATGTGCGGAAGTATATCAATGAAAAAATCATAACTGATAAAGACACATTTTGAGCAAAAGTTAACTTTTGAAAACAGATTGAGAGAAACAAGAAATGATCATAATTTCACTTGACACATTTTTGTCCAGAATTTTTCAAAGTGGTCTGCTGCAGATGGTAAGCTTTAATGTTCATTAGATTGGAAACATTTTACCTCATTTTTGCAAGTTTAACACGATTCATGTAGTCTCAAGTCTCAATTTAATGTGTCAGATTGATGAGGAAAATATATTAATAGAAGGATTTATATAAATATTTCCATGCAAACAATAAATAATATGTTTGCTCTGTTTTTAGCCCTTTCCCTCATATAAACGCTTTCTGACGCCTCTGCAGCAGACAGCTTTTTGAAAACATAGTGGCAAAAGAAGAAATTGCTCAAAACGAGCAATTTCTCTTTTTCCCACAATGTTTATCACTTTTAGTCATAGGTTATCCATTCAATTATAGAGATTTTCTATGTTTGGACAAAATAAGTTCAAAGTCGTCTGCTGCAGATTTGTCGTATGAGGGAAAGGGTTAAGTTAACATTTCCTTCATACAAATGCTAAATCCAGCATATTCAACAAGTTGTTAAAAGTATAGAGATATTGCACAAAGTTACTATTTATGCTTTATAGACATTGGACATGTATTAATACTTTAATAAAAGTGCATTAGGCCTATTTAGGTTTGTTTTCTCTGAAAATGCTGTTGCAAGCTTAAATATATTGTATAAATTTTGGCAATTGGTCACAGTTAATTAACATTTAAGTTATTCTTCTCTTAAATAAGGACTTAATGTGTTAGCAAACTTAAATTTTACTTGATGTTGATAAATTGGGTTATATCCTGTTGTTGATTGGATCTTGGACTACTATTCCCTGATTAGATGTCATACCAGAAAGAAAACAATTGATCAACATGACTATCATTCTGTCATTGCTACTTTTCCTCATTGTTTTCAAAATCTAATTCCAAAATGAGGTAAAAAACGAAATGGTTTAAACTTTTTGCTTTGTTTTGTATACAATCATGTAGCAGACTAACCATGCTGTGTTTTTTATTATATAAATTGTTATAATTAAACTATATGAACTTTTCTAATGTACTTGTTGTCCCCCGCTTTAGCGAAAGCGTGGGGACTATTAGTTCTCATTCGTCAGTCACGCTGTCACAAAAACTTTAACCTTGGTCATAACTTCTGAACCGTAATAGGTACTGCTTTCATATTTCACATGTGTATTCCTTGTGACAACCCCTTTCCATCAATACCAATTTTTGTGACCTTGACCCTGGCGGGGGACCATAATTCTCTGAATTTGCTTGTTTATTTTTGGTTTTATAGCTCAACTCAGCACAAAGTACTGAAAGTGAGTTATTGTGATTGCCTTCTGTTTGGTTTGCATCCATCAACATTTAAGTAACCAGTGTGTAAATTGGGATGAAACTGCACAGCTAGTAATTTCTCTATGTTTTCCCAAAAAATCATTAAAATCATTTTTTTCCAAATTGTTGGGCAATTTTTTAATTGAAGAACATGGCAGTTTGATTTGATCATTCGGTGTAAGGTGGTGTACACAACCAATACTTGGAACAGCTCATGGTCACCATGAAGCGTTTAAAGGAAGGTAGAGATGGAGTGGCACCGTCCAGTGAGAGGTCCTAA
The DNA here is from genome assembly GCA_031761405.1 of Serripes groenlandicus. NCBI lineage: Eukaryota > Metazoa > Mollusca > Bivalvia > Cardiida > Cardiidae > Serripes > Serripes groenlandicus. Next base: position 150,940,988 of record JASEVX010000002.1, on the reverse strand, counting down.
CCCTAAATGACCGCTATCATCACTTGACCGAGGATACAAGTCAGCTCTGTATGTCATATGTGCGCCATCTTAAAACTTGTTTCTGACGCTACCTCCAGTAACAAATAAAAACAACACCGAATGATATAAGTAATGATAAGTAGGAATTTATTAGTCTAGAATGCGATAATTACATACCCCCAATGTATACAAGTTATGCATATGTGTTTTATGGACTATGTGGTGCTTTACTATCTAAACAACTTATTGAATATCAAACTGTCCTTGTTCATAATGAAACATTATATCGTTTATCTAGATAAACATGATCGAGGCTAACATGGGTATGGAGGTGTCGTTAGACAGACTTATTATTGGTATACGGTGGTTTAATATACCAATACTGGGAACCGCTCATGGTCAACATAAGGCGTTAAAGGCGAGGTAAAGATGGAGTGGCACCGTCTAGTGACCCTCAATGACCGCTATCAACACTAGATCGGATATACTAGTCAGCTCTGTATACCACATGTGTGCCATCTTACAACTCGCTTATGACGCTACACCCCCAACCCCTGTAACAAATCAAAACACCGAGAGTAATATATTCATCAATTTATTTGTATTGCTTTACAAGATACATATCCCATTCCTAGAAATACCCCGAGATCAACATCCTATTAAAGGTGTCATCTGGACGCATTGAGATGTTGTTAGATCGAGAGCGATGTACCTATTTAGTATTGTGAACTACACCTACATATCTTTAAATGATAAAGGCATGTTCTGGTAGGGCAAATCAGATCTAGGTGCGTGTCTCGGACCCTCCACACACACACACACAACCGAGTTCTCGAAATCAGATTACCTATAGGAACTACCCCCAAATGATACGGATCTAAGAGTCCTACATGTACATGTAAAAAGTTACTCCACAAAATATCATCAATGGTTTATACGGGTAAACAAATCGACGGCGAAGCCGGCGATGTTTCCCGTCAATAGGTAATGTGTATGAACTTTGCAAAACTTTGCTATACCGTCTCTCCAAAAATTGTGTCTAGAGTGGATTTTTCGATGCAGTCAAAATTCTGCTACGTTTTGATTGGATGAAAAGAAAATATCGAAACACAAAAAACTTCTAGAGGAAATAATTAAATATGATAATACGTACTCGATAAAGGAACGAGCACAAGTAATTCTATGTGTGATAATTTGCGTTTAATAACACTCGTCGTCTAAAATGAGTTCAAATAAAAACTCATCAGGGTTTTTTGATTTCCGGAAATTACAAATCCAAATTCATGTACTATGACGTCATAATATGACGTCATTTTATTAGCGTAACGCAAATGATGAATACATAACCAAAAGGAAAACGACAGAAATGATAGGAAAGGTTAGTTTGACTCGTCACAAATGTAGTTCCATAAATTATGCAATCGTTTCATTTGAAGTACGTTATGAAGGTCAAGTTGATTATTTTTTGTACCTGTCATCATAATTTCATGGATTTAAAATCTTGGCCATATTATAAAGTTGAATATATGCTTAACCTGATGATGATTTTTATTTGCGTTGCTTAGGTCGGTAGGACTCGTAAATAACTGATCGTTCTGCAAGCAATGGGCTAACTGAGTTCACGGGGAATTACTTACTGATCACAAATGTTTATCCGAAATAGCAGGGTGAGTGTATTAACAGTGTCTCTACAAATTGGAAGATTTCAAGTGAAAATCGCCAATCGTAGTATACTAAGTCTCAATTATTGAGAAAATGGTATAACTGTTTGATTAAAGTTTTCGATCGATGTGCATAAATCGTTTGTTTGACAGATTACATTTTAAAATTATTTTATTTAATATAAAGTTGCTTATTTTGTTCACAAACTTTGCACTTTTTGAAGATTTTGTAAAAATATATTTGAGATTTGATTTTCCTCCATATCCAAAAGCAAGATTTATGATGAAGGTCGGCAATTCAGAGCTTATATTTAAGCATTTTAATGTAAATAAACTATTTTGCTAATGCCAGAAACAGTTTTTAACTTGTAAATGAGAATACAAATGAAGTTATAGACATTGCATTTTGACTGATTTTTGTAAAATTTCGAGAATTACCTAGTAGCATACTAGTAACAGTATCAATAGTTATGTAATATATTAGGCATGTTTAAGTATTGGCCTGAAACTTTGTCACCTTTTTGTTGCTGAAATGTCGGTAAGTGAAAACTAACAGTGTTCACCCTGAACCTTTTTTTTCTCTTGCGCCATTACTTTCGCGAAATGAGTAAATGTTTGAACCAAATTTGCAATTCTGGAGCCAATGTGTGAGCCACATACCTGGCCATTATTTACTACTTGAAATAAATAATTATTATTAATAATACTGTCAGCCCTTTCTCACAATACACATCTTTTAAAATAATCTCATACTGTCCAATTTCTCATTTTGCCAAAAATATTTTAACAGATTAAAAGGATTAAAATTTAGTTTCAAGAGATTTTCAATAATTTTACATCAAGAGACGTTTTTAAAGTTGACTGCTTCAGCCTTGCATGGTTGACAGATTATTAATGAATTTGGCGTACACATCTGTTTGGAAAGGATACGTTTGACAAGAGATATATAAACAGTGTTTATATGTCTCTGGTTTGACGCAGGCATTATTCAATTTAAACTGGTTGCTTTTGTTAGGTCGAAATATTGCATTTGCAAATTCCAAATGCTAGACTGTTAAACGAGTGTTTTTTAATCTCTATATTATAAACGCATATTGTGTATGCACTGCTAGCCTATGGGTAAAATTGTTAAACACTGAACCGTGTTTGCCATCTTTCTTTAATCAACACGCTTAGTTAATCCTATTACCGATTATTATGGGATATTAAAGGACGCTTGACACCTGCCGTGAGAACCAACACGATGACAATGTAATTTAATTAAGATAAAACTATATTTAAAAAAAGATATCATACAATGATTTATAAAATACATAATTTATCAGAATAGGAAAATCAAAGCGCTCAAGGCACTGCATTTGTTTGGGTACATAAAACTGTTCGAACATTTGCCTTTGCATAGATGTGTGATTTATAAACTATGCATTGTTTATAAATATTACAACTTCGGGTAAAAGAATAAATGACGCATCCGTTAAAAATGCCATTCTAGTTGTCTATAAAAATAAATCATGAGACATACATGTGAATATTATATTTAATTTCCGAGTTTCAAAAGACATGTAAAACAAATGGATAACCATTATGGCCCCGACTCACTCATCTAAGTATTTACCAATTTTTGTTACAAAAAAAATCACAATTGACCAAGGGTTTTCTAAAATCTTACTCAAAAGCTTCCTGCTTAACAAGAGATTTTTCAAGTTTTCACTATAGCCACATAAGGCCAAATAGCCATTCCCCCTGGCGGCCATGTTTTTCGACCAATCAACATGGCTTGGAGGAATCTGATAGATGGTCTTCCAATGAACATTTCTACAAAAAGAATTGAAAATTGGCCAAACACTTTCAGAGGAGAAGATTTTTCAAGTTTTAACTATAGCCATATTAGGCAAAAAAGCCCCGCCCGCTGGCGGCCATGTTTTTCGACCAATCAACTTGGCTGGAAGGAATCTGATAGAAGGTCATCCTAGGAACATTTCTACAAAATTATTTAAAAATCGGCTTGACACTTTCGGAGGAGAAGATTTTTTTGAGTTTACACTATAGACATATAAGGCAAAAAAGCCCCGCTCCCTGGCGGCCAAGGAACACTACTTTAAAATAATTTGAAAATCTGCCTACCAGTTTGGTAGAAGAAGAATTTTAAAGTTATTTTATTTTCGTTGCCATGGAAACCATAATTCTGCATGAATCACAAACATTTGAAGGAATTCTGGTGAGGTCAATGAGAGGATGCTTTCTGTGAAGTTTCATCCCAATTGACCCACTCGTTACTGAGGAGAAGATGTTGACGGACGAGAGACGCCGGACAAAAGGAGATCACAATAACTACTTTTCAGCACTTCGTGCTCAGGTGAGCTAAAAAAGAAACATCTATCCAAATGAAAGAGTAATTGAAATCATGTAGAAAATATTGTGGAAAAAGGCAGTACTAATATGTATATGAGCACTTTAAAAGAAACATGCTTCAGACTTCAGAGGCTTTTGAATTCATTTGCATTATAAAAGGATTAAATGCTCCAGAGAAAACCAATACCTGTGCCGTCCGCATTTTACTCTACAGTATACACCTAAGCTGGCCGCTGTTTCCTTTAAAGGGTGTTTAAGCTTGCCAAATCAATTAAGGATGCGTGACCATACACTGTTAATTACCATTGTGTACGAGTGTCATTCCAAACAAATTATAAATGTAACCCCTTTTCCCAATAAACCTATCATATACATTTATGTATTTGTAACTTGTCGGGATGTGTCGATACCGTATGGTACAATGTGATATATGCACAAATTGGGTTCACAAATATTGTGTTAATGCACCTGTGGATATTTCGACAACAGATGCGGACTTTAATTGTAACTTTTGTTAATTATATGTGATTAAATTGGCAACATTTAAGTTTTTTACTTATAACAGCCTTCATTTGGTTTATACGACGGTAAAGATTTTAGGTTATGGGAATTAAGAAATTGTTTAAATAAGCAAATTCTCCTTTTCCCACAATGTTTTCAATATATGTTGCTTTTTACTGTTTACACATCAAGAAAAAAACATTTAACTTATTTGTTATAGATTAGTATTATTGTTGTATATATATATAATTACTAGAAACAAATTAAGATTAAAAGTGTTGTATATATATATATATATACTTATTGTTTATTTGTTATTTAAATTGTTCTGCCCCTTCCAAGTACCCTACAGAATAGAATGTTGCATGGATCATTTGCCTCGTAGTATGGCACATGGAAAACTGTTGAAAGTTACAAAGTAGAAAATGAAGAGGCCAAACAATAACTAGAACCCATGACCCTTCAATCGATTTTAAAGGAGAGGATATAATTGAAGCAAAACCTATGGTTAGTTACTAGCAACCTATTCTATTCTTGCAATGTTTTCAAATTTCGTCCGCTGCAGATGCGTCAAAAGACATTTACTTGTCGGAAAATCAATCCATCAATTCTCGTTATTGATATCTATAGATATGATATAAAGAGGAAAGTCGTTAAAACACTTTACAAAGAGATTCCATTTCAGCATGATCTCGATTTTTGGTTTAATCTATATCACTGATAAAAGCAATCAAACACATTATATATTTACAAAGAAATATATTAAACCCGGATATATGATCATATGTAACAAATTATACACATTTGCCCATCTTTAATTAAAGATTTTTTACAACAAATCATAGCGTCCGCAGATTTGCTCTATATTCTATAGCGTCCGCATTTTCCCACTATATTGCATTTGTCCGCATTTTCCCTCTATAATATATTTGTCCGCAGATCGCGTCCGCACTTTAGACCCTCCCCCCATACCGTTGTATTTATAAATAGAATTCGACGATCACGATTTCTCTGCAAATGTGTTACTCTAATTTTAAATGCATTTTATGACGCACATATTTGTTTTTTTAATTCTTTATACTATATTCATATGGCCGACAAGGCACAAAGAAAATATTTTCAATTCTGTTTTTATCTACATTTTCAATGCGTGATTGAAAATTCAAATACCGTATCTGGAGCTTAAATCGGAAATAGTTCTCCCTGTAGCAGTTCACTCATTGAGATTTATAAATCTCTCCGCGTTCTTGTTTTAAAATACAATGTTTCATTTTATTTCCAAATTCTCTTTGAATATAAGAACTACATAAGAAAACAAAGACGATATAAATATATCATTATTTCAAAAATCGTGATACATTTGAAAAGTAAGAGCAAGTATTGAGTACTACTTTCACGCGTATGAAATTTAGGAACTTTTCCATAAGACGTATGGCTTCAGAATTGTAGCTTTCTCTAAATTTGTTTGTTCCAAACAAATAAAAACGGTGTCAATTTAAACCTAACAATACACACAACGTTATCGAGGTTTACAGATCGATTTTTCTCTCGATAAATTGCGTGCAGGTATGGTCAATCTCAGGACGACAAGTTAATATTGGAATTCTGACGATTATCGTAGAGTGATCTCACTATTTAATACACTCACCCTGGAAATAGGTAGCACCTACTCATATTAATTTAATATAAATTTATAAATGTAAATCAAAAATTCATAAACTTAAAAGTCAGTTATTTTTACACATAAATAAAACACCTATAATGACTCAATAAGCACATATTTAAAACCTGTAAACAAAATCCGTCTATAGCCTTTATGTGGTACGAAGTCTTCGAGAATGGTACGATATTGCAGTGGTACGAAGTATCCGACATACGTTTTAGTCATTCAAAGTAACCTCCCCTGAAATGGTTTTTTTTACTTCCTTTTTATAAGCAGAAAATTGATTAAGAAGAAACCAAAACATGACAACACCGTTTATTCTTACCTGTCACTTTGTACAGCGAAATATACACAAAAGTACAAAAGCACAGCTAGGTTCTCAAATTAGTTCACTGTCAAGACCGATGAACTCATGTATTTTAAGTCATTTAAAGTAACCTCCCTTGAGATTTGTTTTACTTCCTTTTAAATCGAAAGTTGAAATAGGAAAAACCAGAAACGTGAAAGAACTGTTAATTCATGCCTGTCACTTTATACAGCAATATATTTGGACAAGAACACAGGTAGATTAATTTAGTTAGTTTCAAGACTAATTTTGTTAACCCTTTGACTGCTGAAACAGATTTTGTGATGAAACCTGTGCCACCAGTATAGAGTCTGACTTAAGTCAGGCTCAACTCAACAATTTCATCTTGATATTCCTAGAACTAGCAATGGTCTCTTCCGAACGCAAAGGTGGACAATACCATTTTAGAAAGTCAGCATTGAAAGGGTTACGCTTTGTTTACAGGTTCCGCTAAATCGATTTTAGCTCCTTTATAAACAGACACGTCAAAATAATCGTGAGTCACTAATACTTACAGATTACGGTTGTATTTCATGTTCTTAAATCAGTATGCAGCCTCAACAATTGATGTTGTTTGATAACAATTAATTGACCACCAACACATACATACACCATTCAATTCACTGGACTCGAAAATAGATATATATATGTGATACCATTGTAAGAGTTTGTGGATTGGTGAAATTGGTGAGACTGGGTTCACAACGGTTCCTTGTCGACCTACAGTTCTAGTACAGTGGTTTGAATTAATTTAATTAATTTTCACAATAATACAAATACTCGTCTGAGTGAATTGGACAATTATTTTGAGTACCAACAGGATAGTGTTTTTAAAATGCAGTAATTAAATATATATTTTATTTTTTTAGAGCAGTTATCAATTTATCCTGGACTCCTTATAAGTGCCTCCGTTGACAGCCTTAGACTAGATATGTAAATTTTGTAAAATTGCACATCTTTTGAGTACTCACAACATAGTGTTAAATTTAGTAATAAGATATTTATTTATGAGCAAAGGTAAGTGTTCAAACTCACATTTTTTTTCAAGGGTGAACTTACCCCTTGAGTTGAAAATCTGGGGGTTAAACTTATTTTCAGAGTGTATGAAATTTTGTAGGCAAATTTACCATGATAAAACAGGAGTGTTTGACTATATTAAGATCAAATTCTCTGCATTGTAACAAATTTCAATTAATACAGTTGTGACACTTAATTTTCTACATTTCGTACACACCAATTAGAAGGCATAGATTAATCTAAAGTCCAAGTGAAAGTCTGTCCGATTAAATTTGTTATTAAAGATCGCAGCAGAAATTGTATCAATAAAAAAATAGGTCACTCGAAACCCGCGGAACTTTATAGTACAAAATGCCCGACTGATTGTGTTGCAACACTCAGTGTCACTGTTCTATTTTTAGCTCACCAGAGTACGAACATTTGCTTGTTAACATTTGTCAATTCGTCGTCAACATTTGCTTGTTAACAGTCTAGAGGCAACATTTTGCATCCAATCTTCATGAAAGTTTATCTGAACTTAAATCTCTATCAAATCTAGGCCAAGTTTGAAACTGGGTTATGTCGGGTCAAAAACTAGGTCACTAGGCCAAATTTAAGGAAAAATGTTGAAACTTTGTCAGAATGTTTGTCTTAGTGATATCTAGGCCATGTTTGAATATATGTCATGTTTGGTCAAAAACTAGGTCACTAGGCCAAATTGAAGAAAAATCTTGTTAACACTCTGGAAGCCGAATTTTAAACTTGTGCATGTTGAAACTTTGCCAGAAAGTTTGTCCTAGTGATATCTAGGCCAAGTTCGAATATGGGTCATGTCCGGTCAATAACTAGTTCACTAGGCCAAATTTAAGGGAAATCTTGTTAACACTCTGGAAGCCACATTTTTGGCTTGAGCATGTTGAAACTTTGTCGGAAAATTTGTCTTAATAATATCTATGGTAAGTTTGAATATTGGTCATGTCATATTAAAAACTAGGTCACTAGGTCAAATTAAGGGAAAATCTTGTTAACACTCTTGAAACTGCATTTTGGTTTGAGCATGTTGAAACTTTATTCAAAAACTAGGTCACTAAGCTAAATTTAAGGAAATTCTTGTTAACACTCTGGAAGCCATATTTTTGGCTTGAGCATGTTGAAACTTTGTCAGAACATTTGTCTTGGTAATATTTAGTACAAGTTTGAATATAGGTCATGTCGAATTAATAACTAGGTCACTAGGTTAAATTTAAGGAAAATATTGTTAATACTCTGGAAGTCGCATTTTAAACTTAAGCATGTTGAAACTTTGTCAGAATATTTGTATAAGTGATATCTAGGCCAAGTTTGAATATGGGTTATGTCAGGTCAAAAACTAGGTCACTAGGCCAAATTTAATGAAAATCTTGTTAACACTCTTGAAGCCGCATTTTTGGCTTGAGCATGTTGAAACTTTGTCAGAACATTTGTCTTAGTAATTATTAGGCCGAATTTGAATATAGATCATGTCGGGTCAATAACTAGGTCACTAGGTTACATTTAAGGAAAATCTTTTTATCACTCTTGAAGCCACATATTTGGCTTGAGCATGTTGAAACTTTGTCAGAACATTTGTCTTAGTAATTATTAGGCCAAATTTGAATATAGATTATGTCGGGTCAATAACTAGGTCACTAGGTTACATTTAAGGAAAATCTTGTCAACACTCTGGAAGCCGCATTTTAAACTTGAGCATATTGAAACTTTGTCAGAATAGTTGTATAAGTAATATCTAGGCCAAGTTTGAATATGGGTTATGTCAGGTCAAAAACTAGGTCACTTGGCCCAATTTAAGGTAAATCTTGTTACCACTCTTGAAGCCGCATTTTAAACCTGAGCATGTTGAAACTTTATCAGAAAGTTTGTCCTGATAATATCTAGGCCAAGTTCGAATATGGCTCATGTCCTGTTAAAAACTAGGTCACTAGGCGAAATTTAAGGGAAATCTTGTTAACACTATGGAAGCCACCTTTATCTAGGCCAAGTTCGAATATAGGTCATGTTGGGTCAAAAACTAGGTCACTAGGCCAAATCGAAGAACAATCTTGTTAACACTCTGGAAGCCGCATTTTTTGGTTTAGAATGTTGAAACTTTGTCAGAATATTTGTCTTGATGATATCTAAAGTAAGTTCGAATATGGGTCAGGTCAAGTCAACAACTAGGTCACTAGGCCAAATTGTAGAACAATCTAGCTAACACTATAGAGATCGCATTTTTGACTTGAGCAGCTTGAAATTTTGTCAGAAAGTTTGTCTTGATGATATTGCCATTGGCGCTGAAAGAGTTAAGTCTTGAATAGCCAATTCTCAGGCGAGTTATTCCAGGGCCTCTTGGCCCTCTTGTTTACATTAAATTGAATTGTCTTGGATTGAACTGCTCCTCAGTCAATATTTTGAACTTTTTCCTGCTCCGACTCTTGACGTAGAGTGTCCGCTTCGAGTGCGGGAGGTCGTGATTTTTGTTTTTTTCCGCCGACTGGGTCATACCAAAGACTTTTATAATGGTAGTAATGGCTGCCCTCCTTGGCGCTCAGAGTTGCAGGATAAGCATTGCGACTAACTGGCATGTGTCCGGATAAATGGACAAGTAGTACTGGTAACCTACCCAGGTGACACTGTGATATAACTTTTAAAATTGTTGAAAGTGGCGTAAAACATTAAACAATCAATCAATCAATCGGACTCTTGACGTCATATTATAACATAATAAGACGGAGAAGATGTATAGGCTAATTTGGAACCTACAGAGGTCCAGATAAGAAGGAGTATTCAGCTCTTTTCCCTGCAATATATCTTATTATCAAACCAAACCCTATGATGTGGGTACTCAAAAGAATCGTCTAATTGGTGACGATTCTTTTGAGTACCCACAGCATAGTGTTAGAGGGTCAAATAAATATTTTAGAACATGCGAAACGTCCCTTATTTAGAGCCCTGAACCTACATTGTTCAGAAATGTCAACTAGTACCTTTTACCATACACTGACTCATATGTCATAATATCATTCATCTTTTCTTCTAATTTTGAATCAATCTATCAACTATAACAGGGTAGTGTTGCGGGGAGTGAGACATCTAAGAAAAGTAGTGATAGATCTAGACATACAAACAAAAGAAGAGGAATAGATGAGGAAATGGGCTCCAGAAAGGTCTGTGACTTTACATGAACTAGTTGCAATATTTCCATTGATCACAATGTTTTCTACTCTATTTTGATTGAAAAGGGGAAAATTGATCCGTTGAAAAACATGGCCGCCAGGGGGCGGAGTTTGTTTTCCTTATATGTGCATAGTAAAATCTTTAAAAATCTTCTTGTCCAAAAGTACTGGCCCGATTTGAAAATTATTTTGCACAAATGTTCCTTGGGGGAACTTCTACCAAGATTGTTAAAATATTTCCGGTCCGTTGAAAAACATGGCCGCCATGGGGCAGCGTTTGTTTTCCTTATATGTGTATAGTAAAAACTTTAAAACTCTTCTTGTCTAAAAGTAGAAGGCCCATGCCTTTGATATTTGGTATGTAGCTTCATCTAGTGGACCTCTACCAATATTGTTCAAATTAAAGCCCTGGGGTCAAAAATGGCCCCTCCCTTGGGGTCACTTGTTTTACATAGACTCGTATAGGGAAAAAAATATAAAAATCTTCTTGTCTAAAAGTATAAGGCCCAGGCCTTCGATATTTGGTATGTAGCTTCATCTAGTGGACCTCCAAGATTGTTCAAATTAAAGCCTTGGGGTCAAAAATGTCCCCTCCCTGGGGGTCACTTGTTTCACATAGACTTTTATAGGGAAAAAACTTTAAAGATCTTCTTGTCAAAAGTAGATGGCCCAGGCCTTTGATATTTGGTATGTAGTTTCATCAAGTAAACCTCTACCAAGATTGTTCAAATTATAGCCTTGGGGTCAAAAATGGCCCCTCGCTTGGGGTCACTTGTTTTACATAGACTCATATAGGGAAAAAACTTTAAAGATCTTCTTGTCTAAAAGTAGATGGCCCAGGCCTTTGATATTTGGTATGTAGTTTCATCAAGTAAACCTCTACCAAGATTGTTCAAATTATAGCCCTGGGGTCAAAAATGGCCCCTCCCTTGGGGTCACTTGTTTTACATAGACTCTTATAAGGAAAAAACATGGCCGCCATGGGGCAGCGTTTGTTTTCCTTATATGTGTATAGTAAAAACTTTAAAACTCTTCTTGTCTAAAAAGTAGCAGGCCCATGCCTTTGATATTTGGTATGTAGCTTCATCTAGTGAACCTCTACCAATATTGTTCAAATTAAAGCACTGGGGTCAAAAATGGCCCCTCCCTTGGGGTCACTTGTTTTACATAGACTCGTATAGGGATTTTTTTTTAAAAATCTTCTTGTCTAAAAGTATAAGGCCCAGGCCTTCGATATTTGGTATGTAGCTTCATCTAGTGGACCTCCAAGATTGTTCAAATTAAAGCCCTGGGGTCAAAAATTTCCCCTCCCTGGGGGTCACTTGTTTCACATAGACTTTTATAGGGAAACAACTTTAAAGATCTTCTTGTCTAAAAGTAGATGGCCCAGGCCTTTGATATTTGGTATGTAGTTTCATCAAGTGAACTTCTACCAAGATTGTTCAAATTATAGCCTTGGGGTCAAAAATGGCCCCTCCCTTGGGGTCACTTGTTTTACATAGACTCATATAGGGAAAAAACTTTAAAGATCTTCTTGTCTAAAAGTAGATGGCCCAGGCCTTTGATATTTGGTATGTAGTTTCATCAAGTAAACCTCTACCAAGATTGTTCAAATTATAGCCCTGGGGTCAAAAATGGCCTCTCCCTTGGGGTCACTTGTTTTACATAGACTCGTATAAGGAAAAAACTTTAAAAATCTTCTTGTCTAAAAGTAGAAGGCCAAGGCCTTTGATGTTTGGTATGTAGCTACATCTATTGGACCTCTACCAAGATTGTTCAAATTATAGCCCTTATTGGGTAAACAATGACCCATCCCCCAGGGGTCACTTATTTTACATAGACTCGTATTGGGAAAAAACTTGAAAAATCTTCTTGTCTAAAAGTAGAAGGCCAAGGCCTTTGATATTTGGTATGTAGCATCATCTAGTGAACCTCTACCAAGATTGTTCAATTTATAGCCCTGGGGTCAAAAATGACTCCTCCTCGGGGGTCACTTGTTTTACATAGACTCATATATGAAAAAAACCTTTATAAATCTTCTTGTCTAAAAGGAGATGGCCCAGGCCTTTGATATTTGGTATTTAGCTTCAATTATTGGACCTCTATTAATCTTGTTCAAATTATAGCCCTTGGGTCAAAAATGGCCCCACCCATGGAGTCAATTGTTTTACAAAGACTCGTATTGGTCAAATTATAGCCCTGTTGTCAAAAATGGCCCCACCCTTGGATCACTTGTTTTACATAGACTCGTTTAGGTAAACACTTTAAAAATATTCAGGTGATCGATTTAGGGCCATATTGGCCCTCTTGTTTAGAATGCTTAAGGAAAAATTGCAACTTCAGAAATCTTCAGAATTTTGTTAAAATAATCGGAGAAAAGGACAAAATTATCTAATTCTTGTAACAATTTTTAGCTCCTGTTTTTCGAAGACCAAAAGTCGAGCTATTGTGATACCTTTGGTGTCATTGTCACCAAATTTTAACCTTACCTCATAACTAAAAAACAGTTACGCATATTCTAATGAAACGTGGTACACATGTTTATAGAAACAATGCACATGACGTCTATACCAAGTCACATAACTCTGGCTTTAATAACTATTCAGTTATGTCCCTTTTTGGACTTAGAAATTTATACAAAAAGTTTAATCTTGCCCATAACTAAAAGTACAACAAATTCAAATGAAACTTTATTAACACATGTTCTTAGGAACAATACACATGTCTATTCCAAGTCACATTACTCTGGTTTAATAATTATTTAGTAAAGCCCCTTTTTCAACTTAAAAAAACAGACGAGTGTTGGCTTTTTCGAAAGTTGTCTGCAGCAGATGGGTAAAGAAATGTTAACATGTGAAAATAGGTTAAATATAAAGCATAGCTGACAAGGTTTTGTCTTAAGTATCTTAGGGACTTTAGTAAGGAATCCACCTTTAAGAGCAGAAGACACATTTCACATTCTGGGCAATTTATGAACCTGATGTGAAATGTGTAAAGACATCTCCAGAGTCGGGAAAAATTATAACATCTTTATAGCAGAGTGAAAATAGTTAGAAAAGGAGAAATTGCTTAACCTTAACACTTTCTTCATTCACATGTTCTATTTTGTATATCACTTGAAATATGATTTCTATTTATAAATATTGAATTGGTATGACCTCTGTTTGTTTCAGGTGAAGCTCAGCTGGCTGGCTATGTAATAAAAGATACAGTAGGCTCAGACAAAGAAGGTATGTTGAAATTTCTCTTTTTCCCTAAATTTTGCTCAAGTGTTATTTTGCATAGGTGTTTTTGGGGACGGGACGAAAGTTGTTCTTGTAGTAAAATAGTTAAAGCTTGCATTTGGTATTGATTAAGAGCTCTGGTTTCCATGGCAACCAAACGAAAACATTTTTAAAATTCTTCTCCCGAACTGGTGTGCAGATTTTCAGATAATTTTGTAGAAATGTTCCTTTGGTGACCCTCTATCAGATTCCTTCAAGCCATGTTGATTGGTCGAAAAAAACATAGCTGCCATGGGCCGGGGCTATTTTGCCTTATTGGCTATGGTGAAAAGTTCAAAAATCTGCTCCTCCAAAAGTGTCGGGCTGATTTTCAAATCATTTTGTAGAAATGTTCCTAGGGTGACCTTCTATTAGATTCCTTCAAGCCATGTTGATTGGTTGAAAAACATGAGGCTATTTAGCCTTATATGGCTATAGTGAAAATTTAAAAAATCTTCTCCTCCGAAAGTGTTTGGCTGATTTTCATATAATTGTGTAGAAATGTTCCTATGGTGACCCTTGATCAGATTGCTTCAAGACATGTTGATTGGTCGAAAACTATGGCCGCCAGGGGGCAGGGCTATTTTGCATTATATGACTATAGTGAAAACTTAAAAAATCTTCTCCTCCGAAAATGTCAAGCCAATTTTCAAATAATTTTGTAGAAATGTTTCTTGGGTGACCTTCTAACAGATTCCTTCAAGCCATCTTGATTGGTTGAAAAACATGGCCACCAGGGGGCAGGACTGTTTTGCCTTATATGGCTATAGTGAAAACTTAAAACAATCTTCTAATATCAAATTATTTGCCTAATATCAGTGGAGCGATACTGGCCCTCTTGGGCCTCTTGTATTAACTTACCTGACCACAAAATGAGTTATTAATGTGGTTGACTGTGAGGTTGGCATGACAAATCACATTGCATAAGTCAGGTGAGCAATCCAGGGCCATCATGGCCCTCTTGTTTTATTTTGTGAAAGCTGTAGACACTTTCGTGATCATAGCCCAAAATATACGATCAAATGAGCAGCTCCCTACAAAAAACAACCATTAGGCAACCACACAGTCTCACTGTCCGATCTGGTTCTGCGCTGTTTGCAAATTAAGAAACACAGTTTTCATTTGGACCATTTAACATGTACATGTATGTATACACAGGCAGGCGGTTTTTCATATAATTACACACATAATTACATTGAGGATTTTGGAGAGTGTTGCTCAAATTGTTCATTGTATCTCGTTTTCTCGGAATGTTTTCAAAAACCTTCTGCTGTAGAAGCCTATTTACGTATATATCAGCTATAGGTTACAATACACCAAAAAAAATCCTTCTTTGTTTCCATTTAAATCGACCAGTTTCAGTCCTCAATTGTCACACTTTCTAAGCGTTTCTCATGCAAAACACCATCTATCATTGAAAAGAGTTACCTCCTAGCTTTAAAACAATCCAAAGAAAATGTGGGGTCATGCATTATGCAAGAAAGAACTCACCAGGCGAAAATAGTAACCGTCATTTTGGACCAAATCGGGCACGGACAAAACCGGTGTTTAGAATTCTCTACTTTCACTTTCAAACAAGGTCAAAATACTAAAAGTGATCAAATCAATCATTTCCAGTGCATCCTATACACATTCACAATGCATTTCAAACTCAATGTCATATATTCAATACATTCTGGTGATGGTATACACTCATTTCTACGCAAACAAAGGTTTTTTTAGGGTCTATAGTAGATCAGCAAGTCAGCGGATGTATTTAGCGTAATTTGACCTTTAAGACGAAAAAACTGTTCTAAAGTATATGTTTTTTCTAATTATTTACAAAGTATGATATAAAATAAAATCACAAAAGCAAATATCAGGTCAATTAAGTAGTTATTATCAAAGAAAATTAATTTTTTCTATACCACACAAATTTAGGTTTTTCTGCTAAATCGGTCAAGTTTTATGCTTTCGCGCAATACATAGGTCTTCGGTTTTACTGTGTCAAATGTTCATAGAGATGATCAAACTTTAGATTTATGCACTATTTTCAGACATTTTAGGCAACCAGTATCATCATGTTGAACCAGTTTGACTGTATGCAAACATTTTTGTGCACGACACAAAATTGACCTGTCATTTTCGTGCACTCTGAAGCTCCTTTAGACACTGTTTTTGCCCTCAGAGATCTGGTTTTTGTGTAAATTTACAGAGAATGATATAAAATGAAAGCAAAATAGCAAATATTAGGACAATTAACAATTATTTTCAAAGAAATTTCAAATTTCCTATGCAACCCAAACCTAGGTTTCGCGACTTAAGTCCGGCAAGTTTTCTGCGCTCGCGCATCATACAGGTCTTTAAGACAAAAAAGGCATAAACACATAACATCTTTGGATTTTACTGTGCCCCATGTTTAAAGAAATGACAAAACTTCATGTTTATGCCTGTTTTAGGCAATTATTCAATCAAAGAAAATTTAAAATAGCTTGAAAAACATCATTTTTTGTGGAAAAATGTACAAAAAAATATAACCTTATGGCTGGATACCTCCATGAGCCTAAATTACACTCCAGGCACCCAGTTTCATCATTTTTCAAGCAATTTGACTGAATCCTACCCTGTAAAGTACCCTAGAATGTTTCAATATGTGCAGCTGACACACAATTGACTTTTGATACATTCCACTCAAAAGCTCTTTAGGTTACAATACACCAAAAAAATCCTTCTTTGTTTCCATATAATCAATACATTCTGGTGATGGTATACACTCATTTCTACGCAAACAAAGGGTTTTTTAGGGACTATAGTACTGTAGATCAGCAAGTCAGCGGATGTATTTAGCGTAATTTGACCTATAAGGTTCAACATTAAACATCTCAAATAATCGGTTAATTATTTGATTAAAACCTTCATCACAACGAGTTATTTCTCCGCGGCTAGGGTTGTTAATGTCTGTTTGCCTTCTCAAATTACTGATTCACTGACAACCATTTACCACATACATAACATTTGTATCAGATGACTTTGAAAACCTTTTTGCACAACAATGTGAAAAACTATACAAATGACAGTATAATTACAAAATAGAGTGGAACACATTGAGGGAATCGGGAATAAAGATCTGCTGCAAAGACGTCTTCTTGCGGAAAAGGGTCAATAAAGTGGTGTCTTCATGTAGAAAATATTTTAACTGGATCAAAGATATAGCCCTATCCCACATGCATATGCATTTTAAAACAATTTAGGAAAACGGAAAACTTCCTCATAATTGGGAAATACTTCGTGTGTCAGTATATTAAACCTTTCCCACATATATACGCTTTCTGACGCCTCTACAGTAGACGACTTTGAAAACATTGTGACAAAAGGTGATATTGCTCAAAGCGAGCAATTTTTCTTTTTGCCACAATGTTTTAAACTTTTTTCAGTAAATTTAACTTCATTTGTAGAGATTTTATGTCATTTTGTCTAGATGTTTTCAAAGTCGTCTACTGCAGATGTATTGTATGTGGGAAAGGGTTAAGACATAGTTAACGTCTCTGCAGTAGATCACGTTTAAAACCATGGTTTTAAAGTAAAGATAACTTTAAGAAACAATCACATTTTCCTTTTCCCACAATATTTTCAATTAAGTATCTAAGTTACATTTTGAACATCAGCACTGCGTTCAATGGAATTTTAAGGTAACTAGCCGCAGCCAATAAACCATTTATCGACTAAATATAATTATAGCCTTGTAAATATTTGAATTTAATTTGACAATTATATTCCTTATCGATTTTTGAAACCGTTGTTCATATTGAATACAATAAATGTGCAGCAGACGGATGTTAATACCATCGTGGCAAAACTATGCAAACTCACTCTAAATGAAAGTATGACTATTTAAATCAGATACAAATTATGTGGCAAAGGGAGAAACAGCCCAAACTTGTCTGCCTTAGATGCGTCAAAAACAATTAATTGTTGGAATGGTCTTAACGAATGGTTTTTCCGACACTGAAGGTTTTCGATCAGATTTTCTGCTGTTATTACTCGCCAACATTAACCTGGTCATGACCTTTGTACACTAACTTTGTGAGAATCAATCAATTGCAGACTCATGAATACATTACTCCCATCACTGCGCTCGAAATTAGTTAAAAAAGTACCCTTGTGAATTGTCATATAACCCAGTTTCGTTATATACACCAACCCACACATATTTACAAAGGTACCGTGACTATACATATGCACCAACCCACGAACACTTACGAACATACCGTGTCTACCTATATACACCCATCCACGAACACTTACGAACATACCGTGTCTACCTATATACACCAATCCACGAACACTGACGAACATACCGTGTCTACCTATATACACCAATCCACGAACACTAAAGAACGTATCGTGTCTACCTATATACACCAACCCGCGAACACTAAATAACGTACCCTGTCTACCTATATACACCAATCCATGAACACTAAATAACGTACCCTGTCGACCTATATACACCAATCCATGAACACTAAATAACGTACCCTGTCGACCTATATACACCAA
Organism: Serripes groenlandicus; assembly: GCA_031761405.1. Taxonomy (NCBI): domain Eukaryota; kingdom Metazoa; phylum Mollusca; class Bivalvia; order Cardiida; family Cardiidae; genus Serripes; species Serripes groenlandicus. Next base: position 150,922,476 of record JASEVX010000002.1, on the reverse strand, counting down.
TCCATGAACACTAAATAACGTATCCTGTCTACCTATATACACCAATCCACGAACACTAAATAACGTATCCTGTCGACCTATATACACCAATCCACGAACACTAAATAACGTATCGTGTCTACCTATATACACCAACCCGCGAACACTAAATAACGTACCCTGTCTACGTATATACACCAATCCATGAACACTAAATAACGTACCCTGTCGACCTATATACACCAATCCACAAACACTAAAGAACGTATCGTGTCTACCTATATAAGCCAATCCATGAACACTAAATAACGTACCCTGTCTACCTATATACACCAATCCATGAACACTAAATAACGTACCCTGTCTACCTATATACACCAATCCATGAACACTAAATAACGTATCGTGATCTCGATCTGTATTGTTCGTGAATACATAAAAACAAAACCAGATAAGATGCCTTCGGTTATATATTTACTGAACAATATTTACTTGTACCTGACCTTAATACATTATAATACTTAACAGTAACGACCTATACCTGACTTAACACATTATAATACTCAACTATATGACCTGATTCAGAACTTGTAAAATAGTACTACCTTACAATATTGACCTGTACACGAACTTTGTTACGATAACGACCTGTACCTGACCTTAAGATATCATAACTACTCAACATTATTGACCTGATCCTGACCTTTGTGCAATATCATAACTCAACTATATTGACCAGATTCTGATCGTGTAAAAAAGTACTACCTCACACTATTGACCTGATTCTGAAATTTGTAAACAAGGCTAGCTTAACAATAACGACCTGTACATGACCTTAATAATTTATAATACTCAACATTATTGACCTGGTCCTGACCTTTCTATATCATAACTCAACTATATTGACCTGATTCTGATCGTGTAAAAATGTACTACCATACAATATTGACCTGTACACGAACTTTATCATACGCCTCGGATTCTTCCAAGGGGAGATAATTCAACTTAGAGGTTACCTGCAAGGGACTCCAGTACACATACCTTCCACATTTCTTGTAAGCACTACTCCTCCTAAACGGCTCAATGGATTTGGTTCAAACTTTACATGAAGGTTACACATCATATGTAGATCTGCATGAAGGAAGATCATACGCCTCGAACTCTTTCAAGGGGAGATAATTGAACTTAGAGGTAACCTGCGAGGGACTCCTGTACACATACCTTCCACATTTCTTGTAAGCATTACTCCTCCTAAACGGCTCAATGGATTTGGTTCAAACTGTACATGAAGGTTACACATCATATGTAGATATGCCTGAAGGAAGATCATACGCCTCGGATTCTTCCAAGGGGAGATAATTTAACTTAGAGGTTACCTGCGAAGGACTCCTGTGCACATACCTTGTAAGCGCTACTCCTCATAAAGGGCTAAGTTGATTTGATTCAAACTGTATATGAAGGCTACACATCATATGTAGATATGCATTAAGGAAGATTTTTCTCCTCAGATTCTTCCAAGGGAAGATAATTCAACTAAAAGGGAGGAGAGCGTGGGGTATTCTTCAGTGAGCTTTGCTCACAGTATTTCTAGTTAATGCTAAGATTCTGATCTTAATACAGTACCGATACTCATCACTATTGATTGTACCCGACCTTGATAGAGTATTAATAATTAACAGTAATGGCTTGTACCTGACCTTAATGGAGTATTAATACTGAACACAATTGATATGTACCTGACCTTAAAAAGAGTATTAATACTCAACAATATTGACCTGTACCTGACCTAAAAGAGCGTTTAATTATTAAATGGATTTGTAAACATCTGAAACGAAAAAGAGAAACTGATAAAAATGAACTTTTCTCATTTTGCCAAAATATTTTCAAAACGTCGTCTGCTTTAAAGGCGCATGAAAACATCTGTAAAGCATCTGTTTTGGGGAAAAGGTTTAATACAGGTGTGCCATCTGCCACACATGTATTTTAAGTCATTTAAAGAAATCTCCCCTGAAAATTGTTTACTTCCTCTTAAACCGAAAGTTGATATAGGAAAAACCAGAAACCTGAAAACACTGACGATTCGTGCCTGTCGTTTTATACAGCCAAATATGTGTACAAGAACACAGGTAGATTAATTTAGTTAATTTCAATACCAATTGTGTTAACTCTTTGACAGCTGAAACTGATTTTGTGAAACCTGTGCCAACAGTATAGAGTCAGACCAGCCGTCTGATCAGTCTCTCTACAGTTAGATCAACTCAACAATTTAATCTTGATATTCCTAGAATTGGTAATGGTCTCTTCCAAACGCAAAGGTGGGCAGTTTCATTTGAGAGAGTCAACATTGAAAGGGTTAAATTTTGTTTACATCTTGTTTAGTTAGATATCTACCTTATCGATTTTACATTTTTTATAAACAGACACGTCAAAATAATTGTGAGTCAAGAAGTATTTACAGATAACGGTCCTCCTCTGTTTTTAAATCTTTCTTAGGCCTCAAACTTCATGTTGGTGAATGCAATTTAATTGACCGCCAAAACATGCATACATCATGCAATGCACTGCACTCGAGAATACAATGTAGAAACACATGGTACCATTCTAAGTATTTATGGGTTGGTGTAAACGGTGAGACTGGGCTATACAAACAATCTTGACGGTTCCTTATCGACCTACGTTTCTAGTGCAATGGTTCGAATGGTGTATTTATGAGTACTCCGTTAATTAATCTTAACAATAATACAAATACTCGTCTCAGTGAATTAGACTATTATTTTGAGTACCAACAGGATAGTGTTTAATGCAGTAATTAAATATATATTTTAGAGCAGTTATCAATTTACTCAGGACTCATTATTAGTGCCTCGGGACAATAAAATCGATACGGTCATTGACAACTTTAGACTAGATATGTAAATTTGGTAAAATTGCCGATCTTTTGAGTACTCACATCATAGTGTTAAATTTAATAATAAGATATGTATTTATGAGCAATGATCAATACTCCAGGACTCCTCACCAATGTCTCAGGAAATTCTATATTTGATTGGTGAATTTTGTAACACAAAAAAAGGCTTAATTTAGTAATAACATAATTATTTTGGAGCAATGGTCAATTTACACATGACTCCCTATTTAACCAAGCTAATAATGTAAGTTTACGTAGAGCAAATGAATAGTTTATATTGAGTATAAATCATAAAAGAAAAGCTACAAGACGGGCGATGGTTTTATACGTTTTCATAGCATCAGAATGCTACACTGTATTGAATCTACAACAGTAGATGGATGTTAAGAAATGTCCAATGTTTACACGTTCGTACGTAATTTTGAGTTCAGTGGTTCTAATTGTGTTGTCAGGCATCCATAGTGAAATACCGGTGATGTTGAAAGCAGAGTAGACTCCATTCTGAGTGCTGTAACTATAATAATGTTGAAAATAAACTTCATTCTGAGTGGTGTAACTATAATAATGTTAAAAATAAACTTCATTCTGAGTGGTGTAACTATAATAATGTTGAAAATAAACTTTATTCTGAGTGGTGTAACTGTAGTAATATTGAAAATAAACTTCATTCTGAGTGCTGTAACTATAATAATGTTGAAAATAAACTTCATTCTGAGTGGTGTAACTATAATGATGTTAAAAATAAACTTCATTCTGAGTGGTGTAACTATAATAATGTTGAAAATAAACTTCATTCGGAGTGGTGTAACTGTAGTAATATTGAAAATAAACTTCATTCTGAGTGCTGTAACTATAATAATGTTGAAAAAAAACTTCATTCTGAGTGCTGTAACTATAAAAATGTTGAAAATAAACTTCATTCTGAGTAGTGTAACTATAATAATGTTGAAAATACACTTCATTCGGAGTGCTGTAACTATAATGATGTTCAAAATAAACTTCATTCAGAGTGCTGTAGCTATAATGATGTTCAAAATAAACTTCATTCTGAGTGGTGTAACTATAATAATGTTGAAAATAAACTTCATTTGGAGTGGTGTAACTATAATAATGTTGAAAATAAACTTCATTCTGAGTGGTGTAACTATAATAATGTTGAAAATAAACTTCATTCTGAGTGTTGTAACTATAATGATGTTCAAAATAAACTTCATTCTGAGTGCTGTAACTGTAGAAGTGTTGAAAATAAACTTCATTCTGAGTGGTGTAACTATAATAATGTTGAAAATAAACTTCATTCTGAGTGGTGTAACTATAATAATGTTGAAAATAAACTTCATTCTAAGTGCTGTAATTATAATAATGTTGAAAATAAACTTCATTCAGAGTGGTGTAACTGTAGTAATGTTGAAAATAAACTTCATTCTGAGTGGTGTAACTATAATAATGTTGAAAATAAACTTCATTCTGAGTGGTGTAACTATAATAATGTTGAAAATAAACTTCATTCTAAGTGGTGTAACTATAATAATGTTGAACATAAACTTCATTCAGAGTGCTGTAACTATAATAATGTTAAAAATAAACTTCATTCTGAGTGCTGTAACTATAATAATGTTGAATATAAACTTCATTCTGAGTGTTGTAACTATAATAATGTTGAAAATAAACTTCATTCTAAGTGCTGTAACTATTATAATGATGAAAATAAACTTCATTCAGAGTGGTGTAACTGTAGTAATGTTGAAAAAAAACTTCATTCTGAGTGGTGTAACTATAATAATGTTGAAAATAAACTTCATTCTGAGTGGTGTAACTATAGTAATATTGAAAATAAACTTCATTCTGATTGGTGTAACTATAATAAAATTGAAAATAAACTTCATTCTAAGTGCTGTAACTATAATAATGTTGAAAATAAACTTCATTCAGAGTGCTGTAACTATAATAATGTTAAAAATAAACTTCATTCGGAGTGGTGTAGCTATAATAATGTTGAATATAAACTTCATTCTGAGTGTTGTAACTATAATAATGTTGAAAAAAACTTCATTTGGAGTGCTGTAACTATAATGATGTTCAAAATAAACTTCAATCTGAGTGTTGTAACTGTAGTAGTGTTGAAAATAAACTTCAGTCTGAGTGGTGTAACTATAATAATGTTGAAAATAAACTTCATTCTGAGTGTTGTAACTATAATAATGTTGAAAATAAACTTCATTCTAAGTGCTGTAACTATAATAATGTTGAAAATAAACTTCATTCAGAGTGGTGTAACTGTAGTAATGTTGAAAATAAACTTCATTCTGAGTTGTGTAACTATAATAATGTTGATAATAAACTTCATTCTGAGTGGTGTAACTATAATAATGTTGAAAATAAACTTCATTCTAAGTGCTGTAACTATAATAATGTTGAAAAAAAACTTCATTCAGAGTGGTGTAACTGTAGTAATGTTGAAAATAAACTTCATTCTGAGTGGTGTAACTATACTAATGTTGATAATAAACTTCATTCTGAGTGGTGTAACTATAATAATGTTGAAAATAAACTTCATTCTAAGTGCTGTAACTATAATAATGTTGAAAATAAACTTCATTCTGAGTGGTGTAACTATAATAATGTTGAAAATAAACTTCATTCTGAGTGGTGTAACTATAATAATGTTGAAAATAAACTTCATTCAGAGTGGTGTAACTGTAGTAATGTTGAAAATAAACTTCATTATGAGTTGCGTAACTATAATAATATTGAAAATAAACCTCATTCAGAGTGGTGTAACTATAATAATGTTGAAAATAAACTTCATTCAGAGTGGTGTAACTGTAGTAATGTTGAGAGCAACGAGAGCAGCGTAAGCACCATTCGTCATGAATAATTGAAGTATTGTGGAAAGTGGATTAGAACACAGTTAGTCGATAGAAAAATATCAAACTGTTGGAGTAGAATAAACACCATTCTGAGTGGTTCAACTATAATAATGTTGAAGGCAGAGTATAAACCTTTATAAGCGGTGTAGATTTACAACAACTTATTGACGTCTGCCATAATAATTCTTTACATAATGTTTATGCTTACAATTTCTCGAAATGTACAGTAATTATATATAACGAGAGTTTATCAGACTACAAAAAGACAAAACGTGAATGGCGCCTTGGAAGTAGTAACATTGATGAGAGTGACATATTTATCCATTTAGGCGTTCTTAATGAAAGAAATATGTCACTTGATGATTCTGTACAAGAATGTTGCTCTAAACTAAGAAAAACCTACTTTAGCTCTGGTATTAGTCGTGATTGTATGCATCCACTCACCATAAAGCGTATCTACGAATCAGTTGTTTTGTCAAAGGCTCTTTACGGAAGTGAGTTGTGGAATGGTCTAACTGACACACAAATTCAGACCCTTGAACGGACACATAGGCAGTGTATAAAGCACATTCAAAGGATGCTGCGCACAACACCTACTGTAATTGCAGTTGGTTGTTTAGGTAAGAGGTCACTGGAATGTTTTATAGACAAGAGAAAACTAGTAACACTCGGACAGTTGTGTAGATTAGACACATCAAAACGCATTAAAACCATGCTTAACTTCAGACTGTACTCGTTCACGCAAAAGCCTAGTAAAGCATTAGGTTGTATGCCCGACATCTACCGCATTATGGGCAAACACGGTTGAACAGGAATATTACAAGAGTACCTGTCTAATTCGTCATTTCCAAACAGAACCTCATGGAAACAGATTGTCAGTCAGTCTTTGACACAATGTAAGGACAATTATATATACAGCACTATAGAAAGCAATCATGCCTTACATAGCTTTAAATTCATTCACAGTGACTTCGTACCATGTAACTTATGGCATTTCAGTAAATTATATAGAAGTCATTTACATTATTGTTTTTACAGCGATGCATGTTTTATCGAGGTTCTTTTCGAAAAAGTATCACATGTCCTGTCCTGATTGTAAGCATACAGTTATGTGTATTGCTACACACTTATTACTTTATTGCTCTGATAAGGAACACAAACGTGAGCAATTATGGATTAAGCTATTCTCTGTACTGGGAGATGATAATTATAATATATTCATAAGTATGACCCCGCATGAGCAAATTTCGGAGTTATTATCTGGTTGCATTTCATGTCGACTAGTGGACCACTTCAGGGTGATTTTGTTTTAAAATGTGTTTAAAGTATATTCATACATTATTTATATGAGTATAACAGTTTGATATAGACACATATCCGTATCAAACGTATATTTGCATATTTTTTTCAAGTGTATATAAATATATCTGTTTTTTTATGTTTCCATATACACAATCAAGCATCTCCAAACGAATGAAAGCTATCATACCCATTGTTGAATCAGAGTATACACCCTTCTGTGTTATATAACTATAAAACTGTTGAAAGTAGAGTATAAACCCTTCTTTGTTATATATCTATAACACTGTTGAAAGTAGAGTATACACCACTCTGGATTATATAACTATAATACTATTGAAAGTAGAGTATACACCATTCTGGGTTATATAACTATAATACTATTGAAAGTAGAGTATACACCATTCTGGGTTATATAACTATAATACTATTGAAAGTAGAGTATACACCCTTCTGTGTTATATAACTATAAAACTGTTGAAAGAAGAGTATAAACCCTTCTTTGTTATATATCTATAACACTGTTGAAAGTAGAGTATACACCACTCTGGATTATATAACTATAATACTATTGAAAGTAGAGTATACACCATTCTGGGTTATATAACTATAATACTATTGAAAGTAGAGTATACACCCTTCTGTGTTATATAACTATAAAACTGTTGAAAGAAGAGTATACACCCTTTTTGGTTATATAGCTATACTACTGTTGAAAGTAGAATATACACCCTTCTGTATTATAAAACTATAATACTGTTGAAAGTAGAGTATACACCCTTCTTGGTTATATTACTATAACACTTTTAAAAGTAGAGTATACACCCTTCTGTATTATATATATATAACACTGTTGACAGTAGAGTATACACCATTCCGGATTATATAACTATAATATTGTTGAATGTAGAGTATATACCATTCTGTGTTATATAACTATAGTACTGTTGAAAGTAGAGTATACACCATTCTGGGTTATATAACTATAAATCTGTTGAAAGTAGAGTATACACCATTCTGGGTTATATAACTATAACACTGTTGAAAGTAGAGTATACACCATTCTGGGTTATATAACTATAATACTATTGAAAGTAGAGTATACACCCTTCTGTGTTATATAACTTTAATACTGTTGAAAGTAGAGTATACACCATTCTGGGTTATATAACTATAATATTGTTGAATGTAGAGTATACACCATTCTGGGTTATTTAATTATGCCACCTTCGAATAAGAGGGGTATATTGCTTTGCACATGTCGGTCGGTGGGTCCGTCGATAGACCAAAGCTTGTCCGAGTGATAACTCAACAATGCCTGGACCTATGGTCCTCAACCTTGACTTGGTGGTTGGAGATAACCAGTAGATGACCCCTATTGATTTTGAGGTAATTGGATTAAAGGTCAAGTTCACAGTGACCTTGAACCTGAAAAGCATTGCCTGCACCCACCCATGGCCATTACACTTGACATTGAGGTCAATGGGTCTAAACTCAATGTCACAGTGACCTTGAACCTAAAAAGCTTGTCTCTTTCTCTCTCTCTCTCTCTCTCCTTCTCTCTCTCTCTTTCTCTCTCTCTCTCTCTCTCTCTCTCTCTCTCTCTCTCTCTCTCGTTCTGAGTGATGCAGCTATAACACTATTCAAAAAAGAGTAAATACTATTATACTATACTATAATTATGTTGAAATCAGATTAAACACTATTCTGAGTGGTGTAACTATAATTTTGTTGAAGGCAGAGTAAACACCATTCTAAGTGGTGCAACTATAATACTGTTGAAAGCATAGTAAACATCATTCTGAGTGGTGTAGCTATATTAATGTTGAAAGCAAATAAAACACTATTATGAGTGGTGTAAGTATAATACTGTTGAATGCAGAGAAAACACAATTATAAGTGGTGTAAGTATAACACTGTTGAAGGCAGAGAAAACACCATTCTAAGTGGTTTAAGAATAATTTTGTGGAAACCAGAAGTCCATATAAGACATTTCGAACAGCCAAACACGATGTTAATCTCATGTAGATAACACGCCCACTGTTTCGTCTCAGTATTTGTTAGAAATATATAGCATCAGATGTGCAAAAGTCATTATGAAATTACGTTTAGCACGTTATAATGGCGAGTTTTGAGAACATATGTTTTATATAGAGATATTAAAAACCGATAAGCCATTGTTCATTTTATGTAATACAGATAATTGTAAATGCTAATTACAAATAGACTTGTATTGTTAGGCTTTGTTGTTTTACGGCATGTTGTGGTGAAGATGGATGAATACATCTGCACCTCTTCAATATAATATATAATTTGAATTTAAACTTAGTTTGAATTTCCAATATAGGTATATGCAACACACAATGTTTCAATGTATGATTTTGATATTTATTACAGATAGACAAGACATGGACAATGCCAATGAAGACTTGTCTAGACGTCTACATGAAGTACTTGATGTTATAGGCGCATCTGAGTACACCAGAGAAAAGTATTGGAAGTATTCCATGGTATATGAAATAACGACAACGTTTATATACCTTACTTATGATCATGCAAAACCTTCCAACAAAATATCATTCTACCAAGTTGGGAGTACATGCGAAGGCACAACTACACCAGGTATCGATTCCGATCGCGATGTGATAATATGTCTCGACGGAATTCCTGTGGTAGAGAATTTATTCGAATCTAAACAACAGGGATTATCTTGTCTTATTTTAACGGATGAAGACACCAAACCTGGATATGTTCGTCTTCAGTTTGTTAAAGATAAATGTCCGTGTTTAGCTGTAATTGGCGATATATCAGATGATATCTGCTTTATCGATAGGAAAGGTAGAGTATGTGCTAAGCACTTCCCACTTTATGAACAAAATATATCTCGTAACGGTCCAGCGAACACGAGTCCGGCTAGTAAAGGTCATTGTCAATTGGATCGAGTATATGCCTTAAGGTGTCGACAGATACCGAGGTCAGCCAATTCCTGGTTACACAGGATACGGAAATACGGCTGGCCATCACAGAAACAACTTAAAGTAATGGGTTTATACGGTTGTTTCTTTGTTGGTGTTGGACATCCTCATAGTGACAAGAAGTCTAGCGAATTGAGAATTTCCTTCTCACTTCAAGAACGTGACCTCATGTCAAGTCTGAACGAAACGCAACACAAGTGTTATATTCTCCTCAAGATGATAAAGAAAGATATCATGGAACAAAAGGCCGGTGAATCTATATCATCATATCATTGTAAAACAAGTATTTTTTATACAATCGAAAATTCACATAAACATTTTTGGACTAATGATAAGCTTATACTGTGTGTACAGCAGTGTCTAAAGCGTCTATATATTTGGGTGAAGGCAAGAAATTGTCCAAATTATTTCATTCCAGAAGAGAATATGTTCGATAAGCTCAGCGTTATGACTCTGGAAAAAATAGAGTATGTTTTAAACGATATAATAGAGAGTGATATCAAGTGTTTATATTCACTTATTTGTGACAATGTTGGTGAACTCCTGAAATCTAAATTGAGTGGTGATGAACTGGTATGTACTCTGGCTAATACGAGTACCTCGTTTCGGCCAGAATTTTCAATATGCTTATCTATTAGAGGCCTCATCTATAACTTAAGGAACATGTTAATAACACGCATAGACATACATACAAATACAGGTTATATGAATAGGGTGATGCAACTTCTGCTCTATCTACAACATACGAACCATGTCACAGAACATACTACGAGAGACGTAAGAATGGCATTTGACTCTATAATTCCACTTATACAATTACAATACACACAGTGTATGTATGTTCAGTACTTGTCACAAGGAAACTTGTCCGACCTGCGGTCTATGACAATTACAAATATAATCCCAGAAAGTATTGACTGTGACCTTATCTCGTCAAAGTTATCTTTAGCATCTTTATATATTCAATTTGAAGAGTATCACGACGATTGTAAGCGCATTCTAGTGTTATGTGAAACAGAAATAGAATCATGTATGGTATATGTGTGTTGCTGTTACGACACGATAGCTTATGTTTATCTCGCTCCTGCTAAAAAACTAAGTTTTACTGACATGTCAAGCAAAGAATTCAGACATTGCACCACATGCTGTATGGTATTTCATCCATCCCAAGCTAGTCTTGTCCATGGAGCTCTTCAATACGAGATATTTCGAAATGTGTTCACACAACCTGGAACTGAATATGAAATGGTACATGACTACTTGTTAAACTACATAACGGTAGATTCAAATATATATTTATATTTTCTACAATATTTACTTTACTCTAATAAAAAAAATCAAGCAGAAACAGCCATGCAGAAAATAATACACGTCCTCGAAACAGACCACAATCTTGGCCACAGAGAGACAGCATTGAACCTGTTGGGCTGGATATATATACAGGAATATGAATTACAAGCCGCATGGGAATGCTTTTGTTTATCATGGAAAGAAAGGCCATTTAAAAATGCAGCTAAATGGCATATGTTAATTTTTCTGAGTAAAATAATAAATAAAACATAGGGTAAGTATGATGGAGACCAACGTGATGACAAAGTTTCTTTATCTATTGGTGTAAAACCTGATGAGCATTGAAGTTGAGGGTTATCGTGATATATATGAGCCGCGTCCGGCGATTTAAGATCTTAAAGCATCTGTGTACGGTCAAGACTAAAGCGTGGAATCCACCTTGGTAAGGGAGTAAGCCTTGGGTATTTAAGATCTTAACGTATCTGCGTACATTCAGATCTTAGGCGAGGAATCCTCCGTGGTCGAGCTGTTAGCATCGATACATTGGAACCGGGCGTCCAGAGTTCCAGCATATTTCCTAGCCTAGTACTGGTTTGTTTTCCAGGAATTATACATAAGTGAACTGTCGACGTAACTAAAATAATGTTGTAAAACCACTGAATAACCTAATAAAACTAAAGTATGAGCTGCGTCTGGCGATTCGAGGTCTTAATACATCTTTGTACAGTAAATACTTTGTGTACACACACAGTCTCACCAGAGTATCTACTTTTCGAGTTTTCATAACGTAGACTAAATGCATCATCTGACAAAAAACTAGAAGTGTAGCCCCAATAGTTGAACGTCAATGTTACTGTACATGATGCCAGACCGGAGATGCAAAACGACCCCAAATGATATGTATTACGCCGCTCATATATATTACTATGATCCTTAACTTTGATGATTATTGAATGACTAACATTCACTAAGCTAGGAAATTTTCAATGTTCACGAGATATACTTAATGACTACTGCGAGCAGGAATCGAACCCGTGGCGTCCAGTTTTAGATACGGCATGGTAAACACTCCGGCACAGCTTTTTCAGAGTAAATTATTTTGGGTTTTATGCTGGACGTCCCGTTTTTCTGTGAAATGGATACCATTGAAAAGATATCAGATATATTTCGTTATTTCCTTTTATCGTATAGTTAGTTAGTTTAACGATTTCTACTATTGTAGTTAGATCAAATGCCATTCATGATTACTATTGCTGCGTATACTATTGCATACATGAATAAACTCCATAGCTGATGTGTCTTGTTATGGCAAATGTATATTGTTGTTATTGATGATTGAGTTATATAAGAGAATCATCCTGTTTAGAGAGGAAACGGTCATTCATAGAAAAGAGTAGACATAATGTATGCATGTGTTCGAGTTTAATTAATACATGGTCGTAAAGAATTTTGCAACACGTTTTTACAAAGAATATCCCTCGGAATTAAGGCACTTGCATATTAAATTGGTTTTCCAATTGTAGGCTGATTTCATTTATTATTTAGTTATATCACGGCGTATCATGGGTAAGTTGTCAGTACCACTGATCCATTTATCCTGACACCAACTATTTAGTTATATCACGGCGTATCCTGGGTAAGTTGTCAGTACCACTGATCCATGTGTCCACATTAACGATTTAGTTATATCACGCGGTATCCTGGGTAAGTTGTCAGTACCACTGATCCATTTATCCTGACACCAACGATTTGGTTATATCACGCCGTATCCTGGGTAAGTTGTCAGTACCACTGATCCATTTATCTCGACACCAACGATTTAGTTATATCACGCCGTATCCTGGGTAAGTTGTCAGTACCACTGATCCGTTTATCCTGACACCAACGATTTAGTTATATCACGCCGTATCCTGGGTAAGTTGTCAGTACCACTGATCCATTTATCCTCACACCAACGATTTAGTTATATCACGCCTTATCCTGGGTAAGTTGTCAGTACCACTGATCCATTTATCCAGACACCAACGATTTAGTTATATCACGCCGTATCCTGGGTAAGTTGTCATACCACTGATCCATTTATCCTGACACAAACGATTTAGTTATATCACGGTGTATCCTAGGTAAGTTGTCAGTACCACTGATCCGTTTATCCAGACACCAACGATTTAGTTATATCACGGCGTATCCTGGGTAAGTTGTCAGTACCACTGATCCATTTATCCTGATACCAACGATTTAGTTATATCACGGCGTATCCTGGGTAAGTTGTCAGTACCACTAATCCGTTTATTCTGACACCAACGATTTGGTCTTTATGCTAGCGCAACCATCCTAAGCGCCATGAAGAGAAAGCTATTTTTAGAATGTTTAAAGTATTTTGTATGACCCGGCCGGGGATCGAACTCGCGTCCCCCAGTTGTCGAGGCGGAAGCTCTACCAATACACTACTGAGGCGGTCCCGTGTATAGTAGATATGAGTCTTATTGACTGATCATATAAAGGTACATTGGTTTAATAGGGATACTGTTCTAGATTTTTGTCAAAATATGTATATATGACTTAAGTACATTGTACATGTAGAAGGAAAGCAAAGGATCTGGTTAGACGTTGCGAATGTACTGGCTCGTCTGAGCCTTCACTGTACTCAAGATACATTATGACCCCAAAACGCTAGACGCGACTCGTTTCTAAGCCGCGTCAGATAAAATGGGTGACGTTGACGCCTCTGCAGTAGACCACTTTTAAAACCGTATTATTTTATCCACAATTCCCCTTTATTCCAGCCCTCCTTTTAAAGGAATTATAAGGTAAAAATTTGCAGTCAATCCACCATTAAATTTAATTTTAACCTTGAACATGTTTACAAATGTGTGCATTATCGATTTTTACACCCTTTTTTAATACAATAATGTGCATCGGACGAATTTAATGATCATCTTGGAAAAACTTTGGAAAATCAATACAAATGTAGTATTAATCACAATCAGTTAAACACAATCTGCGGCAAAATAAGGGAAATTGTTCAAAGTCGTCTGCATCAGATGCGTCAAAATACATCTGTTTGTGGGAAAGGTCTGAACGATCGTTTGTTTCCCGAAAAGATGGTTCTCAATCTGATTTTCGACACCATTGACCGGATCATACCTTTTGTGCAATGATATTGTGAGAATCAATTAACCGCGGACTCCTGAATACATTATTCCCAACACTGCGCTCGAAATTAGGTAGAAAAAGTACCTTCGTGATTTGTCATATACCCAGTTTTGCTATATACACCAACCCACGAATATTTACGAAGGTACCGTGTCTCCCTATATACACCAACCCAGAAACACTCGCGAATTTATAGCTTCTCTCTATATACACCAATCTACGAACAATTGCGAACGTACCATGTCTATCTATATGCAACAACCTACGTTCAAATAATGAACGTATAGTGTCTCCCTATATACACCAGCCTCAGCCTACGAACACTTAGGAACTAACCGTGTTTAACTTTAATCATCAACCTTCGAACGAACCATGTCTATCTATTTACACCAACCCTTGAATACTTACTTATAGTAATATTCCTTTAAATATGTGTTCCAGTGCATAAGGAAAAGAAGTAGTTTGAAGCTGAACCCTTACCCCTTATTGGATGCCACATGTTTGCTATATATTTCAACCAAACATGATTTCTCGGAAATCTTATGTAGAGGTATACTAAAGTAACATTTCTACACATTTCTCTTGAAATCAAACAAGTTCTTTCATAAGATGGAATTTAAAAAAAAAAGTTATTTGCCCCTTTTCTGATGCCACCTGGCTGCCATGTTACTCAAACAATCAATATGAAGATGGATACTAGAAGATCATTTCTACACATGTATCTTTTGTTGTTTCGGCATTAGAAAAGGAGTGAAATGCCAAAAATTCTTTTAGAGAAATGGTATTTGATTGGCCCTCTATAAAAGTTGTTCAAGCCATACTCTTTACATGTAGTTGAATAACATGGCCGCAGGACGGAATCAGAAAAGGGTCAAAATGACAAAACTTAATTTCCATTCTTTTTAAATTTCTCGTTCGATTTCAAAATAGAAGGAATATTTCTTTAGTAACACTGTACATAATTTGTTCAAGGCATATTTAATGGTTTAAAACATCTGAAAAGGGGTAAAAGGAACATTGTAGGAATATCTCCTAGACCAATGGACCTTCAAAGGAATGTTCCTGTGGTGGTCCTCTTTCAAATTATTCAAAGATGTAATTCATTATTAAAAATGTCCATTACTGATAAGCTGTTTAATCTTACAGCTCAGTCCCAATTTTAATTTAATTTTTTTACCTTTATTTGCTGTAGCATTTTCTCCTAAAATATCACTAAGGTGATCGATTTAGGGCCTTTTTGGCACTCTTGATTCGAATGCGATTTTATATTTTAGCTGTTTGCATCCGAATGCAAGACCAAAAATGCAGCGAACAACGTCCACATTCTGAGCCTTACAAATGTCATGCATTTTCAGAGGTAACCGTACCAATTATGTTAACTACAGTATTTGCAATGTTACTGTTGAACGGACGAATACACAAGTACGTCGTGTACAACAACACAGTTCGTCTCCAAAATCCGTCAATTATCGTTTATAAGCCGGTACCAAATGTATTAAGCCGAACAGTCATCTTTGCGAAACTGAGTTCCACTCCCGTTGTATAGATCATCGGATTTGACCATTTTAAGTGAAGGGTAACACCCGTAATACACATCATTAGTGCGTCAGTGTATATGCAAATAAAAACACTATTGGATCTACAACGGTAGACAGATGTTTATATCTCTCCTACATGGCAACTACTGTTTCTATGACATGTGACGGGTTTGAGCCCGGTTTATGTAACGGTTTTGACAACCACAGATATCTCCAGACAGAGACAATTATGTTACCAAGAGGACTACACCAGTAGTAACAGTGCTTGGAATTAAAACAGTTTGCCAATATAAAAGAGGTGAGTTAATTCAACATGATAATATGGAGTAAACTGATATTGGCTCAACTTGCTTTATCTTATATTACTCATTCAAATCCATTATCATGGGTAGCCAAAATATAGTTTTATATGATCGAATAAGAACTTAATTACATGTTTGTTTATAACATAATGTAACGTGTACCGGGTCCTTCACGGAGTTAAGCCACCGCGGGTCACCCATCCGTTGCTTAACTTTGTGAAAGAGCCAACAACTCCACCCACGTCGCTATAAAAACCGGCTTTTACAGCAAGTGGTATTTGTATTTGTACCACTTTACCGTTACAAAAATGTATTTTAACACTCATAACTTATTGATTAAAATGCTGTCGTGTCAGTTTAAATGTAATGACAAACTATATGTATTACACACGCACACTTTATGAACCTTTCGCATATTGATATATTTAAAGGGTTCAATCGGTGTTGAATATGGTTTATAATAGAAACTAACCAGTGGAGCTAAACTGAAAAATAACTTCTTGATATAATTTTTTGAAACACACATACAGCAATTTCAATATAAGTGCCTCATTTAAAACTTAATTTACACATTTTTGTTCGTTGTTATAGCCTAGTTCTCACGGTCCCGGATTGCGCCACGGTACGTCCCGGATGACGGTCCGGGATATACCGTGTCACCGTAGCAAATCGGGATGATCCTTGATGAACCGTGTTGATCCGGCAGACCGTACTGGATGTTTTAAAATGTTTAACACAACCGGGAGTCACCGGGAGAAATATCAAAAACCGGCGTTATCCGGGTCGGTCCGGCACAACGCCGGTATATACCGGACCAGGACCGGGTCTCTACTGTGGCTATTCCGTGATAGTCCGTAGTTATCCGGGGCGGTCGGGAATACTCTACTCACGGTAGGCATACGGTGAATCCCGTAGTTAACCCGGCATAGCTCTGGCCGGATTATCCCATTTCCACGACGGTAACAGATGGCGAAGTTACGGTCAGACAGGGTTTAGCCCCGGATAAATTCCCGGTGTGTATAACGTATCGTGTACAATTAGGTTCCCAACCAGTGTAATTTGAGAGCAAAACGATATGATCCAGGCAACATACTCGAGTTGGTGAACTGTCAGCTACAGTTGACCCATCTGCAGACAGCTTGCACTTGTCTCAGTTTATATACCGTAGCAATCCGGTTACCACCGGGGGACACCGGGTTTCACCGTGGCACGACCGGCGCACGACCGCGTACTGGGTTTGACCGACAGGGCTGTAACACGATCGTGGTCTCATCGGCTGGAACAGGGACACGACCTGGGTCACTGCGGAATGGACCGGAAAACACGCCGGCGTGACACCGTAAATACACCGTGCCAAACCGGGGTAATCCGGGATCAAACGGGGGCATCTGGCTTCTAAACCGGGAGCACTCTGGGATCAAACGGAGGCATCCGGCTTCTAAACCGGGAGCACTTCGGGACAGCGACGGGAATATGAGAATGCAATTGATTTTTCTGGCACAAATGTCCTGGATCATACCGGATCATCCCGGTATACCGGCTAGTCTTCACCGGGAGATACCGGTACCTAAACCGGGACAGTGAGAACTAGGGTTAAAGGGATACGTCGGTTTCTGGTCTGGACTCGGTGTGTGTAACAACTTGCGCTTTTCCTTCTTAATAATCCTAATCGTTACACAAACTGGTTTCAAACCCATCGCCTTTCTCTTCCATAGAAGCGTACGGCCATGTTGGACAGATCCAAAGCCACGTTTACCATTTTTGACGCAATACATTGTAAAGGGTTTAATCGGGCTGAGTATCGGAAATAATACAAATTTAACCGTTAAAATTGATCTCCCAAAAACAAACCTTTTGAAATCAACCCTTTCGTATTGAAACTAATTTTACAGCATTATAATGGTATATGCCTTTACTGCATGAATAAATGGGTATAAATACCTTATAATAATGGCTTATGTGAACAGTTAATTGTTTGTAAAAGGTCTTGTCTCACGGATCCATAATTGTCTATGATTGTAAATAAAACAAGAGTTGTCGAAGGACAATATAGCTCGCCTATCAGGGCCATCGTCTATCAGGGCCTACTTCAGAACAGTTATAGCATTAGGTGAAATCACACTGTATCACCTATTGCAAGATAATACGCCTTTTCAATACTTGCATGCAAATGTTTACCAAGTCCATACAGGGCCTTTTAAATCTGTAAATGTCTTTATATACGATGTATGCTGATAGTGAACATAATACCGAAGATTAACAGTATCAGATAAAACCACACATGACCCTGAATAAGTGTGTGAAGTTTCAAAGCAACAGCATACACAGTGTCTGAGAAAAGGCCTTGCACGCAAAGGTTTGCCATAATTCTAAGTCCAAAAAGGGGTACAATTCAGTCAAAACCAATTCCAGAGTTATGGGACTTGACATACAAGGTCATATAATGACCCTAAATAAGTGTGTGGAGTTTCAAAGCAACAACATACACAGTGTCTGAGTAAAGGCCTTGCACGCAAAGGTTTGACCAATATTATAAGTCTAAAAAGGAGCACAATTCAGTCAAATTCCATTCCAGAGTTGTGGGACTTAACATACAAGGTCACCTAATGACCTTGAATAAGTGTGTGCAGTTTCAAAGCAACAGCATACACACTGTCTGAGAAAAGACCTTGCACGCAAAGGTTTGACCAAAATTCTAAGTCCAAAAAGGGGCACAATTCAGTCAAAATTCATTCAATAAGCTAGGAAATGTTCAATGTTCAAGATCTATACTTCATGACTACTGCGAGCAGGAATCCAACCCGGGGCGTCCAGTTTTAGAAACACTCCGTCACAGCTTGTTCAGAGTAAATTATTTTAGGTTTTATGCTGGACGTCCCGTTTTTCTGTGAAATGTATACCATTGCAAAGATATCAGATATATTTCGGTATTTCCTTTTATCGTATAGTAAGTTAGCTAAACGATTTCTGCTATTACTGTTTGATCAAATGTTCGTAAAGAATTTTACACCAAAATTCTTTACGAACATGTATTAATTAAACTTGAACACATGCATACATTATGTCTACTCTTTTCTATGAATGACTGTTTCCTCTCTAAACAGGATATTTCTCTTATATAACTCAATCATCAATAACAAGGATTTCTGAGATTATATTTGTTGGTGTCAGTTCACATGGATTAGTGGTACTGACAACTCACCCAGGATACGCCGTGATATAACTAAATAGTTGGTGTCTGGATAAATGGATCAGTAGTACTGACAACTTACCCAGGATACACCGCGATAAAACTAAATCGTTGGTGTCAGGTCACATGGATTAGTAGTACTGGCAACTTACCCAGGATATGCCGTGATATAACTAAATCGTTGGTGTCAGGTCACATGGATCAGTGGTACTGACAACTTAACCAGGATACACCGCGATAAAACTAAATCGTTGGTGTCAGGTCACATGGATTAGTGGTACTGACAACTTACCCAGGATACGCCGTGATATATTTCTAAATCGTTGGTGTCTGGACACATGGATCAGTGGTACTGACAACTTACCCAGGATACGCCGTGATATAACTAAATCGTTGGTGTCTGGATAAATGGATCAGTAGTACTGACAACTTACCCAGAATACGCTGTGATATAACTAAATAGTTGGTGTCAGGATAAATGGATTAGTGGTACTGACAACTTACCCAGGATACGCCGTGATATAACTAAATAATTGATGAAAGCAGCGTGTTATACCATGCCTACAATCGCAAACCATTTCAACATGCAAGGGCCTAACCTCCGAGGGATATTCTTTGTATAAACGTGTTGTAAAATTCTTTACGAACATGTATTAATTAAACTTGAACACATGCATACATTATGTCTACTCTTTTCTATGAATGACTGTTTCCTCTCTAAACAGGATATTTCTCTTATATAACTCAATCATCAATAACAACAATATACATTTGCCATAACAAGGCACGTCAGCTATGGAGTTTATTCATTTATGCAATAGTATACGCAGCAATAGTAATCATGAATCGCATTTGATCAAATAGTAATATCAGAAATCGTTTAGCTAACTTACTATACGATGAAAGGAAATATATCTGATATCTTTTCAATGGTATCCATTTCACAGAAAAACGGAACGTCCAGCATTAAACCCAAAATAATTTACTCGGAAAAAGCTGTGCCGGAGTGTTTACCATGCCGTATCTAAAACTGGACGCCACGGGTTCGATTCCTGCTCGCGGTAGTCATGAAGTATATCTCGTGAACATTGAACATTTCCTAGCTTAGTGAATGTTAGTCATTCAATAATCATCAAAGTTAAGGATCATAGTAATACATATGAGCGGCGTAATACATATCATTTGGGCTCGTTTTTCATCTCCGGTCTGGCATCATGTACAGTAACATTGACGTTCAACTATTGGGGCTACACTTCTAGTTTTTTGTCAGATGATGCATTAACCCTACGTAATGTATAATCGGAAAGTAGATACTCTGGTGAGAATGTGCGTGTACACAAAGTCTTTACTGTACAAATATGTACTAAGACCTCGAATCGCCAGACGCTGCGGATACTTTAGATGTATTTGGTTATTCAGCCGTTTTACAACATTATTTCAGTTGTCGACAGTTCACTTATGTATGATTCCTGGTAAACAAACCAGTACTATGCTAGGAAATATGCTGGAACTCTGGACGCCCAGTTCCAATGTATCGATGCCAACAGCTCGGCCACGGCGGCGGATTACTCGCCCAAGTCCTGACGACTGTACAAAAATGCTTTAAGATCTTAAATACCCGACGCTAGCTCCTCTGCCAATGTGGATTCCACGCTATAGTCTTGACTGTACACAGATACGTTAAGATCTTAAATACCCAAGGCTTACTCCTCTGCCAAGGTGGATTCCAACCTGTAGTCTTGACTGTACACATATGCTTTAATATCTTAAATCCCCGGACGCGATTCATATATATCACGATAACCCTCAACTTCAATGCTCATCAGGTTTTACACCAATAGATAAAGAAACTAGGACATCACGTTGCTCTCCATCAAGCTACCCCTATGTTTTATTTATTATTTTACTCAGTAAAATTAACATATGCCATTTAGCTGCATTTTTAAATGGCCTTTCTTTCCATGATAAACAAAAGCATCCCCATGCGGATTGTAATTCATTTATCTGTAAACAAATCCATCCCAACATGTTCAATGCTGTCTCTCTGTGGCCAAGATTGGGGTCAGTTAGGAGAAAATGTTTTATTTTCTGCATGGCTATTTCTTTTTCTGCCTTAATTCTTTCATTAGAGTAGAGTAAATATTGTAGAAAATACAGATATATTTTTGAATCTATCGTAATCCAGTTTAACCAGTAGTCTTGTTTCATTTCATATTCAGATCCAGGTTGTGTGAACACAATACGAAACATCTCGTATTGAAGAGCTCCATGGACAAGACTAGCTTCAGATGGATGAAATACCATACAGCCTGTGGTGCAATGTCTGAATTATTTGCTTGACATGTCAGTAGATCTCATTTTGATACCAAGAGCGATATCAACACAACATAGCCTTTCGGTGCAGCCACACACAGATATCACAAATGGTTCTATTTCTTTTTCACATAACACTAGAATGCGCTTACACTCCTCTCGATACTGTTCACATTGAATATATAAAGATGCTAAAGATAACTTTGACGAAAAAAGGTCAAAGTCAATAATTTCTGAGATTATATTTGTAATTGTCATAGACCGCAGGTCGGACAAGTTTCCTTGTGACAAGTACTGAACATACATACACTGTTTGTATTGTAATAGTATATGCGGAATTATAGAATCAAGTGCCATTCTTACGTCTCTCGTAGTATGTTCTGTGACATGGTTCGTATGTTGTAGATATAGCAGAAGTTGCGTCACCCTATTTATATAACCTGTGTTTGTGTTAGAAGTCATAGACACTTGTCGCATGAGCTCGTTCCTCATATAATAGATGACTACTATAATATTATAGCATATTATAAGTATTGGCTGAGACGAGGTACTCGTAATAGCCAGACTATATACCAGTTCATCACCACTCAATTTAGATTCCAGAAGTTCACCAACATTGTCACAAGTAAGTGAATATAAACACTTGATATCATTCTCTATTATATCGTTTAAAACATACTCTATTTTTTCCAGAGTCATTACGCTGAGCTTATCGAACATATTCTCTTCTGGAATGAAATAATTTGGACAATTTTTTGTCCAAAAATGTTTATGTGAATTTTCGATTGTATAAAAAAGACTTGTTTTACAATGATATGATGATAAAGATTCACCGGCCTTTTGTTCCATGATATCCTTCTTTATCATCTTCAGGAGAATATAACACTCGTGTTGCGTTTCGTTCAGACTTGACATGAGGTCACGTTCTTGAAGTGAGAAGGAAATTCTCCATTCGCTAGCCTTGTTTTTATTATGAGGATGTCCAACACCAACAAAGAAACAACCATATAAACCCATTGCTTTAAGTTGTTTCTGTGATGGCCAGCCGTATTTCCGTATCCTGTGTAACCAGGAATTGGCTGACCTCGGTATCTGTCGACACATTAAGGCATAAACTCGATCCAATTGACACTGACCGTTATCAGCCGGAATCGTGATCGCTGGACCGTTACGATATGTTGTCTTTTGTTCAACATTAAGTTGGGAGTGGGTAGCAAATACTCTACCTTTCCTATCGATAAAGCAGTTATCATCTGATATATCGCAAATTCCAGCGAAACGCGGACATTTATCTTTAACAATCTGAAGACGAACATATCCAGGTTTGGTGTCTTCGTCCGTTAAAATAAGATAAGATAATCCCTGTTGTTAAGATTCGAATAAATTCTCTACCACAGGAGTTTCGTCGTCACACTGTATTATATCAAGATCGGAATCGATACATGGTGTAGTTGTCCCTTCGCATCTACTCCCAACTTGGTAGTATGATTTTTTGTTGGAAGATTTTGTATAAGTAAGGCTTGGAAACGTGTATGTTATTTCCTGTAACATAGCAAACTCCCAATACTTTTCTCTGGTGTACTCAGATGCGCCTATAACATCAAGTACTTTATGTAGACGTTCAGACAATTCTTTATTGGCATCATCCATGTTTCGTCTATCTGTAATAAATATCAAAATCATATGTTGAAACATTGTGTGTTGCTTATACATATATTGGAAATTCAAAATAAGTTTAAATTCAAATTATAATTATATTGAAGAAGCGCAGATGTATTCATCCATCTTCACCAGAGCTTGCCGTAACAACCAACATAGCCTAACACTACAAGTATATTTGTAATTAGCATTTACAATTATCTGTATTACATAAAATGAATAATTACTTATGTTTTTTTTTATTTCTCTATATAAATAAATATTTTCTCACAACTAGCCATTATAACGTGCTAAACATAATTTTATAATGACTTTTGCACATCTGATGCTATATATTTCTAACAAATACTGAGACGAAGTAATGGGCATGTTATCTACATTAGATTAACATCGTGTTTGGCTGTTAGAATGTCATATATGGACTTCTGGTTTCAACAAAAGTATACTTAAACCACTTAAAATGGTGTTGTCTCTGCCTTCAACAGTTTTATACTTACACCACTTATAATTGTGTTTTCTCTGCTTTCAACAGTATTATAGTTACACCTCTTTTAATTGTGTTTTCTCTACATTCAACAGTATTATAGTTACACCACTTATAATTGTGTTTTCTCTGCTTTCAACAGTATTATCGTTACACCACTTATACTTGTGTTTTCTCTGCTTTCAACAGTATTATAGTTACAACATTCAGAATGGTGTTTTCTCTGCTTTCAACAGAATTATAGTTACACCACTTATAATTGTGTTTTCTCTGCTTTCAACAGAATTATAGTTACACCACTTATAATTGTGTTTTCTCTGCTTTCAACAGTATTATAGTTACACCATTCATAATGGTGTTTTCTCTGCTTTCAACAGAATTATAGTTACACCACTTATAATTATGTTTTTTCTGCTTTCAACAGTATTATAGTTACACCACTTATAATTGTGTTTCCTCTGCTTTCAACAGAATTATAGTTACACCACTTAGAATTGTGTTTTCTTTACCTTCAACAGTATTATAGTTACACCACTTATAATTGTGTTTTCTCTGCTTTCAACAGTATTATAGTTACACCATTCATAATGGTGTTTTCTCTGCTTTCAACAGAATTATAGTTACACCATTCATAATGGTGTTTTCTCTGCTTTCAACAGTATTATAGTTACACCACTTATAATTGTGTTTTCTCTGCTTTCAACAGTATTATAGTTACACCATTCATAATGGTGTTTTCTCTGCTTTCAACAGAATTATAGTTACACCATTCATAATGGTGTTTTCTCTGCTTTCAACAGAATTATAGTTACACCACTTATAATGGTGTTTTCTCTGCTTTCAACAGAATTATAGTTACACCACTTAGAATTGTGTTTTCTCTGCTTTCAACATTAATATAGCTACACCACTCCTAATGATGTTTACTATGCCTTCAACAGTTTTATAGTTGCACCACTCAGAATGGTGTTTACTCTGCCTTCAACATAATTATAGTTACACAACTCAGAATAGTGTTTACTCTATTTTGAATAGTGTTATAGCTGTATCACCCAGAATGGTGTATACTTTATTTCAACTGTAGTATAGGTATATAATTCAGAATGGTGTTTGAAATTGAAATAAACATTGTCTGTCTGTCTGTCTGTCTCTCAGGGAGACAGGGGAAGTATACACAGAGAAAGTTATATTCCATCAGTTTATTTAGTTTCCCTGCTTACCTAAGTGAAACAGTATTATGGTAACACTACTCAGAATGGTGCTTATTAAGCCTTCAACAGTATTATAGTTACACCACTCAGAATGGTTTTTACTCTGCTTTCAACAGTTTTATAGTTACATTACTAAGAATGGTGTATATTTTACTTTCAACAGTCTCATAGCTACACAACTCATAATTGTGTTAACTCTGCTTTCAAGAATATTATAGTTACATTACTCAGAATGGTGTTCATTTTATTTACACCGCTTATAAAGGTTTATACTCTACAATAAACATTATTATAGTTGCACCACTCAGAATGGTATATACTCTACTTCAACAGTTTGATATTTTTCTCAATACTAACTGTGAAAAAACCACTTTCCACAATACTTCAATTATTCATGACAAATTTTGCTTACGTTGCTCTCAACATTACTACAGTAACACCACCCAGAATGAAGTTTATTTTCAACATTATTATAGTTACAGCACTCAGAATGGAGTCTACTCTGCTTTTAACAGCACTGGTATTTCACTCTGGATGCCTGACAACAAAATTAGAACCACTGAACGCGACATTACGTACCTACGTGTAAACATTGGACATTTCTTAACATCCATCTACTGTTGTAGATTCAATACAGTGTAGCATTCTGATGCTATGAAAACGTATAAAACCATCGCCCGTCTTGTAGCTTTTCTGTTATGATTTATACTCATTATAAACTATTCATTTGCTCTACGTAAACTTACATTATTAGCTTGGTTAAATAGGGAGTCATGTGTATATTGACCATTGATCCAAATTAGTTATGTTATAACTAAATTAAGAATTTGTTTGTGTTACAACATTCACCAATTAAATATAGAATTTCCTGAGACCTTGGTGAGGAGTCCTGGATTATTGATCATTGCTCATAAATACATATCTTATTACTGAATTTAACAGTTTGATGTGAGTACTCAAAAGATTGGCAATTTTACAACATTTACATATCTAGTCTAAAGTTGTCAATGACCGTATCGATTTTACTATCCCTAGGCACTTATAAGGAGTCCTGAGTAAATTGATAATTGCTCTAAAATACATATTTAATTACTGCATTAAACACTATCCTGTTGGTACTCAAAAAAATCGTCTAATTCACTGAGACGAGTATTTGTATCATTGTGAAGATTAATTAACGGAGGACATCATTCGAACCATTGCACTAGAAAAGTAGGTCAATAAGGAACCGTCGAGATTGTTTGTATAACCCAGTCTCACCATTTACACCAACCCATAAACACTTAGAATGGATCCATGTCTATCGATATAGTATTCTCGAGTGCAGTGCATTGCATGATGTATGCATGTGCTGGCGGTCAATTAAATTGTATCCACCAATATGAAGTTTGAAGCCTAAGAAAGATTAATAACCGAGGAATGAAACCGTTATCTGTAAATCCTTTTTGACTTACAATTAGTTTGACGTGTCTGTTTATAAAAAATGTAAAAATCGATAAGGCGGATATCTAACTAAACAAGATGTAAACAAAATTTAACCATTTCAATGTTGACTCTCTCAAATGAAATTGCCCACCTTTGCGTTTGAAAGAGACCATTGCCAATTCTAGGAATATCTAGATTAAATTGTTGAGTTGAGTAGAGAGACTGGTCAGACGGCTGGTCTGACTCTATACTGTTGGCACAGGTTTCACAAAATCAGTTTCAGCTGTCAAAGGGTTAACACAATTGGTTTTGAAATTAACTAAATTAATCTATTTGTGTTATTGTACACATATTTGGCTGTATAAAGTGACAGGCACGAATTTTCAGTGTTTTCAGGTTTCTGTTTTTTCCTTTATCAACTTTCGGTTTAAGAGGAAGTAAACAATTTTCAGGGGAGATTTCTTTAAATGTCACACCTGTATTAAACCTTTTCCCAAATACAGATGCTTTACAGATGTTTTCATGCGCTTTGAAGCAGACGACGTTTGGAACATATTTAGGCAACATGATAAATGCTCAGTTTGATGAGTTTCTCTTTTTCGATTCAAATGTTTACAAATCTATTTAATAATTAAACGCTCGTTTAGGTCAGGTACATTTCAATATTGTTAAGTATTAATACTCTTTGTAAGGTCAGGTACATATCAATTGTGTTGAGCATCAATACTCTATTAAGGTAAGGTAAAGGTCAATATTGTTGAGTATCAGTACTCTGTTTAGGTCAGGTACATTTCAATATTGTTGAGTATCAGTACTCTTTTTAGGTCAGGTACATTTCAATATTGTTGAGTATTAATACTCTATTAAGGTCAGATACTAGCCATTACTGTTGAGTATTAATACACTATCAAAGTCAGGTACAAACAATAGTGTTGAGTATCAGTACTGTATTAAGATCAGAATCTTAGTATTAATACTCTATTAAGGTCAGGTACAAGCCATTACTGTTGAGTATTAATACTCTATCAAAGTTAGGTACAATCAATAGTGATTAGTATCAGTACTGTATTAAGATCAGAATCTTAGCATTAATAATCTATTAAGGTCAGGTACAAGCCATTACTGTTGAGTATTAATACTCTATCAAAGTTAGGTACAATCAATAGTGATTAGTATCAGTACTGTATTAAGATCAGAATCTTAGCATTAATAATCTATTAAGATCAGAATCTTAGTATTAATAATCTATTAAGATCAGAATCAGGTCAATATTGTTGAGTACTAATGATCTATTACGGTCAGGTACAGGTCTTTATTGTTACACAGTTCGTTTACAGGTCAATAGTGTAAGGTAGTACTATTTTACAATATCATAAACAGGTCAATAAAGTTGATGTATGACATTGCACAAATGTCAGGACCAGGTCAATAATGTTGAGGATAATAATGTATTAAGGTAAGCTACAGGTCGTTATTGTTAAGCTAGCCTTGTTTACACATTGCAGGATCGGGTCATTATTGTTAAGCTAGCATTGTTTACACATTGCAGGATCAGGTCAATAGTGTTGAGAATTAATGAACTATAAAGGTCAGGTACAGGTCTTTATTGTTACAAAGTTCGTGTACCGGTCAATATTGTATGGTGGTACATTTTTACACGATCAGAATCAGGTCAATATAGTTGAGTTATGATATTGCACAAAGGTCAAGACCAGGTCAATAATGTTGATAATGTTTAAATATTATAAATTATTAAGGTCAGGTACATGTCGTTATTGTTAAGCTAGCCTTGTTTACAAAGCAATCAGGATTGTGGAAAAATACACGCGTAGTGTGATATTTACCTCGCTGTAATAAATTCGTCGAAGGCAAGTATTTACAAAATTATTTTTCTGTCAATTCACGTTGTTCTGGGTGGTGCATCATACACCGTTAAAGAATTTTGTTCTTAAACGAACGAATTCTACTTCGGTCACATCGGAGTCGAGACAAACATTTTGGAAGTTTATTGCCTCGCTGTATTTAGCGAGAGCTATATCTGCACTTAATACAGGCAATATGTTATGAAGCAATTATTGCTCCGTCGAACAAGACCAAGTTTTTGAAAATCGAACGGAAATTACGAACACACGGCCTTGTTGAAAAAGACTTCTGTAATTTTTCGTGATGTTTGGACCCAAGAGTCCTATACCTTTACTATATTTTGTATATAACGATTTATTTTTTATTTTTTTTATTTTTTATAATTTAATTATTAATGGACAACACTCCACGCCGGGAACCTGTGATTTCACATGGTCAAATTCATGTCAATGTTGTTGAGTAAATATATAACCGAATGCATCTTATCTGTTTTTGTTTTTATGTATTCCCGAACAATACAGATCCAGATCAGTGCATATGCTCAGGGTGATCTGGTTTCTACATGAGGCACTCAATGAACCAATACTCAACGACAAGTTAAGGTCACATAGTGTATGTGTATTAAATGTAATTTGTCAATACCTTATAACAGACACGACAACATTGTAAATCCTTAGCTATGAATGTCAATTACAATAAATTTAAAAAACAAGATATTAAGTAGGTACATGTTTCTAGAAGACATACACAGTCATGTACTGCAGTTCTCTCTCTATAAACATGTAATATTTCAATTCTTAAATCCTTATTTGACCACCAAAACATACGCTGTTGGTACCAACAATACATATTGGAATTAGTAATATACGATATATTGTAGAGCCAAGATCAATTAATACATCTGTTCTACCATGAATGAACTCATCTTTCTATTGACAAACAGTTTTAATTCCACGCACTGTTAGTACTGGCATATTCCTCTTGCTAACACAGTTGTCGCTGTCTAGAACTATATGTGGTTGTTATCAAATCGCTACATAAACCGGGCCAATACTCATCACACACTTATGTCATAGCAACACACAAACAGATGTAGTTGTCATGTTGGATGGATATAAACATCCGTCAAACGTTGTAGTTTCAATAATGTTTATATTTGCATATAGACTGACGTATATAATAGTGTGTATTGCGTATGTTACCCTTTACTTAAAATGGTCGATTCTTAGGTAAACTGGTTCCTCACTAAACATACATATACATGCTAGGCATCAAAGTCACAAGAATATTGCATGGATTTTTTTTTACTACACATCATAAACAAAGTGTTGCCATTCAGTCACCGTGACATTCATTTGTCTAAATATAGATATGGTGCTTTCATTAAGGAGTAACTCCAGGATGTTGAATTAGCACATACAAATTCTGGGATTTTTTGTCAGAATTTTGGAAGTTCAGATTGTATCGATAAAACCACAAAAACTGACAATATGGGATAAACATGCAATAACAGAACATTTAACCCCTTCCCTGTTTAAAGCAACACTGGACACGTTCGCAGCAGTCTACTTTTGAAACACTGAGAAAAGGGTTAAATTGCTGAAGACGTGAACTTTCTTCTTTTCTCAAAATGATATTTATTTTACATCGTCATTATAATCATAATAAACTCCACAAATGTTAAACAAATTAAACTCATTTATTTCTAAAACATCGATAATTGTTGAAAACTATATCAGCTAAACAGTTAATTTACACTAAAATTGTTGTATATATGTGTAATTTCAAACTTTATTTCAAACATAAACAGAAGTCTACATACTATGTAAATTCAAAATTATTATTTCTCAAACCGTTTTAATAAGTAAAAAAATGCAAATTTAAAAAGAAAAGAAAGATGAGAGATCTTGCAACATTATGCATAACATAATTCAGCGTTGGTTGGTGTATGTAGGTAGATGCAGTTTTTCGTAAGTGTTCCTGGGTTGGTGTATATAGGTAGACACGATACCTTCGTAAGTAATCGTTGGTTGGTGTATATAGGTTAAAATTGTGCTTTCGTAGACGTTTGTGGGTTGAGTATATATGTGGACACAATAGGTTCGTTAGTGTTCGTGGTTTGGTGTATATAGGTATACACCGTACATTCGTGAGTGTTCATTGATTGGTGTATTTATAGACAATGTATGTTCATAAGTGTTTGTGGGTTTATGTATACAGGTGGACACTGTAGGTTCGTAAGTGTCCGGTTGATATACATGTATGACGGTACCTTGGTAAGTGTTCATGGGCTAGTGGATATTTGTAAACACGGTATGTTCGTAAGTGTTCGTGGATTGGTGTATATAGATAGACACGGTATGTCCGTAACTGTTCGTGGATTGGTGTATATAGGTAGACACGGTATGTCCGTAAGTGGTCGTGGATTGATTCACGAGAGTACTTTTTCTACCTAATTTCGAGCTCAGTGATGGGAATAATGTATTCATGAGTCTGCGATTAATTGCGTCTCACAAAGTCAGTGTACAAAGTTCATGACCAGGTAAACCTTGTCGAGTAATAACAGCAGAAAATATGATCGAAAACCTTCAGTGTGGGAAAAACATTCGTTAAGACCTTTCCAACAATTACATAATCTTAGACGAATCTAAGGCAGACGAATTTGGGCTTTTTCTCCTTTTGCCACATAATTTTAAACTGATTGTCATATTCATACTTTCATTTGTAGTGATTTTGCATAGTTTTGCCGCGATGGTATTAAAATTCGTCTGCTGCACATTTATTGTATTTGGAAAAGGGTATTAAAAATAGATAAAGAATATAATTGTCAAATTAATTATTGTCAAGGCTATATTTACATTAAATCTATAAATAATGGATTGGCTGACACTTGTTACCTTAAAATTCCATTGAACGCAATGCTGATGTTCAAAATGTAACTCAGACACTTAATTGAAAATATTGTGGGAAATGGAAAACGTTTTAAACGTGATCTACTGCAGGAACTTTAAATATTTCTTAACCCTTTCCCACATACAATACATCTGCAGTAGACGACTTTGAAAACATCTAGACAAAATGACAGAAAATCTCTACAAATGAAGTTAAATTTACTGAAAAAAGTTGAAAACATTGTGGCAAAAAGAGAAATTGCTCGCTTTGAGCAATTTCACATTTTGTCACAATAATGTCAAACGTCGTCTGCTGTAGAGGTGTCAGAAAGCGTCTATATATGGAAAACGTTTAATATAGTGACACATGAGGAAGTTTCCCGTTTTCCTTAATTGTTTTAAAATGCATATGCATGTGGGATAGGGCTATATCATTGATCCAGTTAAAACATTTTCTACATGAAGACACCACTTTATTGACCCTTTTTTGCAAGAAGACGTCTTTGCAGCAGATTTATATTCCCGATTCCCCCAATGTGTTCCACTCTATTTTGTAATTATACTGTCATTTGTAGAGTTTTTCACATTGTTGTGCAAAAGAGTTTTCAAAGTCATCTGATACAAATGTTATGTATGTGGGAAATGGTTGTCAGTGAATCAGTAATTTGAGAAGGCAAACAGACATTAACAAGCCTAGCCGCGGAGAAATAACTCGTTGTGATGAAGGTTTTAATTATCTAAATAACCGGGTATTTGAGATGTTTAATGTTTAACCTTATAGCTGATGTATACGTAAATCGGCTTCTACAGCAGAAGATTTTTGAAAACATTCCGAGAACACGAATAAATAGCTCAATACTTTCCAACGATATTCACTTTCAGTCAACCAGATACTACCGAATTCACCCAGGACAAAATTGTCTGCCTATCAAGCCCGTCAAACCCGTCAGATTTACTTCCCGTTCATTCCTTCCGATGCTTAAACAATTTAGTATTTATTTCATCGAATTTTAGTTAATTCATAAGACACTGTGATTCGTCTTAAGTTTAAAATGGTTTATTGTGAACTGATTATTAATCACGCTCGATGTCTGCTAGTATATACCTTACTAGTACCTGGGCCGTTTGCCTTGTTAATTCCCAAAGACAGAACACGTCATCGCGGGATCCGAGGTCAGGACCTTTCGCACGAGCGGCTGACGCTATACCACTGCAACACTGTCTGGTATGATATAAAAACAATTAGGGATTTGCAGATCAACATTGTGTATGATATCGGATGTATTAATCGTTATGGCGTTATCAATTAGTAAGACCAGGCTAGGCCGATATGGGTTTTGCTGCATCAACGAACAGTGAAAACACATGCGATCCTGTGTTTAAGGTAGATTACCCATAATGGGCTTATTGGAAACTGTTATGGTTACATTACCGTTATCTGACGATTTCGGACGGAACTCACTGAGTCTATACGAGATTAACAACGTAAAGCAGAACAATGACATTTCTTATCCGCTTTAAGACATAGATAAAACATTTATGGAAAAACTAGATTTCTTTCACTCTAATAATTCACTTAAATCGATACCAATAGGGGATACAGCATATCACCCGGTTTGCCTGACGCGGCGTAGAAACGAGTCGCGTCTAGCGTTTTGGGGTCATAATGTATCTTGAGTACAGTGAAGGCTCAGACGAGCCAGTACATTCGCAACGTCTAACCAGATCCTTTACTTCCCTTCTACATGTACAATGTACTTAAGTCATATTTACATATGTTGACAAAAATCTAGAAGAGTATCCCTATTAAACCAATCTACCTCTATATGATCTCGTTACGGTCAGTCAATAAGACCGAAAATTGCTAGACGAGAATCATATCGTATATACAAACGATCGCCTCAGTGGTGCTTTGGTAGAGCGTCCGCCTCGACTACTGGCGGACGCAAGTTCGATCCGCGGCCGGGTCATACCACAGACTTGTAACAATTGTACAAATGGCTTTGGATGGTTGCGCTAGCATCAAGACTAAATCGTTGGTGTTAGGATAAATGGATCAGGAGTACTGACAACTTACCCAAAATACGCCGAAATATAACTAAATAATGGATGAAAGAAGCGTGTTATACCATACCTACAATCGCAAACCAATTCAACATGCAAGTGCCTAAATTCCGAGGGATATTATTTGTATAAACGTGGTGTAAAATTCTTTACGAACATTTGATCAAACAGTAATAGCAGAAATCGTTTAGCTAACTTACTATACGATAAAAGGAAATACCGAAATATATCTGATATCTTTGCAATGGTATACATTTCACAGAAAAACGGGACGTCCAGCATAAAACCTAAAATAATTTACTCTGAAAAAGCTGTGACGGAGTGTTTCTAAAACTGGACGCCCCGGGTTGGATTCCTGCTCGCAGTAGTCATGAAGTATAGATCTTGAACATTGAACATTTCCTAGCTTATTGAATGAATTTTGACTGAATTGTGCCCCTTTTTGGACTTAGAATTTTGGTCAAACCTTTGCGTGCAAGGTCTTTTCTCAGACGTAATTGTCATATGTAATGTTGCAACATTTGTGATATTGCTTACTTATTATGATTTGTTTTGCCTGTTTTTATTTGTTTGAAATAGTATTAGAAGTTACATTTTCTCCTGACAAGAGGCTCACCTCGTTTGGGCTTGGTGGCTGTTAGTATGTGGCGGTTGTTTCGCCCAGATATGGAAACATGTTTAATATTCATTTATTTTTATTATGAATTCAATTAAATGTAAGGCCTTTTCATTTTAAAACGCCCAATTTCAACTTCAAACCTATTCTTATGTTTTCTCGTTTTCCCATACTAGTCCGGTTACCAGTCCCTTGTCAAAAAATATAATGCTGATAAGGGGTCTATGTTCATTAGTATCTCATGCAGATAATGTAACACAAATATATCAGTGGACTAGATAAGAGGGAGTAAACAGGTATTGTCCACTACACTATTTCTCTTAATACTCAACAAAATCCTATGTTGTGGGTACTCAAAAGAATCGTCACACTGAGGGTTTGAATGTCGAACAAGGATTTTAGAACATATAAAAATGCCCCTTATCTAGAGCTCTGAATACATCTTCTGACAATAAACTAGAATTGTGACTGTACTTGTTGTTCGCCAATGTAACGTTAAATGATGTCACATCGAGGATGCAATTAGACCCAAATTCGCCAGACGCGGCTCAAATAAATTCAACATTTGCTTGTCACACGTGGCCCACATAAATTCAGCAGCTTGGAGACAGACGCACTGTTGTATGCTTTGCTTACCACACGTGGCTCAGATAAATTCAACAGCTTGGAAACAGCTGCACTGTTGTATGATTTGCTTACCACACGTGGCTCAGATAAATTCAACAGCTTGGAAACAGACGCACTGTTGTATGCTTAGCTTACCACACGTGGCTCAGATAAATTCAACAGCTTGGAAACAGACGCCCTGTTGTATGCTTTGCTTACCACACGTGCCTCAGATAAATTCAACAGCTTGGAAACAGCTGCACTGTTGTATGATTTGCTTACCACACGTGGCTCAGATAAATTCAACAGCTTGGAAACAGACGCACTGTTGTATGCTTTGCTTACCACACGTGGCTCAGATAAATTCAACAGCTTGGAAACAGACGCACTGTTGTATGCCTTGCTTACCACACGTAGCTCAGATACATTCAAAAAGCTTGGAAACAGACGCACTGTTGTATGCTTTGCTTACCACACGTGGCTTAGATAAATTGAACTGCTTGGGAACTGACGCACTGTCGTATGTTTTGCTTACCACATAGGTCTATGACCTTCTGGTGAAATTTAAATAAAACTGGAACTTGAAAACAATTTGAACATAATACTGTTGATCTTTGTTTATTCTGTCTAAATGTTTAAATACATGTATTTGTCTTGTCTTTTAAAGTTTGACTGTAAATTGCCAAAGGGAATTATATGCCGATTTTCCAACAGACTTTGAAAGTTTATCACAATCATAAACAATCAAATACTGTAATTCATAAAATCTCTAATATTGGACAAATATCAATATAGTAAGTATGCTATGGTCAGCCAACTTCCGTTATCGGGTCATAAATGATGGGATAAGCTGAAGGGGTATTAATACCCCGCTAAGATGACATGTCCATAAACCGATACCGCACATTTTTGTGACATTGATTTTTACATAACTTTACCAAAAGGAACCAAACAGTATTTTCAAAATAATTATTTAAATAACTGAAAATGAGAGAGAAAAAGAAATCTGCACTTTGAACCCTTTGAAATGAAGCGATCGGATGTTTTTAAATATCTTAATAAAGCAGAATAATTTTAGCTCCTTCTTATTTAAATGTAACTTTGGGTGACACAAACCTAAAAAAGGACTAAAATATAAAAATCATAGAATCATATTAAAAATATCATATTAAAGAGCAGAAGTTTCCCAAACATATACTTTTGAAATGGAATGATCATTACATTAACTTATT
Source organism: Serripes groenlandicus (assembly GCA_031761405.1). NCBI lineage: Eukaryota > Metazoa > Mollusca > Bivalvia > Cardiida > Cardiidae > Serripes > Serripes groenlandicus. Next base: position 150,886,605 of record JASEVX010000002.1, on the reverse strand, counting down.
CCAATTTAACTATTTTTTCCCTATATAACTCTATAGGAGCTTTTGAGACACCTAATTTCCCGAAAGTTGGTAATTTATTAATTTAAGTGGCCCTTGCAGTTGTAATAAAGCATGAAAGTGCATATATAACAAAGATGCTAAAGAACGAAACAAACAAAATAAGGTCGATAGCTCTTACAGCCTCTGGCCAAGATACTGGCTTCGTCGCTTCATTCTCATCTTGAGTTTGCTCAGGAGGACCAATATTTCTCGCTTCATGATCATCAGATTTAACTCTGTCAGCTTGGTTCTTTTGCCGAGGAGAGTTACATTGGTTTGTACCAATAACATTTTCTTTAGATAGATCAATAGCTGAAGATTGATGATCATCAGGTTCAGCTCTAGCGTTTTGTTTCGACCCTTTACAGAATTGACAGTTTGCGATTCTAACTAGAAACCTGGGTACTTTTGTGTTCTTGCTACTCAGTCGTACTGTGAGTAAAGCCCCAATGGTAGTCATCGTACTCTGAACTGTTTGAATGATTATATAGACTGCAAATATAGACGTGGTTTCCGAACTTGCTGGAAGTGTAGACTCGATTATGGTCAAAAACACGGCGAATGCTAGAAACACTGTGATCGAATACCCCGCTCTTTCACCACTCTCACAAGGTAATATGAACACGAATACGTTTAGCACAGACAACAAGAGGATCGGCGTGACGACCGACAGTAAAAAATACAGTGGCTTGCGCTTCATCTGAAGTGTAAACGTTATAAGTGGGTTGCGAGATGCTAAATCCACAGACGAGCTGGTGCTGATTATTTTCCATAGAGAACTTTCCTGGTAATTATCCATGTCAATGGCCATTGAATTATTCACCAACTCGACCTAAAATGCAAAAACAAATTCAATGGCCTCGCGGTTACTGAAACATGTGTAAATTCCTAGTCGTGACACAATTAAACATAAATGCGTCTCTTATTTTCTTTTTTGAAAATAATTGCCTAATTGTCAAAATATTTGTTTTTCATTTAATATCATGCAATAACATATTAAAAAGGTTTTTTAAAATGGCTAAGATTAAACATGATTACGTTAACACATTTCTATTAACATTTCACACAGTAAAACTTAATATGTGAAGCGTTTGTTATTTTCTTCTTCCTAAATACCTCTGTATTACGCGATACCACAAAACTTTGCCGATGCAGCCGCAAAACCTAGGTTTGCGTTTGATGCTTATTACCCAACTTTCATACAGTTTTTGCTTTTTCTGCTTATATTTGATAATAACTTTTGTAAATAAATACAAAAATCAAATCAATGTCTTAAAAGTCAATATACAGTCAAATAGTCCCTAAAAAAACCTTTGTTTGCCCAGAAAATGAGTGTATACCTTGACCAGAATGCATTGACAGTGAGTTTGAATTCGACATTGTTTTAAAGCAAAAGTAGAAAGTGACGCTCCGCAGCCCAAACCGATTCCGATTAAACTTGGTGAACAGGTGCCATAGGGACTCAGGATGTGCGCGTTTGAGTTTCGTTGCCAAAAAAAAATATCTATCTTCTCCTACAGTTTTGAATGTGGAGAGCTGAAACTGGAAAAAATGTATTGATAAAGATTTTTGATTTAGGCCTTTGTTTCCAAATGGCAGCTTTTCAAGTCGTTTTTTACTTCAATGGCCCTTACGTGAATGACCTCCGACCTAGGGTTTCCGAGCTAGACCCGGAGGGTTGCAAAATATGCAAAGGCTAAAATCACCACGGCGAATCCCACGTCGCCTACCGACTTGTTGAATTTATTTCTCAAGTGGCATTTTTATTTATCTGAAACAAATTGCCTGTACAAATATTAATAATTGGCGGGATCATGGATTATAAAAGAAAAAAAATTGATTCAATTAATAGTTGTCACACCTTTTTAGCAACCTGTTAGACGGTATACACATAACGATATATTAGTGTTACTATATACAGACCTAACAGGTCTTAGATAAGAAAGAGCCTACGTCTCTGTTGTTTACGCTTACACATATAGGAATCTACCGTGGCCGAGAGGTTAGCGTCGGGGATTTGGAAACGGGCAATACAAAATAAAAAACGGCGATTGAATAAGGCGCTACGTGTCAGCCTGTAGTTCTATGGTTAGCCTAGCCGCTGGTCAAAAGACCTGTGTCCGACCTGTAAGATTTCGCTGTTATTGTCATGATTTTAGGTCTGGAGTTAATCAATCGATTGCGGATACAATCCTTTTGACCAGTGTTTATCGGGACAAAATGCAGACATGGGTCAAATCGGGCTGACGAGGAAGTTGGAGCCCTTGTCTATAATATATATATAGTAAATTTAAATTGTATTTATAATCGTGCCAGACCTCTATTTCTTTTCCTGACATTGATAAATCGATCGTAATGCTATATATGCAACATTGAACGCTAGAAGAGAAGCCAATAGTACCGTTTTAAAAGTTTTAAGTAGAACCCGACCGGAGATTTTACCTTGGTCTCCAGCTACTAAGGCAGATACTATTATCACTAGTCTATGGACACGTTGTATAGGTCATAATACACCAAATAAATTACTACTTTGTTTTCATGTAAATCAAACAGTTTCAACCCTCAATTGATCAACTTAATCATTTCCTTGTAAATACTATTCACATTTACAATCGTCATATATTCAATTAATTCTAGTGAATGTATACATTCATTTCTACGCAAACAAAGGTTTGTTTAGGGGCTATTTGGATCAGATTCGCTGCGGATATATTTGGCGTAATTCTACCTATACATTTACATCATACCAGTGTTTTAATGGTAATAGAAACAGTGTTAGCGGTACTTGCATCTTTAGTTGTATAACTCCACGCCTGGAACGACAGATGACATGTCTGCACATCGAATGGAAAGTATGTAATATCTACACTACACGTAGACTCGAATACCTGCGGGTAAAATCATTGATTTGGTTTAAAGACCGTTTTTAATAATTTGCAGTAATTTCACGGCGGCCAGTTCTCCTACCCGTGTGTCTCCTAGATTTCACACACCAAAACACCACACACCAGTCTTTCCAAGCATACTGTTGCTTTTCTAGATATACTGTTACATGTAGCCCATTGGTGGAAGACGAAAGACGCTTGTCAAATTGACTTTTGTCAAACGTTTGAACTCACAACTCCTTGATTGAAATCCCAGGTCGAGGCCGACTGAATCAGAAATAATAATTTGAAAGTTTCGTCATTTAACCCATTTTCAGATGCAGCCTGACAACCATTCAACCAATCAATATGACTTAAACAGCTCTGTAGAAGGTCATCAAAGGAATATTTCTGTCAAATTATCTTGGATTCAGACAAGCAGATTAATTGGAGAAAAATGGAAAGTTGTTGTCATTTTAACTCTGTTCTGATGCCGCCTGTACAAATTATGTAGATGGTCACTGAATAAACTTTTCTGCTAAATCATCTTGCAATCAGCAAAGGAAAATCTCTACCAAACTATCTTCAAATCAGACAAGCAGATTCAAAGAAGAATTATTTTTTAAAGTTTTGACCCCCCCCCCCCCCCCCCCCCACACACACACCCAGCAATATCAAGTATTTATATATTTAAATGACCTTTGACATACGACAATGAAATTTATTCATGGAGCATTGCGGCACCAGAAAATGGGATTTGTATGCAGACGCCTTTGCAGCAGACGAGATTTGTAAACATTGTAGCAAAAGGAGAAGTTAGTATATCATAATTGAGCATAGTTCCTTTTGTGTTGTATGTAACGTGATATAAGCTGATTGATTAGTTTATATAGTAATGATTTGATCAACTTTATTTTCCTGAACACAATTAAATGGACGACTCTGTTTTAACACGACCTTTGACGCACCAAAATGACATCCTTTTGATAAATATATTTAACACGCCTTTTGCTGCACAAAAATGACAGAAATCATCATATTAAAAATTAAAAACAAAACAACACATATGTATGCAGCATTGAGGAACGAGAAAACGGGAATTTATTCTTAATGCTTTCCCACCCTTAAGACATATATTTGCTGCAGATGGCATTGAAAATCAGAGAAATCAGTAATACACCATTGTGCGCTGTTCTCCTCTTTTTATATACACTTACACTCGTAAAACAATGATTTTTTATTCTTATATTTGGATCTTTATACATATTAATCTCAAATAAATATATAAAAACACAGTACAATAGTTCGCTATTATTTTATTTCCCCTTATGATATAATGGATCAACATTTTATTGCTTATTTATTTCCCCCACAAGGCCATCTGCTAAACATATTCTTCAACGTCGATACCAATGTTTAAACAGTCCTCACTGCCTAGATTTGTTAATACAGTTCATTGCATTTTTTACTTTTCACACAGTACTACTATCTCGTAGTAAGGGCACAAGGTTTGAGTACTTTCAGAGCTTTGATTATTATAAATTCTATACCTGAAATGGGTACCAAGCTACGACACCATCTGACTTTACCTCCACGTTGAGACTACTGGCACCCAGCTCTTTATAGTCCAATACGGAGTTTTTAAGTGTAATGTCAGGTTTCCAAACATCCCCCTGAAAGCATAACACAATCTGACTCGGTCGCATGGAAACTGAGCTTTTAAGAATGTTACAATACATGTACAGGAAAATGACAATTGCTATCTTAAAATCGATGGGAATGGCGATTTTGCAATTGACAAAATGGCGTTTTCATTGTTTGTGCTTACTGAGATTTTACAATAAGAGGTAATTGATAGTTACAATTAACGGTAATTGAGAAAATATAATAAAACCTAATTAATTTTAATTTATTTAAGGCATTTTAGATTTTACAATAAGAGGTAATTGAGATTTTACAGTTAAAAGTTATAATATAATCAAAGACAATATATTTTTTAATCATTAATGGCAATTGAGATTTTATAATTAACGGCAATTGATATATTATCAAGGAAGGCAATTATAAATTATATCGATATAAGATCCCTGCTGCTATTTAAAGCTTCATTAATAAATCTAGCAAGACTACTTTGTAAATGTCTATTTTTAGTTGAAATTAATCGCAAAAATTTAATCAATATTGGAAAAGACGGTTTAAAATACTTTGGGTTTTTTCTCTTAATGTGGGACATGTCAAAACAAAGTGGTATTCACTTTCCAATGCAAATGTGTACATTGATTGAAATAAATGTGTCTTGTCGATTCAAGCTCTTATTTGCGGATTTAAAAGTGCAATTGTGGATTATTTAACTGTTCATCATGGAAATAAAGTGTTAAGTAGTGAAAACGGAGCTTAAATTTAAGAAAATTAAATAATTAGAGATTAAAAAAAAGTAGTTCCGAAAATCCGGCTAGTGAGCTAATTCGCACACTAAGCGATATTGCTCAGTAGACAAAAAGCATGTTATAGGTTTTCTCAAGTTGGGAAATCTCTATATTTTATCATTGAGAATATAATATGTATTTATCGGACATATGCAGTATTATTAATTACAATTTAAAAAAATGATGGCAATTGAGATTTTACCATTTATGGCAATTGAGATTTTCGCATTGATTGCAATAGAGATTGTACCATTGGTTAGAATTGAGATTTTTCCATATGTTACAATGGGATTTTACCATTGGCTGCAATTCAATTGACGGCAGTTACAATTTTACCATTGATATTTTACCATTAATGGCAATTGATAGCTTTCAATTTAAGGCGAAATTGATTTTAGTCATTTTACCCTTTATTTTAATGATGCCGATTGATAATTTACAATTAATGGAAATTTAGATATAACCATAAATGGCATTTTATATTTTGCCATTGATTGTAATTTACGTCTTCCCTTGATGGCATAAATTACCTTTAGCATTGAGATTATACCATTGATGAGATGTGATATTTTACCATTAATACCAATTGATATTTTAAGATTGAAAGTAATTGAGATTTTACCATTGATGGCATTTGAGATTTTTCAATTGATTGCAATTCACATTTTTCCATTGATTCCAATTGAGATTGTATCATTGAATGCAATAGACATTTCAACATTGATTGTATTTTTTATTTTACCATTAATGTCAATTTATATTTTACCATTGATGGTCATTGAGATTTACCATTGATGGCAATTGAGATTTTAACATTGATGGCAATTGAGATTGTAACATTGATTGCAATCGATGTTTTATCATTGATTGCAATTGAAAGTTTACTATTGATGGCAAGTGAGATTGTTACATTGGTTACAATTGGGATTTTAACAATGATTGCAATCGATGTTTTATCATTGATTGCAATCGATATTTTATCCCTGATTGCAATTGAAATGTTACCATTGATGGCAAGTGAAATTTAACCACTTTATTCACCCAGTAATTGGAATTGACATTTTGTCCATTCATTACAACTGATATTTTACCATAGTTGGAATGGACAGTTTTCCATTGATAACAATTGATATATTTTACCATTAATGGCAATTGATAATTTACCATTTATGACCATTGAAATTTTAGCATTGATTAAAAGTGATATTTTACCATTATTCATAGCAATTTATATTTTACCATTGATGGGAAGTAAGAATTAACCATTGGTGACAAGCGAGATTTTACAATTGATTTAAAATCGATATTTGTTCCTTTATGCACATTATACATAATTTACATGTACATAATACATTCATTGAAGTGACATCATAAACTTTTTGAAGATATTCAAGTATAGAAATAATTAGTATACGACACATACTTTATGATTTTATTAGAGACCTGTTCATCTAAAGGTAATTGTCTGGTTTTAAATGCCTCAATTAGTATAGATATTGTATTAGTGAGTTTACATATGTGGGTCTACATTCACTCATTATGCCATAAAAACAACCTTGCAGTTGGGTATGAATTTGTTCAGACTTTTTGGAAATAAAAAAAGCCGATGTTTGTGGTAAACTGGACAAACTAACAAAAAGTGAAATTCATCCTCAACAACAAAGCAGTTTCTACCAAGACAAATATTACAGAATCTCAAGCAATAATAAATCTTTTGATGTCTACCCTTTTCTACATTTAAACAATGACTAGAACATCTGACATTTGACAATATACGACGACTATGATATGAAATATCCATGGAAAGATACATTTCTAAATTTAAAAGAGATTTAAAGTGTTGATAATATTTTGACTTAGGTGAATCTCTGTTGTTTAAAGCACTTTAAAAATTGACTACAATTTCCAACACCGTCATTTATCCATACGTACCCAAAATCATACTCATGTACCAAATGTTTAATTTTAGATGCCCATGTCTTTCTGCCATTTTCATCTAGCCTTCTAAGCATATGGTAGCAATGTTTATGATATCTTGTAGTAGGCATTTCTGTAAGTTTTATCCAGTTCTATATGCACAGTGTCATATACGAAACAGAAGGAGGATGGATATCTACCGCATTCACTTAATGCGAAAAAAAATCGGCGGTATTTTAATTAAGACAACATATGCGTATACAAAAATCACTTTTTCTATGATGTGACTATATTGATAACCCCAAATAAGTGAGATTTTAACATTGATAGCATTTGAGATTTCACCATTGATGGAAATGGTGATTTTACACTTAATAGCCATTGATATTTTATAAATGATTGATTTTACGAAAAGCTTGAATTGTTGGGGGAAATATACAATATGGCATTTCTGAACAGTGTACGTTCAGAACAATCTGAATTATCTGCTGCGTCTTCTTTTAAGAAGTGACAGAAGCGTCACGTAAGCTTGTGTAAGTAATATCATTTTCAGTGTATATGAGCCGTCCCGCGAGAAAAGCAACATTGTGGACTCTGCGTAAAGTATCGATCCAGATCAGCCTAAGCATGCCGCGCAGGCTAACCCGGATAGACACTTTTCGCCTCCTGTGGATTTTCTATTTCAGGAATCATTACTCTATCCTTCTATCCCCCTGATACGTAATGTGTCGGTCCGTATCAGTCTGCGCGGACTGCGCAGGCTGATCTGGTCGATACGTCGTGCAGAGGCTATACTGTTGGTTTTCTCGCGGGACGACTCATATCTTGGTCAGATTTACATTATCCCATGGAAGGGCACATGTTGCGATCGAACAGTTTGATGGCGTACACAGAATGCCTTGATCAGAAAGCAAAAGTATTGGTTGATCACGGTGTTTATGTATTGATTAATTGATTGGAGTGTAACGTTATTTCAGTTATAACGTGTGTTTCTTGAGCTTCTCCCACCAGTCCTCCACATAACATTCTTCCCCGGACAACTGGCTACCTTCTCACTTTTACACCAGTGACGCAAATCGAATGACGCTAGTCACAATAACCTTTGTAAATCCCCAGAAAGAATAAATTGCCGATCCGAGGCTCGAACTCAAGACCCCTGTATTGTAAGCACTCGGAGTCAATGTTAGAAAAAGTATGTAAGGTCGATTTTCCAATTGCTATCGAAAGATCTCGGTACAGCTCACAAGAGGTTCGGGTCATTTGTTAACCCTTTCTAATGTACATGTACAACAATTCTGAAGCAGACGACTTAGACATTGTGACAATAGGAGAAATTGCGCAGCATTCATGATTTAAATGGGTTGATTTGTACGGTGTTTTAGCTGCCTTCAACATTGTTTTATTTACATCACGGCGTTTCCTTGGTAAGTTTCCAGCAATATCTGTCCAGTTGTCCTAATACCAGCGAGCCAGTCGTAATGCTAACCCCACACTGCCGAACGTTAAGGAGGGAAAGCCGTTACTACCATGCTAAAGTCTGTACGTAATCGAAACACAATTTAGACTTAATACGCTGAATATATCCCAAACGTAGATATTGGGTATATTTCCGTGATGCGCTTTAAATGAGTCACCATGTTCCATACATTTATTCTTTGATGATAACGAAACAGCTCGCAAATCTGCAGCAGACAACTTTGAAACAAGTATGTACCCATATATTAACACAATTTTAACACATCATGAGCATTTTCTCATATTGACTTATTTTCCTTTTCCGGCAATATCGTCAAAAGTCGTCTGCTGTAAATGCGTCAAAATATAACTGCATGGGGATGTTGGTTAAACACTCTACCTGTGGCCAGAAATAGTATTCTATTCCCCCGTAATCAGACGGCGTCCACGTGAGGTAATCATCATACCACACGATGTATAAATAACCTGACGTCGATAACGTTTCCGTGACCTCGTCTAGTCCATTTATTGTAAATAGGTAGTAACTCACATGAATATCTGGAAATAGATGCACTTACATCACAGGCGTTCGAGTTTTCATTTGAGAAAAAATTGGGGGAAACACACAATACCTCGTTAAGATACTACATATAGCATCTCTATATTTTCCATATTCTAAAATAATAATGACCGTAATGATTTCGTATGAGAAAATTTGAGGAATCCAACCCAGGACCGTGTTACTATAAATAGCCTATATATGGTTCATATAGCATAATATTAATGTCTGTTTATGTAATATCATACAGAGAGACTATTTATAGTAACACGGTCCTGTGTGGGATTCCCCGAATTAACATTACGCTCATTATTATTTTAGCATAAGGACCATATAATTAGACTCTTTGTAGTATTTTAACGACGTATTGTGTGGTTTTACCATTGTTTTTCTCAAATAAAATATCGGACGCCTGTACTTACACATGTAATATCTATAGGTGCTACTTGTTGACGAAAAAACACCGCATACCACGTCTTTCGTATGATCATAACATGTTTGGAATTCGTATTGCTTTCTTCTATTATTACGAACAGAAAATAATAAATTAAAGACTTTCAGAAATTTAGAAATAAATTTATAATGAACGAGGTTTAAACATGAGGGCCAAGATGACGCTTAATCGATCACCTGCATCATGGTACGGAAGCGAATGTTTAACAGATAATATCGGGAGAAATGTGTTCATTTCAGCCCTTTTCTGATGCAACCTGATTAACCTTTCCCTAATAGAGATGGTTTCTGACGCCTCTGCAGCAGACGACTTAGGACAAAGTTTTCGCCAAAGAACATTACAACGCTACTACATGTCTTAAAAATGTCAATATTCTAGGAGAGTACCACATTATTTTAATTGTTAGTCCGAGTGAAAAAGATAATCCAAATATTCCCTGATCCCTAACTAACAAAGTAAAAAAACAAATTGTTTGCAAATTTGAACATGTCGCTAAATAAATGCTAATGAATTCGCCGAAACTGGAAGTCAAATTACTTCATTACATGACATATTAGCGGCTATGAGGAATCCGCTGTGGTCGAGTGGTTAGCGTCGGGGATTTCAAAACTGGGTGTCCCGGGTTCGATCCCCAGTCGCGGCACCTCGGTCATGGTGGAGTGCCTTTGGGCAAGGCACATATTCTAGCTTAGTACTGGTTTGTTTACCCAGGGATCATGAATAAGTGAACTGTCGCCGTGATATAACTGAAATAATGTTGAAAGCGGCGTAAAACCCCAATAAATAAATAAATTAATATCGGCTATGAAAACTACGAAAAGGCATAAGGACCACAATGTCAACAAATGGCATATTTTGCCTATGAAGCTTCTGCATCTAAATAAATAATGTTACATAACTTCTTAGGATTATGTTGTATTACAAAAAGTATGAAAGCCATAAAGGACCAGAATACCCAATAAGCAATGATATGTGTCATTACTTGGGATACGAACATTTGTAATTTCAACCATTATATTCTGAAGAAATTGTCACAGTTTGAAGCAGTTAATTAATTTTCATTTTTAAGCCTTTGTTCCAGGATTTAAATTCTACCTGTTTAAAAAACTTTGGTGGCTGCGAGGTCAGAAAGGGGTACTACAGATCTTTAAACAAATCTCCTCCTCTGAATCCGCTTGTCGGATTCCAAGATAATTTGGTAGATATGTTCCATGCGTGTACCTCTCCGAAAAGGTGTTGGTTGAAGTAAATGACGACAAGGCGGCATCAGAGAAGACAACAGAGACTGATTTTAGCTTAATTTAGCAGAAATATTGTTCCAGTGACTCTTTATAATTAATTCAATCTATATTGATTGGTTTAAAACTTTAGCCACCAGGCGGCATTAGAAAAGGGGTACACTTAACTTATAGATTCAGACGACATCTCCTCCTTAAACACAGGCCCGATATCGACCGAAAGTGTACAAATAGGGCTGAGTATGAAGTTCAATGCTATAAGGCTTATGTATTCTTCTAGATCCTAAACACCAATTACTGCATGATGATAAATGCATGTACACTATCTAATAATCTATAATAATGTGCTGCGATATGTTCTATTCGGAAGACTAAAGAAAAACGAAACGTTCAATGTAAAACGTTACCTTTTATAGAGCTTTGATTTAAAGATGGAAAAATTGTCTTGTCGTAGGCGTCTGTAACGAACAGCTGTGTCCGTAGATTCTTGGCGTCAGTTCCTGTTTGTGAACAAACTACACCAATATAAACTAACACGTACACAGTCAGTAATAGGTAATTCATGCTTGGGTGTCGGTAGTTGGGCACCAGGAAGCTGAAAATCAATATACCTTAAAACTTTACCTTCAATCCGCAGCAGAGGACTTTGAAAAACATATGGAACAAATGAATGTGTAATAATTTAATAAAGTTTAACACAATGTGGCAATTTGGGGAAATTGCTGATTTTTCAACAATGTTTTCAAAAGTCGTCTGCTGCAAATGCATGCGCTGCAAAACACAGAGTGATGTCGGTAGCACATTCAACCCACCTGTAAATTGTCCCTGAACAAGCATATACATGTATCTAGAATTTAAACAGCAATGTGTCATTTTCACATGTTTTAATGGTTTTCTATTAAGTCGATTTAACTTCTTATGGGCAAGAAATAGTTGCCACAATGTCAATCCTGTGTATATTTGTACATGTGTGCATATGAGCGTGATGTTGTTTGTGCGAGCAGTCCGAGATTTGCAGTACTACAGCTTTCAAATGCATCATTAGATTTTGAAATAACCTGGTACAAGTGTTATTCCCATCACCTGGCTTGTGTGGATCGGAAATAGCTGGCAATAAATGCGCACTTATTTTGTTTTATTTGTACATAACTGTTATGTGTTTTTGGTAAAATGTTTCGGACAGATTAACCGATCTTGTTGTATCGCAGATGTATCCGATACTTGGTCATAAATGCAGCTTAGTATTTTATCAATCAATCAATAAATCATTTAGTGGCAAATATCGACAAAATTCGTCTATGGACATTTACAATGTGGAAGTAAATAAATATATAACTTTATCACATGACAATGCTTGTATCCGATCTAATATACCCATTACGTATTTCTTTATAGGTAACGTGTGTAATATAACATAACCGAATCACTATTGTTGTATTTATCCGTGAATGTTTACGCAATGGATGAGAACGTGTATCCGGTAAACACAAACGTCACGATAGATGAACGAGGTAAAGGGACCATCATCGGTCATACAACTATTTTTTTGTGATTAGTATACAGTTTATTAAGAACAGAACGTATTTAATTTGACTTATACAAAATACATGCATCTCGTCATACAAAACATATTTATACATGAATTAACGCAAATCAAAAACGGTTACATCAAGACACTTAGTAAGAATGTTAAATGTTTATACTATATACTACATAGAGGATGTATTTCTACATTGTGTTGCCAATGATATATAATTAGCTAGTTTAAACAAATTTTAGCTTTAAGTTGAGGATAGAAGTTTGGTGAATTTAAACATATTCGTATTAAGTATTACATGTTGGGACTATTTTCTGACCGCGAAACGCCGATTCGTCCAAAACATGTGTTAAATTATTTCTTGATCTCGTTTAATAAAACTGTATATGAAATGACAACTCATGTCAGATCCTATATATATACAGTATGTCAGATAAATAATTGTTGGTATATCAAATAAAAGAAGGTACACAATAAGAATACGTTAGGGAACAGCAACACGCTTTTATAACGTCATCGGGAATAGAATAACATTCCGAAATATATGTGCATAGATATTTTAATACTTTCTTTTTTGAACTTGACACTAATTTGTTAAAATTTATAAAAAATTGGCCATTGCATATTACCAACATGATTTTGTCTGATAACTGAATATTTTGCACAACATAAAACAAATTATTTTCGTTGTCAATTAGGTTGGCAGAGCAAACTTTGCAATGCCTCTGTTCTCTTTGAATACCATTAAAATGACCAGATTCAATTTCTAACTTTTGAGAACTTAATCTAAAACAAGAAAACAATTTACGCCATTTGTTATTCGAAATGATATCTTTCATAAGAGAATCCTTTTTTAAATTAAGAATAATATGCCAACTTTGACTATTTCTAACTTTGATAAATTTGGTCAATTAAGCTAGTTTTAAAAATTGTAAAATATTTAAAGTAACTGTCAATTATACAAAAATATATTTTAGCATCTAATGGAATACATTCTCATTGACTTGGCTAATCTATCCTTTTAACATAAACCTTTACATCTAAATTCAGTTTGATTTATCCGCATTTTTGAATTTATACTTACTTTTCTGACATTTGAAAAGTGAATACTTTCAGACGTAGACGTAATGGGTATGTTCATTATTACAAACGCATGACAAAAATTACATTTTCAATAGTGAAGGGATACTTAGAAACTAGAGAAAAAGGTTACGAAACAATTAAACAGGTAAAAGTATTTTTGTAAACAGTGTAGATTCGGATGAGCATGGGCACCTCGTCGTAGCACTCTTACAACCTCACCATTTAGCCTTCATTTTATTTTTTTATTGATCATTGCTATTAGTAATTTAGTCTGCTCTATATGTTTATATGACAAGATGCATTGCTTACATAGAAAAACAGACCTTTTCCTGGACAATCTGACTGCGCTGGAATGTTTCTATATATAAACCATCCCGCGAGAAAACCAACAGTGTGGCCTCGGCGTAAAGCATCGACCCGGATCAACCTAATTATGCCGCGCTAACGCAGACAGACACGTTTCGCCTCCTGTGGATTTTCAGTTTCAGGAATCTTTACTCTATACCTCTACCCCCCTGAGACGGAATGTGTCGACCCGGGTCAGTCTGCGCGGACTGCGCAGGCTGATCCGGGTCGATACATTACGCAGATGCCATAATGTTGGTTTTCTCGCGGGAGGGCTCATATTTATATATTATCTGCAATATAAATGCTCATTAAACATCCGTTTTATCAATTTATTTGCATATTTCCACAAAACCAGGAACGTAGATAAGATATTATCTACGTCCCTGACAAAACTATTGTCTATCTTCTGCGAGGGAGTAGTTTAATACCTGAAACATATTCATCAAACGTCATTACTTTAAGCATAATGTCGTATTAAAGTCGAATTATATTCGTCACAATGTCGTTACGTTTAACCAAATGTCGTCTTAAAAGCTGAAACATACTCGTCAAAGAGTCGTAACTTTAAACCAAATGTCGTCTTAAATTCGTCAAAAGGTCATTACTTTTAAACCAAGTCTCATCATAAAAGCTGTTATGCTGCTCTCACACAGTCCCAAATTCTTTGCGATTGCCGTTGAGAGTAGCACTCGCCAATTAATCGTAATGATCGGGATATAGTCTAAAGACATTTGTAAATGTTCTTAACCGCTCGCTACCATTCGTTTATTGTTGCGAATATTAGCAACATGCTCCTAAAATTCGCAATGAAGGCATATTCTTCATTTTTTTGCAACATACTTGTAAGTATTCGTTAGCCATTCTTAATCATCGTAAGGTATGTGTAGTACTCACAAGGCATTCGCAACATTCGTAAGAAATTCGCAAGAATTGGAGCCCATCTTGACGCCTCTTGGCATGATTAACTTGACTCGAAATCGATTGCAAAATTGCTTCATTCATAAAGTGTTCGCAATCACTCGCAACACTCGCATGGCCACTCGCAATATTCGTTAGAAAGTCGCAAGAAATTCTTATAATTGATTCGTATACATTGGCAATGATCGACAGTAATTCGAAAGCCTGGCAGGATATTCTGCATTTTATAGGTAATCAGGTTGGCAGGATATCCTGCATTTAATAGGTCAGCCAGACTGGCAGGATATTCTGCATTTTATAGGTCAGTCAGATTGGCAGGATATGCTGCATTTTAGGGCTAGGGTTAGGGTTAGGGTAGGGTTAGGGTTAGGGTTAGGGTTATGGTTAGGGTATAGGCACTTTGACGTGATGATCAAGTGATCATGATCAAATGGTGGGGTGGGGTGGGGCAAGGGTATCACGTGCCTATGTCAAGTGGTGATGGTAGTTATATCTTTAGAAGTACACGTGGTATATTTTTGAATTTGAATTGCACAGAACACTGTATCATTTGGCATTGCAACGTCGTATTGAAGGGTTAGGGTTAGTGTTAGGTGGGTAAGGGTACTGTAAAGGTGAGTACAGGTCAGTGGGTCAAGGGGGGTAATGGTGGGTAAAGGTTGGTGAAGGTGGGTAAAGGTGGGTACAGGTCTGTAAAGTCATTTGCAGAAGCTAGAGTAATGGTGGGTAAGGGTCCTGATGTCAGAGTAAAGGTGAGTAAAGGTCAGTGGGTAATGGTCGGTAAAGGTCTTAAAAATCATATTAAGAAGGTGGGTAAAGGTCTGTAAAGGTGGGTAAAGGTGGGTAAAGGTGTGTAATGGTAGGTAAAGGTGGGTACAGGTCTGTAAAGTCATTTGCAGAAGCTAGAGTAATGGTGGGTAAGGGTCCTGATGTCAGAGTAAAGGTGAGTAAAGGTCAGTGGGTAATGGTCGGTAAAGGTCTTAAAAGTCATATTAAGAAGGTGGGTAAAGGTCTGTAAAGGTGGGTAAAGGTGTGTAATGATGGGTAAAGGTGGTTACAGGTCTGTAAAGTCATTTACAGAAGCTAGAGTAATGGTGGGTAAGGGTCCTGATGTCAGAGTAAAGGTGAATAAAGGTCAGTGGGTAATGGTCGGTAAAGGTCTTAAAGGTCATATTAAGAAGGTCGGTAAAGGTGGGTAAAGGTGGGTAAAGGTGGGTAAAGGTGGGTAAAGGTGGGTAAAGGTATGTAAAGTCATTTGCAGAAGCTAGAGTAATGGTGGGTAAGGGTCCTGATGTCAGAGTAAAGGTGAGTAAAGGTCAGTGGGTAATGGTCGGTAAAGGTCTAAAAAGTAATATCAAGCAGGTGGGTAAAGGTGGGTTTGGGTTAGGGTTATGTGGGTTAGGGTTAGGTCGGTTAAGGTTAGGTGGGTTATGGTTAGGTTGGTTAGGGCTTGGTGGGTAATGGGAATTAGGGTTAGGTGGATTAGGTTTAAATGGGTTAAGGTTAGGTGGGTTAGGGTTAGTAGGTTTATTGGTAAAGGTGGGTAATGGTTAGCAGAAGGGTATAGGCACTTTGACGTGATGATCAAGTGATCATGATCAAATGGTGGGGTGGGGCAAGGGTATCACGTGCCTATGTCAAGTGGGGATGGTAGTTATATCTTTAGAAGTACACGTGGTATATTTTTTAATTTGAATTGCACACAACACTGTATCATTTGGCATTGCAACGTCGTATTGAAGGGTTAGGGTTAGTGTTAGGTGGGTAAGGGTACTGTAAAGGTGAGTACAGTTCAGTGGGTCAAGGGGGGTAATGGTGGGTAGAGGTTGGTGAAGGTTGGTAAAGGTTGGTACAGGTTAGGGCTAGGGTTAGGGTTAGGGTATAGGGGTTATACGAGTTTGCCCAAGAAGTTTTGCCTAAAGACACTCCCCCTTTGATCACATGACTAAATATTCGTTTTTCAATGGTCAATGTAATTCTTTAATGGTGAAGACGGGAGTTCTTTTGCACCAATGCTCGTTGTTGGTCCGTGTCGAGTCAATTGCTCCTGAACATTGAACATTACTCCTGGACACATTGTAAGACCAATGGTGAAGATGGGAGTTTTCTAGCGCCAATGCTCATTGTTGGTCCTTATTGAGCCAATTGCTCCTGAACATTGAACATTACTTTTTGACACATTCTAAGACCAATGGTGAAGACGGGACTTCTCCAGCAGCAATAGCGCCAATGCTCATAGTTGGTCCTTATTGAGCCAATTGCTCCTGAACATTTAACATTACTTTTTGACACATTCTAAGACCAATGGTGAAATGCTCATTGTGGGTCCTTATTGAGCCAATTGCTCCTGAACATTGAACATTACTTTTTGACACATTCTAAGATCAATGGTGAAGACGGGAGTTTTCTAGCACCAATAGCGCCAATGCTCATTGTTGGTCCGTGTCGAGCCAAGTGCTCCTGAAACTTGAACATTATTCCTCGACACATTCTTTCAACAGAAAAGCTTTTAGTGAGCCTACCCATGATTTTAACTGAAGTTTAGACAATTTAGTGTGCTCTAACCTTTACAAAATCCCGTTTCTTCCGTTTAATATCCAAACACTATATTCAAAATGTGCCTATGGTCATATGCTACAAGAATATGACCACTATTTATGCCATACTATACTCATTTTCTTATAATTAAGGAAAAAAATAATAATATCGCAACAAAAGTAGGGGGTAGGGGAAGCGTTTAGTGTCGTGTAACCTTCATTTCAGTATTTTTTTATTGAAATGTGTAATTTCCTTTAAGACAATATAATTACTAATCCAACTTTTCCGATAATATATGAATAATTGAGTATACAGTGTACTACTAGGACATGCACTATATATGTCAAATTGCTCCTTTTCCAAGAATGTTTCTTGTTTCAAAACACGTCTTTTATAAACTGGTAATTATGAGCAATTTCTCCTTTTTCCATAATGTTTTAAAACGTCTTCTGCTGTATAGGCGTGTCGCTAATTCATGAACAAAGTTTAAAACATTGTGGAATAAGAAGTAGTTGCTCAATACGAACAGAATCCGCTATTTAAGAGGTTGACGTAAATCTAATTATCAGGTGTTGATAAGGTAAATATGACAGACTTGACGGTCGGAGAATGTTTTATATCTCTAACCCAACGTAAATGCGTCTTAAATAGCTGTTTTAGAAATAATAACATGATTTAATTGTTAATGTTATTAATTTACATAAGATTCTACTACTACTACTGAAACTACTACTACTGCTACTACTACTTATGATCAGTTTCTCCTTTTGCTACAATGTGGATTATTTCCCCTTGTTTTGTAATAACTCCTAACGAACAACTTCTCCTTTTTCATGATGTATTACTTCTTTTCTTACATACAGACACCTTTTGACCCATTAACAGCAGAAGACGTTTCAAAACATTATGACAAAAGGAGAAATTGCTCATAATGACAGTTTCTCCTTTTACCACAATGTTTTCATTTATTTTCCACACACAGACTAATTGTGATGCCTCCCGGCTGTATCTAACAAGTTTCAATACAACTGAGAGCCTTGTGGCAAAAGGAGCAATGGCTCACATCCGCCCGATAAGTTGCAATTAGGAATGGAATGATAACTAATTGCTTAGGTGTTTATCCATTTTGACAGAATTGACGTGCCGCATAAACATTTAAAATGTCATTTAACCCGACCCTAACACAGCGTACATGAAACTCTTTTCAGTTATTTGCTACATTTAAACCGTTGTTCACACATACAGACACCTTTTGACGCCTCTACAACAGAATACTTTTTAAAACAATAAGACAATGGAGTAAAAACTCATAACGAGCATGGGTTTTTTGACGCTTCTACAGCGGAAGACAACAACACTGTAGCAAAAGAAGACATTGATCATAATGACCAGTTTTTCCATTTGCTACAATGTTTTCAACTCTTTTCAGTTATTAGCAGCATGTGGACCTTTTTCACATACAGAAAAATGTTGACGCAACCACAGGGAAATCTTTCAAAACATTATGGCAAAAGGAGTAACTGGGCATAATCAGTAGCTTCTGTTTTTGGCACAAGGATTTAAACTCTTTTCATAAATTAGTTACAAGACATTACAGTGTGGCAAAAGAAGACATTGCTCATAATGATCTTTTAAAAAAAAAATAGTTGAAAATATTATGGCTCTCTACGCAATTACTTGACTCCTTCTGCCATACTGTTTTAAAAAGTATAATGCTGTGTGGAGGGTTATGGTTAGGGTTAGGGATACGGGAGTCCTCTAGCACCAAGGGTTCGAAATGGCTTTCCTCGCAGCCCAACTATTTCTGTCGAATAAATATGCCATTTGAGAAATTCAATGATCTTTCCAGAAGTACTAACTACACCAATGCTCAGTGTTAAATATGTAAAAGACATTATTCTTTAACCATACGGAAACACCTTAGAGTTCAGATTTACCTCAATTTCTATTTCAAAATTTCATGTGTTTAAAAATCCTTTTAATTTTATATAGATAGCTTGATTGATTGATCTCTTTATTGCCTCCTCTTGAGTAGTAGCATAACCCTAACCAAGGTAACCCCATACCCCCATACCCCCACCTGTCCATAATCAAACGACAAACAAGTATCTTACCTGTTAGTTGTCCTGTAATTAATAATTAAATTATATCCACACACACTTAAAACACGTCTTAACACTACGACGGTTGATAGAGAACTGATTCGATTGATATGTTAACCCAGTGTAAGGGTTGTAACTTAATATTCATATCAAAATTAAAGAATGAGCCAAATCCTGGTTCAGGGTTAGATGGGTTATGGTAAGCTACCAACAACACTGTTCTAACTGTAACCTTAAACTCAGGAGATTCTTTTCCCAGAGTATGGTCAAATATTATCTATAAATAAATACAGTTTAATCAAGTCAGTGCTAGGGTTAGCGTTAACTTCAGGATGCAATTTCAGCAATGCTTGCACACGATGCAACATGTTGCTTGATGTGTACATGTTGCTGCATGTATAAGCTGCAATTCAAGACCAACAACACTGTCCTAGCTCTTATCCTTAACTAAGAAAAACATGTTTTAAGAGTATGGTCGAAAACTTTCTGTCTCTACTTACAGTTTATTCTAGTCTGTGGTCACCAACATTTTATTAACTTCAGGATGCAATTGCAGCCTTGTTTGCGCAAGTTGTAACATGTTGCTTGGTGTGTAAATGTAGCTGCATGTTCAGGCTGGAAATCAATACCAACAACACTGTCCTAGCTGTAAGTCTTAACCCTGGAAACCCTTTTATCCAGAGTATGGTCAAATGTTATCAGTTTATAAATACAGTTTAGTCTTGTCTGTGCTCCCAAAACAGGATGCAATTGTAGGGAAGTTTGCACAAGTTGCAACATGTGGCATGATGAATCCATGTTGTTGTATGTATAAGCTGAAATGCCAGACCAACAACACTGTCCTAGCGTTATCTCTCAGCTTAGGAGAGCCTTTTCACAGAGTATGGTAAAAGAAAACTATCACATTTACTAGCAGGTCGGCTGCCCTGTCGGTGTCCCAAAAATTGAGTAACTTCAGGCTGGTGTTTCTGGAATGTTTACACATGTTGCAATATATTGCTTTGTGTGTAAATGTAGCTGCATGCTTAAGCTGAAATTAGCTACCAACAACACTGTCCTAGCTGTAACCCTAAACCCAGGGGATTTTTTCCCCAGAGTATGGTCAAATATTATCAGTCTATAAATAAATACAGTTTTTTGTTAAAAACACAAAATTGTGTTAACTTAAGGATGCAATCTCAGCAATGCTTGTACAAGATGCAACATGTTGTTTGGTGTGTACATGTTGCTGCGTGTATAAGCTGCAATTCAAGACCAACAATACTGTCCTAGCTCTTAACCCTTAACTTAGAAGAGCAATTACTCAGAGTATGGTCGGAACTTTCTGTCTCTACTTACAGTTTATTCTAGTCTGTGGTCACCAACATTTTATTAAATTCAGGATGCAATTGCAGCATTGTTTGCGCAAGTTGCAACATGTTGTTTGGTATGTAAATGAAGCTGCCTGTTCAGGCTGGGAATCAATACCAACAACACTGTCTTGGCTTTAAGCATTAACCCTGGACACCCTTTTTTTCAGAGTATGATAAAATATTATAAGTCTATAAATACAGTTAATTTTGTCTGTGCTGCCCAAATTTTCAGAAACGTTAGGATGCAATTTCAGCAATGTCTGCACAAGTTGCAACATGTGGCATGATGTATCCATGTTGCTGCATATATTAGCTGCAATTCAAGACCAGCAACAATGATCTAGCTCTAACCCCCAGCTTAGGAGAGCCTTTTCACAGTGTATTGTAAAAAGAAAATATCACATTTACTAGCAGGTCGGCTGCCTTGTCGTGTCCCAACATTTTAGTGACTTCAGTCTGTTGTTTCTGAAATGTTTGCGCATGTTGCTTGGTGTGTACATGTTGCTGCGTGTATAAGCTGCAAGTCAAGACCAACAACACTGTCCTAGCTTAAACTCTTAACTCAAAAGAGCCTTTTCACAGAATATGGTCGAACACTTTCTGCCTCTACTTACAGTTTATTCTAGTCTGTGGTCACCAAAATTGTATTAAATTCAGGATGCAATTGCAGCATTGTTTGCGCAAGTTGTAACATGTTGCTTGGTGTGTAAAGGTTAGGGTTAGGGTTAGGGTATAGGGGTTATACGAGTTTTGCCCAAGAAGTTTTGCCCAAAGACACTCCCCCTTTGATCACATGACTAAATATTCGTTTTTCAATGGTCAATGTAATTCTTTAATGGTGAAGACGGGTGTTCTTTCGCACCAATGCTCGTTGTTGGTCCGTGTCGAGTCAATTGCTCCTGAACATTGAACATTACTCCTGGACACATTGTAAGACCAATGGTGAAGATGGGAGTTCTCTAGCGCCAATGCTCATTGTTGGTCCTTATTGAGCAATTGCTCCTGAACATTGAACATTACTTTTTGACACATTCTAAGACCAATGGTGAAGACGGGAGTTCTCTAGCAGCAATAGCGCCAATGATCATTGGTTGGTCCTTATTGAGCCAATTGCTCCTGAACATTTAACATTACTTGTTGACACATTCTAAGACCATTGGTGAAGACGGGAGTTCTCTAGCACCAATAGCGCCAATGCTCATTGTTGGTCCGTGTCGAGCCAAGTGCTCCTGAAACTTGAACTTTATTCCTCGACACATTCTTTCAACAGAAAAAGCTTTTTAGTGAGCCTACCCATGATTTTTACTGAAGTTTAGACCCTCTAGCGCCAATAGCGCCCATTCGAACGACTTCGAGTTATTGCTATTGTATTTCCTTCTACTTCCAAACCAAACGACTTCGAGTTATCAATATAGTATTACCTTCTACTTCCCAAAAAAAGGAAAATAACCATGGAGAATCAGGATATGTGCATGATCTTTTAACCCTTTCCAACAAACACAGGCTTTCTAACGCTTCTGGCAGAAGACGATTTTTGAAAACATTTTTGCAAAATTTGAATTTGCTCATAATTATTACCTTCTCCTTTTGCCAGAATGTTTTCAACTTTATTGAGTAATTAAACTTTGAATTCATTCCGACGTTTGATAAAAGTCACTGTGACACACGTAATTCGTCTTCCACCAATGAGCTAACAGTCTATCAATTTCAATGAGATGTTTGTATTGTATTACAGAAGACTGTTGCGGACAGCATGATGGACGCTCTGTTCCAAGTTGATGGGCGAAGATTCACAGTTGGAACACCTCCCGACTTACTTTGTAAGTCTTGAACAGCATTGCTCATTTTAACGTCTTTAAGTTATAATTGAGCCGTCCCGCGAGAAAACCAACAGTATGGCCTCTGCGTAATGTATCGACCCAGATCAGCCTGTGCAGACTGATCCGGGCCGACACATTCCGTCTAAGGGAGGTAGAGGTATAGATCCGGGTCGATAATTTAAGCAGAATCCATAATATTGGTTTTCTCGTGGGCCGGCTCATATTGTTCTTGTTTGGTGTTTTACGCCACTTTCACCAATCTTTCTATTATATCACGGTCAGGTATATCACGGTCAGGTATATCACAATCAGGTATATCACAATCAAGATCACAATCAGGTATATCACAATCAGGTATATCACAATCAGGTATATCACGGTCAGGTATATCATTGTCAGGTATATCACAATCAGGTATATCACAATCAGGTATATCACGGTCAGGTATATCACAATCAGGTATAACACGGTCAGGTATATCACAATCAGGTATATCACAATCAGGTATATCACAATCAGGTATATCACAATCAGGTATATCACGGTCAGGTATATCACAATCAGGTATATCACAATCAGGTATATCACAATCAGGTATATCACGGTCAGGTATATCACAATCAGGTATATCACAATCAGGTATATCACAAGGTATATCACGGTCAGTTACATCACGATCAGGTATATCACGGTCAGTTACATCACGATCAGGTATATCACGGCCAGTTACATCACGATCAGGTATATCACGGTCAGTTACATCACGATCAGGTATATCACGGTCAGTTACATCACGATCAGGTATATCACGGTCAGTTACATCACGATCAGGTATATCACGGTCAGTTACATCACGATCAGGTATATCACGGTCAGGTATATCAAGGTCATTTACATCACGATCAGGTATATCACGGTCAGTTACATCACGATCAGGTATATCACGGTCAGTTACATCACGATCAGGTATATCAAGGTCCGGTATATCACAATCAGGTATATCAAGGTCAGTTACATCACGATCAGGTATATCACGGTCAGGTATATCACGATCAGGTATATCACGGTCAGGTATATCACGATCAGGTATATCAAGGTCAGTTACATCACGATCAGGTATATCACGGTCAGGTATATCATTGTCAGTTACATCACGATCAGGTATATCACGGTCAGGTATATCACGATCAGGTATATCAAGGTCAGGTATATCACGATCAGGTATATCAAGGTCAGTTACATCACGATCAGGTATATCACGGTCAGGTATATCAAGGTCAGTTACATCAAGGTCAGTTATATCACGGTCAGGTATAAGCAGGGTCAGTTATATCACGGTCAGTTATATCACAATCATGGTTAATTATATCACGGTCAGTTATATCACGATCAGGTATATCACGGTCAGGTATATCACTGTCATTTATATCAAGGTCAGTTATATCACGGTCAGGTATATCACGGTCAGTTATATCACGGTCAGATATAGCAGGGTCAGTTATATCACGATCAGTTATATCACGGCCAGGTATATCTCGGTCAGTTATAACACGGTCAGGTATATCACGGCCAGGTATATCTCGGTCAGTTATAGCACGGTCAGGTATATCACGGTCAGGTATAGCAGTGTCAGTTATATCACGGTCAGTTATATCACGGTCACGATCAGACATAGCAGGATCAGTTATATCACGGTCACGGTCAGGTATATCACGGTCAGGTATATCAAGATCATGGTTAGTTATATCACGGTCAGCTATATCACGATCAGGTATATCACGATCACAGTCAGGTATATCACGGTAATTTATATCACGGTCAGGTATATTACAATCATGGTTAGTTATATCACGGTCAGTTATATGACGATCAGGTATATCACGGTCAGGTATATCACGATCACGGTCAGGTATATCACGGTCATTTTTTATCAAGGTCAGTTATATCACGATCAGGTATAGCAGGGTCAGTTATATCACGGTCAGTTATATCACGGTCACGGTCAGATATAGCAGGGTCAGTTATATCACGGTCAGTTATATCACAGTCACGGTCAGATATAGCAGGGTCAGTTATATCACGGTCACGGTCAGGTATATCACGCTCAGTTATATCACGGTCACGGTCAGTTATATCACGCTCAGTTATATCATGGTCAGGTATATCACGATCACAGTCAGTTATATCACGGTCATGTATATCGTGGTCAGGCATATCACGATCACGGTCAGGTATATCACGATCACGGTCAGGTATATCACGATCACGGTCAGGTATATCAAGATCACGGTCAGTTATATCACGGTCAGGTATATGACGATCACGGTCAATTATATCACGGTCAGTTATATAAATGCGTTTCCTTGGTAAGTAACCAGTACTTCTGATCCATTTATCCTGACACCAGCCACTCAGTGGTAATTCTAACCCCGTTATCCTTAGCGCCAAGGAGGGCAGCCATAACTACCATTTTAAAAGATATTGGTATGACCCGGCCGCGGATCGAACCCGTGACATCCCGCACCAGAGGCGGTCCTATCAGATGTAAAGTCTTGCTCAATAACGTCCAAATGAATCAATATATTTATCAGAGCTCTACATAAGGTGGGTATTTCAAATTGCCAAACCCCCTTTGATGTGAGATTTATCTTTTTGAGTACCCAGGACAATATAGTTTGGTTGAGTCGAAAGAGAAATGTATGTGGGAAAAGCAAGTATACTTCTCCCAATCTAGTTCTCTAATGATTTAAACAGAATTTTGGATATCTTATTATTTTACTAATACCACGGAGAAGATGAGCAATATTTTACAAAACCGATTTGAGTCGTTCCACGAGAAAACCAAACATTATGAACTCTGCGTTATGTATCTACTCAGATCAGCCGGCGCAGGTTTATCCGGGCCGACACATTCCTGCGCGATATGCTCAGGCTGATCCGGGTCTATACTTTACGCAGACTCTACAATGTTTCTGATGACGCAGCAAATAAACCAAGGTTTTACATATAATTTAAATATTTGAACAATTTCGAAAGAGGACTACCAAAGGAACATTCCTGTGAAGTTTGGTTGAAATTGGTCTATTGGTTTAGGATATGTTAAGCTAAAGGTAAACGACGAACGACCAACAGAGAGTGATCCGAATTGATCTATAAAGGCTTTGAACCCCATTCGATCAATTATTGTTTACTTAAGCGGCTAATTGCACAATATCTAGAATTGTTTAAATATTTATTTAAACAGAGTTGCTAACACGTTTTGGGAACAGGAGAAAGTTCTCGTTTCAAGAGATTTTTCAACAATAATATCATTTATTTTTGCAGACGCGGCTTAAAGCGTACTATCTAGAACCTTTTTTTTGGAAAAGGAGAAAGTTCTCATTTCGAACGACTTTTCTACAATGTATTCATTGATTTATGCCTTACGCGGCTAATAGAACAATATTTAGATTTTCAAAAATGAAAATCTAAAACAAAAGTTGCAAAAACGTTTTAGGAGAAGGATAAAGTTCTTCTTTCGATTGATCTTTTCCTCAAAGTTATCATTTATTTATTTCAGACCCGGCCACTGGTACTGCCTACGATTACTTTTACGATTCAGGTGTTAATTACTCCTACACGTATGAGCTGAGACCGGGCCCCGGAAATGGTCGAAACGGATTTGTCCTACCCACGGATCAAATAGTCAAAGCCACTAAGGAATTCTTCGCGTCGCTCGTGGAATTTGCTCTTCAAGTGTAATACTTTTTTTTTTCAAAATGCTTCACTTAAACAGTGCCTTTTTTAAATAAAAGCGCCAATGGCACAGTAGTGGCGATCGTATGGAAATAATGTTAGTTTGCCAGAATGTTGTCTTGGTGATTTTTTAGTTACGTTCTGAAAATGGTCATGATGTGTTCAAAATTAGGCCATTCCAAAGTTATTAAAAATCTAGTTTTAGCTCATTAGAATGGCTATTTGTAATCTAAATTATACGGGTAATCACATGTTTATCACCAGGTCGCTAGGCCATATTAAGATAAAATATTTTTTACACTTTAGAAAAGACTAAATTATCAAGAAAGGAGAGAAAACAGTATCCATTAGTTTGGTGTTTGTTTCAATGATGTCCGATATTAAACAGGTCTGTTCAATTTAGTCCCTTCACATTGCATGATTGAGGGTTGTCAGAGACATATCAACACAGTGTATTTATATGTCGCTGAGGTTGTTAAACTGCTTCGGATAATGTGAGTGCAAAAACAAACACAAAACATGCTCAAAAAGCACAATTTCACTATTTGCCAAACTGTTCAATTTATAAAAATATAGGCATATATTATAATGCTCGATCTCCAAACTAAATTAGGCTACACTTTCAGCATTGATTGCTAATTGACTCTAGAACGTGCAGACGTGTATACATAACGTTTGTACACAATGACATCGTGTGTCCTTTAACCCTTTGTAAACCAGTCTTATCATCTAGACGCTTTCATATATTTAAACAACTACAAAATAAAGCGTTTATAATATTGAGATTTAAGAACACCAGTATCGCGAGCTATTTATAGAACCTTTTGGAATTTCCAGATTTGAGTATCATCAGAGTTATTTGCCGTTATTTGCAAGGCAGAACGCGCAATGATATTTATTATCTGCTTAATCATGACTAAGATAATGTTTACATATTTTAACTCTATGTAGATAATGTCTCGATAAAACTCAAATATTAGTAACAATCCGGTACCAAAGTAGCACTGACATAATTACTATTAAACACATCTCTGCATCAATGATGGAACTATAACGGATGTGAGTAAGTTAGTTTGCAGTAAGGAAAAAAAATATCAACCGATTGTTCAAAACCGACTATGTAAATATTTTTCGTTGTTGTTGTTTCTGTTAGCATTGTGGCGATTGTCAAATCAATCGCCACAAAAATTATATCAATGAGTCCTTTTATCTGGTTTTCATGAAAAAAATATGTCTACAATGTGAACAAAACTAGGGTTATTCACATTTTAATGAGTCAGGCAAAATTTAAAGATTCTATCACCTTTTTTTTTCTAAAAGAATATTAAGAATAAAGTGACGTATTCTACACTCGAACACTCGAACAGCGTTTTTCGCGTCTCTTTCTCCTGTGTTCTCTTGATCGTGAGATGTGAAACACCATGCTCACAGTGGATTTTCTGTTTCACGAATCATTATTCTATATCTCTATCCCCCTGAGACGGAATGTGTCGGCCCGGATAAGCCGGCGCGTACTGCGCAGGCTAATCTGGGTCGATGCATTACGCAGAGTCCATAATGTTGGTTTTCTCGTGGAACTGCTTACAACAAGTACAAGAGACAACACTAGCAATTTTATTACTATTCTCACTCTGCAACTTAGTTCGTCAAATGCTTCCCTGCTACATTTTCGACTAAAGACGTTTCCATTCAAAACAGGTTGCCTGTCTGCAAGGCAATCATCTCCATCTTCAGCATCATCAGGGTCATATAGACGGAATCATCAGGACGCCTGATCGTCAAATGGACAGAGTGGTCCAAACACGAACTCATCAAATTGAGTGGTCCAAACACTGACTCATCAATTAGATGTATTGGTTCAAACACCGACTCACCAATTAGATGTATTGGTCCAAACACCGACTCATCAATTAGATGTATTGGTCCGAACACATGCTCATCAATTAGATGTATTGTTCCAAACACTGACTCATCAATTAGATGTATTGGTCCGAACACCGACTCATAAATTAGATGTATTGGTCCGAACACCTCAATTAGATGTATTGGTCGGAACACCGACTCATGCATTAGATGTATTGATCCAAACACCGACTCATCAATTAGATGTATTGGTCCGAACACCGACTCATGAATTATATGTATTGATCCAAATACCGACTCATCAATTAGATGTACTGATCCGAACAGATGCTCATCAATTAGATGTATTGGTCCGAACAGATGCTCATCAATTAGATGTATTGGTCCAAACACCGACTCATCAATAAGATGTATTGGTCCGAACACCGACTCATCAATTAGATGTATTGGTCCGAACACCGACTCATCAATTAGATGTATTGATCCAAACACCGACTCATCAATAAGATGTATTGGTCCGAACACCGAATCATCAATTTGATGTATTGTTCCAAACACCGACTCATCAATTAGATATATTGATCCGAACACCGTCTCATCAATTAGATATATTGGTCCGAACACCGACTCATGAATTATATGTATTGATCCAAACACCGACTCATCAATTAGATGTATTGGTCCAAACACCGACTCATCAATTAGATGTTTTGGTCCGAATACCGACTCATCAATTAGATGTTTTGGTCCGAACACCGAATCATCAATTTGATGTATTGTTCCAAACACCGACTCATCAATTAGATATATTGATCCGAACACCGTCTCATCAATTTGATATATTGGTCCAAACACCTACTCATCAATTAGATGTATTGGTCCAAACACCTACTCATCAATTACATGTATAGGTCCGAACACCTACTCATCTATTAGATGTATTGGTCCGAACAGATGCTCATCAATTAAATGTATTGGTTCAAACACCGACTCATCATTTACAGAACAGAACAGAACAGAACAGAACATAACTTTATTACATCTCTCGGTACATACAGTACAACATGAGGAAATGGTATAATTGCAAGAGATCTATTTAAATACTATCATGTGATCACATATCTCATTTTTGCCTAAAGGTAGGATTGTACTCAGTCTTCCATGGATACTCTGCTTATGAGAGGTAGGGTATTCATGGCTAACCACGTACACAAATACAAATTTAAGTCGGGGTTTCCATTGGAGGGAAAATAACATACAATAAGGATTATTCTTTAGTTTCGGAACGAAAAGGTAAAAAAAAGAAAAACATTGTGGAAAGGAGACAAATCGCAACATGTAGTTAAATTTCTTTCCTTTTCCAATGTCTTTCATTATATCTAGGGAGGAAGAATAAAGGTAATATCAGTTGTGATGTGTTTAGCTATCAAATACTTTTCCATTTGTTTTCAATTGGGAAGAGTTGTTTAAATTGATATTAAAGTTACATCAGCAGTGGGAAATTTATATGTACATAATTACAAGTAGAAACATATGCTAGACTACATGAAAAATGATATTATAGTATACTGACACAAGAAAACTATTAAGCATTTAAATGCAGAGCAGTTCAAATTTAAAACATAAAACTTGTTTGTAGTAAAGAAACAGTGGTCGATTTCTAACTCGATTCGCAATCTTGACTTTCAAGTCTAAAGCTAAGCATGCATTACGGTTCAACACTCGGTACCGGACTATCACGGATAAAACATGTCGGATTACGTCATAGCCAACTGTGTGTTGGACTATCCAGCCAATCAGAGCATAGTTTGCATTGGGCCAGATTACACACGATAAATCGAATGGGATATGACATTTATGTTTCGAGGTCAAGTAAGTTTATTTATTTACATTTGTTTATTTTTTACTATAGATCAAAGTTTATGGTTATTTATGGGTTTCTCTGAGTATTGTTGAGACGAATTTGGCAATTGGGATAAGTACATCACGTTTAGTTTCATTCATAATTCGATTAAAAGCATATGTGTTATTTATTACGTGTTTTCCAGACAGGAAATATTTTCGGTTGTTAGAGAAATAAGGACAGGAAAATAAATAATGCATTTCGTCGCCTAATTGGTTTAATGTACATAATTTGCATTTCCTTTCCAGGAGCGGCGTCCCATCCCATCTCCCAGTCTCGACGTATAACCTGTGGTTGGCTGTTCTAAATAGGAACGTGTTTATTGCTAAAGATAAAGGGAGAGTGGACAGGTAAGGCTCAAATATTAATTCAGTTTTAAAGGTGTAATAAGTTCTCCCTTTTTGAGATTGCTTTGTTTTCTGTGACCATTTTTGTTTAAACTGGTCAGTCAGATTCTGTTTGATTAACGAATGTATATTTTTTACTTTGTTATGATTTTGTGTAGCCCAGATTATTCCGTTACCAGTTTTAAGTAGAATATCTTTTATACATGTAAGCCATTTGTATTGCTTATTTGTGGCGTTTAAGATGAAATTGTAAATTTGTGTAGATATTTTATTGTTGTTGTTAGTACATATTATTTTATTCAAGAATTTTATCATCCTAGATTGAATGGTAATTGTTAATGGATATCGACCTTATTCACCATAGAGCATATATCTTGGCGTTGATTTTTTAGCTTTGGTTATTTTTCTTAAAAAGTTTAAATGTACTTTTTCTAGGTGCTCGTGTGATTCGTAGCCCCATATTTCGCTCGCATACAAGAGGATTGGTAAGACTGTCTGATCAAAAACCTTCAGTTGTAAATCTATGCGGAGATCTAGGGAGCGTGATTGGACCAAGACAGAATGTACTGCTCTTTTAGCTTGTTCTGCAAGATGTTTGCGAGCTGAGAGAAATGAGCCATTGCTAGAGAAAATGAGGCCAAGGTATTTATAATTATCAGTTATCTCTATTGATTCTTCATAATATGTGAAATTAAATTTCCATATGTTTCTCACTCCAAAAAATACAATTTTGGTTTTTGTAAGATTTACTTTTAGCTTCCATTGTTCACAATATTCATGGAAGTGATTTATTGTATTTTGCAAATCATTTGCATTTTCTGCTAAAAGGATAGTGTCATCTGCATATAGAAGAACAAGGACTTGCAACCAGAATTGTTCATCAATATCTGATTGTAAAGAAACACCGCTGCTATTTTTAAAAATCAGGTGAGATTCTAGATCATTTATGAACATTGAGAATAAAATAGGTGATAAGTTTTCGCCTTGACGGACTCCGGTTTCACATGCAAAAAAGGGGGACTGTTGTCCTTTTAGTGATACACATGATTTAATGTTTTGATACATTTGGTAAATAACTTTGAAAACTTTTCCATTAATACCTGTAGTTAGAAGTTTAGACCACAAACCAATTCTCCAGACTTTATCAAAGGCTTGCGAGAAGTCAACAAAGCAACAAAATAGTTTGTGTTTTCTTTTCTTTAGGGTATTAATAAGACAGTTTAGTGCAAACATATGGTCAGAGCAAGAATAATGTTTTCTAAATCCAGCTTGGTTTTCCTTTAAAAGATCATTTTCCTCTATGAAATTATTAATTCTGTTGTTTAATATTGCAGTGAAGACTTTTCCAAGACAAGACAGTAAGGTTATTGGTCTATAATTATTTGGATCGGATGGGGGGGCCTTTACCTTTGTAGATAGGGTGTATTGTTCCACTTAACCAAGATTCTGGCATATGTCCTGTGTCTAGGATTGAATTGAAAAGGAAGACATAGGCAGGTAATAATATTTCTTTAGTGCTTTTTAGATATTCATTTAATATGTTGTCTGATTCGCTTGGAGCTTTTGAATTTTTGAGTTGTGTTATGCATTTAATGATTTCCACGGCAGTAATCGGTGCATCCAAACTTGAGTTGTCTAATCCTGTTGATGTATTGCTGAAGTCTTGTATTAATTCGCTGTTTTCTACATTATTTGTATTTATTTCCTTAAAATGTTGAAAAAAATCTTCCATGCTAGGCGTTGTTGATGTATTTTTGGCTTGTTTCTTAATGTTTTAAGATTTTCCAAAACTTTTTAGAGTTTTTTGTTTTCATATTTCTGAGTTGGTTTGCTGATTCATATTTATGTTTATTTATGTAATAGTTCATTGTTTTCTTATTTTCTTTACTGGCTGCATTTAGCTCATTTTTATTATAGGTGCTTTTATCATTAGTATAGTTGTTTTTAGCTGCGTGATACTTTTTGCGTGCTTTTTTAGAGTTATTTCCAAACCATGGTTTATTTCTATCATTTGTGATAAAAACATTATTGTCAAATGTACATTGTGAAGAATCATTTAATAAATTTGTAATCCATGAAGTGACTGTATCTATGGTATCTGGTGACGGGGCAAGATTTTCAATTTTGTAAAGAATTTCATTCAACTTATTTACATCAATGTTATTAATATACATGTTCTTGAGATTTTCTTGCCATTTAATTTTGTTGTTTTGATTTTTTCCTTTATTTTCATCACAAACAGAGCCTGGTGGGATGGTTTTTATAGAGTTTAAATTCCACTTGAGCAAGGAGTGACCATCCGAGAACAGTCTGTCTGTCTCTTCCACAGCAAAATCACTCAAAAGTGAGAAACAGTCAACAGAGCATAGAACATTTGAAATATCATCTTCAAGGCAATATAATTTTGCTGTATCATGGTATTTAGACGCTTCAGGAGGTACATAAACAATACAGATGAAAACATCTTGATTGAGAGAGAAAAATGTTTTAGAAAGTTTCACTGTCAATAAATAGTCAGACAATGAATTAATTTCATCAATATGTGGGCTGATACTAGATTTGACAAAGAGGCCTAATCCTCCTGATTTCCTCGATCCTGTGTCTTTTCTTGGTTTAGAATAGAATACGTAACCTGGTAAATTAATGGTATCAAATTCATCGAGATTTGTTTCACACACTTCTTATAAGTCAAAGTCACTAATACCGTTTTTAAACTCTGCGAATTCTAACCTACGTTTTAAACCACTAACATTAATGAAACCACAGTTTAACTGCACATTACATGTATATCAATATCAATACAAGTTTATTGCATTAAACATTATACAATGTTCATAGCATAGAACTATACATACAATGAATACAATGAATGTCCGAACACCTACTTATCAATTAGATGTATTGGTCCGAACAGATGCTCATCAATTAGATGTATTGGTCCGAACATCGACTCATCAATTACATGTATAGGTCCGAACATCTACTCATCAATTATATGTATTGGTCCGAACACCGACTCATCAATTAGATGTATTGGTCCAAACACCTACTCATCAGTTAGATGTATTGTTCCGAACACCTACTCATCAATTAGATGTATTGGTCAAAACAACTGCTAATCAGTTAAATGTATTGGTCCAAACAACTGCTCATCAATTAGATGTATTGGTCCGAACACCGACACATCAATTAGATGTATTCGTCCGAACACATGCCCACTAAACAGACGGATTGGTCTGATAATCTGCTCTTCAATTAGATGTACTGGTCCGAACATATGCCCACTAGGCAGACGGATTAGTCAAAACACCTGCTCATCCAGCAGGCGGATTTGTCTTATACCCTGCTCATCATTTAGGCATTCCTAAATACATGCTGGTCAATTAGACAAACTGAACTGTTTGTTGTTTTGCGATATTTTCATATATCATTGATCCTTTCCTCACAGTTTTTATGTAGCTGCCTCATATGCCGTCTAAGGTCGGGTCTCTGTGAAAACCGTCTCTCACAGTGTCTGCAGCCAAATTTCTGATCCCTGAGTAAATATTCAAATGTTTCTTTATGTTCTGTATGGAAATAAGCTTTGAACATAGCTGACAAGGCCTCTTGTTGCCAAAGGATCTGGAAACGCCCTTTGATATTGGTGAAACCCCGCCCACATCTGGATACTAGATAGTATATTCAATTTAATCGTTGTAAGACTGCATCACTGACGAGACCTTTTCCTTTACAAACATCATGTGAGCCGTTCTACGAGATCCAACATTGTGGACTCTGCGGAAAGTATCGACCCGGATCAGCCTAAGCATGCCGCGCAGTCTAGCGCAGTCTAACCAGGACAGACACTTTTCGCCTCCTGTGGGTTTTTTGTTTCAAGAATCATTACTCTATACCTCTATCCCCCCTGGGACCGAATGTGTCGGCCCGGATTAGCCTAAGAGGACTTTGCAGGCTGATCTGGGTCGATACATTACGCAGAGTCCATAATGAGGGTTTTCTCGTGGAACGGCTCATTTTATTAACAATTTAACAGTTTGCTTTTTACCATTTATAGCAGACGACTTTTTCAAAACATTGAGAGCAATTTCTCCATTTCAAATATTGTTTTCTAATCTGTCTCAAAAACGATACTAAAAAGGTCATATTTAGCAAAGTATTGGTTTAAACAATATTTCATTTATTTTCTAATGTACATCTTATAACCCTTTCATATCAAATATAAATATAAACAGGATTGAGCAGAAAGCATTAAGCTTATTTAAGGAGCCTTGTGATGTTCATATACATAACCCTTTAACCCTTTCCCACATTCACAAATTCTACTCAACATTTTTGAAGGAAATATCTACTATTGACACAAATTGTTTTCAACTCTTTTTAATAATCAAACTGTCATTTAAAGATTTTCAATATTTTTTACTGGGATGTATTCAAAGTCGCATTTAGAACTGACAGGTTAGTGAACACTGTATGTTTCTATGCCTTGCTATAAATTCAACATTTGACAGTATTAATTCAACATTTGACAGTATTAATTCAATATTTGACACTATTATTTTAACCCTTTCCCACATACAAATGGTATCTGACGCCTCTGAAAACTTTTTGGCAAAGGGGAAATTGCCACAATGTTTTCAACCCCATTCAATGATTAAACATGCAATTCGTATATTTTCATCTACATATTTTAAAAGGTGTCTAATGCAAATTTATTGTATGAGGTAAAGGGTTAGATGGAAAATACAGTCATTGTATGTCAATGTTACTGTGAAAATGAATTGTCCTTCTTGGACAAGCGCATTCATTAGCTTGTGTACTGCACTTGAAAATAGGTTGGTCAACTAAACCCATCATGAATCGCTCCGTTCTATTGGTTTTCAGTTAGCGATTGATTGATTGTTTGGTGTTTTACGCCCCTTTCAACAATTTTTCAGTTTTATCTCGGGTAAGTAACCTGTAATTCAGGTCCATTTATCTTGACAACAGTCAGTCAGACGTAATGCCAACCCTGCAACCCTGAGTGCCAAAGGGGGCAGCCATTACTACCATTTTTTAAGTCTTGTGTATGACCCGACCGAGACGGATGCTCTATCAATACACTATCAATGCCGTTTACAGTTATTGATCCTAATGTTATAAATTGTGTCATATTTTTTTAATAAATATATTATTCCAAAGACTTGTACGAAAAGTCAAGAGGTTACCATATCTACCTATAGTGCATCTGCCTCTGGTGCGGGAGGTCGCGGTTTCGATCCCCCAACAGGTCATATCAAAGACAGTAATAGTTGTAGTAATGGCTTTACATCTTTCACACTTATAATTATTGAGTTAGCCTTACAACTGACTAGCTGGTGTCATGATAAATGGACCGGTAGTTCTGGTATTTTACCCGGAAGACAGTGATATAACTGAAAATAGTCGAAAGTGGCATAAAACACCATACAAATGAACACAGGAAAGAGGTAACAAAACATTAACCATTTAAAAGCTTGACAGCCCATTGTTCCTTGTTCATGATTTTCAACTGACGTATATCATTGTCTGTCGCAATTTTAAACCGTTTTGTCGTAACATCTTCTCTTTCGACTAATTCATGGTCATCAACATCATCGGACAAATCTGATAAGTCGGCTTCCTTTTGACTGGTACCTGAAATAGTGTTAGATACTGACGATGAATAGAACAGATTAGTACGGTAATAGTACGGGTTATAACATTCTTGCTTTAAGACCTTTCCAACAAAGAGGTCCAGATAAGGAGCAGTGTACAGCTCCTTTCCCCACAATATCTTTCTTATAATCCAACCAAACTAAAGATGTGGGTACCGAAAAGAATTGTCTCGATGAGACGATATTTTTGAGTACCCACAACATAGGGTTTAAGGGTCAAATAAGGAATTTAGAACATGCTTAACGCTCCCTATCTAAAGCTCTAGCACCATGCTTCAATTTGGCAAAAAAACTACTTGGAAAAACATCTTGTCAAAAGAGTTGAAACCCTCATTTAATTAAAGTTCAATCATTGCTAAAGATTTGAAGACATTGTAGAAAAAGGAGGAGTTGCTTTAAATGAGCAATTTATCTTTCAGCCCAAAAGATTTTAAATGTCGTATTCTGCTGATGCATGTATCTGTGGGAAAGGGATAAATTTTAATTGGGCCGGGGTCATACCAAAGACTTTAGACATGGTAGTAATGGCTTCCCTCTTATAATTAAGAGTTGCATTACGACTGATGCATCGATGTCAGGATAAATAATACCGTAGTACCGGTAAATCACCAAGGCAACACCGTCATATAACTTGAAAACTGTTGATAGCTGTGTAAAACACCGTTCAATCAACAAATACATTTTAATTTAAACCTTTCCAACACACAACAAAGCTGCACCAAATGACTTTGAAAACATCTTCGCAAACAAGAGGGCCATGATGGCCCTGGATCGCTCACCTATGCAATATGATTTATCATGTGGTCAGGTAAATTAATCCAAGAGGTCCAATGTCAAGTATATCTCCATTTGACACCAGGCAAAATAACCTAATCAATGTTGTGCGTCTTTTGTCAAAATAATAGGACATAAAGAAACTGAAAGGTCTGTCTCAGATAAGAAGAGTCCACAAGACCACTTTTCCCAACTGTATGTATAAACATCAATCTCTGAATACGCAGTCTCAACAAACATAACTCTAGCATCACTTATTTTAAAACTGATTATCTCTCCTGTGTTGATGTTACCTGACTTGGCAGGTGAACATATAAGGATCACTTCTCCATTATATGTCTGTCCATTTGTTTGTCTGGCATGCTTTCACTTACATTGGCAGGTGATCATATAAGGATCACTTCTCCATCATATGTCTGTCCATTTGTTTGTCTGGCATGCTTTCACTTACATTGGCAGGTGAACAGATAAGGATCACTTCTCAATCATAGGTCTGTCCATGTGTTTGTCTGGCATGCTTTCACTTACATTGGCAGTTGATCATATAAGGATCACTTCTCCATCATATGTCCGTCCATTCGTTTGTCTGGCATGCTTTCACTTACATTGACAGGTGATCATATAAGGATCACTTATCTATCCTATGTCTGTCCATCTGTTTGACTGGCATGCTTTCACTTACATTGGCAGGTGATCATATAAGGATCACTTCTCCATCATATGTCCGTCTATCTGTTTGTCTGGCATGCTTTCACTTACATTCGCAGGTGATCATAAAAGGATCACTTCTCCATCATATGTCCGTGTATCTGTTTGTCTGGCATGCTTTCACTTACATTGGCAGGTGATCATATAAGGATCACTTCTCCATCCTATGTCCGTCTATCTGTTTGTATGGCATGCTTTCACTTACATTGGCAGGTGATCATATAAGGATCACTTTTCCATCATATGTCTGTCTATTTGTTTGTCTGGCATGCTTTCACTTACATTGGCAGGTGATCATATAAGGATCACTTCTCCATCATATGTCTGTCTATTTGTTTGTCTGGCATGCTTTCACTTACATTGGCAGGTGATCATATAAGGATCACTTCTCCATCATATGTCTGTCTATCTGTGTGTCTGGCATCCTTTCACTTACATTGGCAGGTGAACATATAAGGATCACTTCTCCATCCTATATCTGTCTTTTGATTGTCTGTCATGCTTTCACTTACATTGGCAAGTGACGCATGTTCTATGTTATACATTCTTGCGTATCCTTTCCAACATACAGCATATCTGCAGCAGACGACTTTGGAAACATGGTGAAAGACACATGATAAGATCTCTTTAAAGGGACTGAACTCCATATTGGTCAAAAATCGATGTATTTTATGCTTTTTCAAATTAATCCAAAATATGTCAATATATATGTAACGGAAGGATGTAAAAGGTCGTACATGTCTTCTATTTCATTATTTCATAGAAAATAAACAGTTAAGAAAACGTCCGCTCCGTGTTTTCCCGTTTAAAAATACCGTGGAATTCCCTCTTGCGAGCACCTGTCAGGTCATGTGTTCGGAGACCCATGTGATCGAGGTCACGTGATCAAATTCAAATGTATCATCAACAAATTTGCACCAGTGATGTCTTTCAGACGCTTCCATCTACCTTTTTCGTCCCCAACCTTTGTAATGTTACACTTTTAAACTGATCTTACAACATATGTATATATAAATACTTGACGAGGCACCCGATATTGAATTTAAATATGTTAAATTCATATGATATTTACTGCAATCATGTACAAATTGAGAAGCCGCGGCCATCTTGCTTGTTTACTAACTGCGAGATTTTGTTTTAAAAACCACTTTCTGTCATTGATGGTACCCCGTGTGGCACGTACGCGTATTTTTAAATGAAACGAGTATTACAAACCAGAGACCTTGACAAGCAGATTTGTTTGTTTGAATACACTAATTATTAAACATTATCGTTTTTTTCCTTTATTATTTCGATTGTTTATTCAAAATGAATTTATTACTGACGAATGTTTTGAAACGCCCCCCCCCCCCCTCCCACCAAACGCTCTTTCGCTATGTTGCATTATGCCACTTACAACATTGTTTTCAGTTATATCACGGTGTTTCCTTGGTAAGTTACCAGTACTGCTGGTCAATTTATTCTGGTATCATCGAGTCAGGCGCAATTGTAACCCCACAATAAAAAATATTATTTGGTATGACCCAGCCGGAATTGAATATGCAGCCTACAACATCGATTTGGTCGCTCTATCATTAAACCACCAAGGCTGTTCCAGAGAGAGAGAGAGAGACAAGAGAGAGAGAGAGAGAGAGAGAGAGAGACAGAGAGAGAGAGAGAGAGAGAGAGAGAGATACAGAGAGAGAGACAGAGAGAGAGACAGAGAGACAGAGAGAGAGACAGAGAGAGAGACAGAGAGAGAGAGAGAAAGAGAGAGACAGAGAGACAGAGAGACAGAGAGACAGAGAGACAGAGAGACAGAGATACAGAGATACAGAGAGACAGAGAGACAGAGACAGACAGAGACAGAGACAGAGAGAGAGAGACAGAGAGAGACAGAGAGAGACAGAGAGAGATACAGAGACAGAGACAGAGACAGAGAGAGACAGAGAGACAGAGACAGACAGAGACAGACAGATACAGACAGAGACAGAGAGAGACAGACAGAGACAGACAGACAGACCGACAGACAGACAGACAGACATAGACATATAGAGAGACAGAGAGAGAGAGAGAGAGAGAGACACACACACAGACAGACACACATACATAGAGAGCAACAGAGAGAGAGACATAGAGAGAGAGAGAGAGAGACAGACATACAGACAGACAGACAGAAACAGAGACAGAGAGAGATAGAGCGAGACAGAGAGAGACAGAGAGACGGAGAGACATATAGAGAGAGATAGAGACAGAGAGAGATAGAGAGAGACAGCGAGAGAGAGAAAGAGAGGGACACAGAGAGAGATAGAGAGAGAGGGACATAGCAATACAGAAAAAAAATAGAGAGAGAGAGAAAGACGAGCGAGACTGAGAGACAGGGAGAGACAGAGATACACAGAGAGAGAGAGAGAGAGAGAGAGAGAGAGAGAGAGAGAGAGAGAGAGAGAGAGAGAGAGAGAGAGAGAGAGATTGAGAGAGAGAGAGAGAGAGAGAGAGAGAGACACCCACACACACCCACACACACACACACCCACACACACATACTCGAGTTGAAAAGGTTGTGGACACTGCCTACCTAAACCTACTTT
This sequence comes from Serripes groenlandicus, assembly GCA_031761405.1. NCBI lineage: Eukaryota > Metazoa > Mollusca > Bivalvia > Cardiida > Cardiidae > Serripes > Serripes groenlandicus. The sequence goes on along the minus strand of JASEVX010000002.1, from coordinate 150,846,383 downwards.
GTGGACACTTACAGAAATAATAAAGGTACAGACTCTTTGATTACATTATTAGTAACTAGTAGGTCTTAAAACATATACAGTCATAGAGTACCTGATAAAATGCAAAAAAAGTAAAAGTAGTATAACCTATGTTGTGGACACCATATTTGCACTGTGGACACAATGTGTGTACATGAACTTTAGACAGTCACTATGGACACATATTAGAATGTATAGGATAAGTGTCACGGTGTTTGAGGATCTTTCACCTAGATGCATGACCATATAAATTATTGAAAATAACAATTAAAGTTCTACATTCAGAAATGCGGTTGGGACGCGAGTGTGTATGATATAATTTGATAATACATTTATCTTTTCATGCAATCAAATAATTCTTTTTGCATTATAATCTCAAGACTCGGCACCGCCTGTTAGAAATGATTGATGATCTTTTCGCTACCTTAACTGTTCGCTACCCAGTCTAAAGAAGTTTGTAATTCAAACTGTTTCCAGAAGATCTGCTCATACATTTCGCTTCCTAAATTATGACAGCTTAAGAGCTTCGTTTTATTTTAATACAAAATATGTAGACCTGGGGTTTAAATGTTCTGTATGTAATGAATATATTAATGTGAATAAGTAACCATTATTCGCCAAGACAAAGAATTGTCTTATAAAAAACGCATATGGAAATGATTGTCACTGACCGTCTCAATGAAGTTAAATTAACCGCACTTTGTCGGCTATCAAAATATGGCAAGCTTGAAGTTTTGCTTAATTGAAGTGAAAATTAAAATGCTCTTTTATACAAACTAACATGGTGCAAATTTAAACCATCAAACAATTAGAATAATCATTTGTTTGTAAACAATTTATTTGTGTCCAGATCAGTATAAAAGTGTTCCCGTGCAAAAACAAACGAAATCCTCTGTGTTTTTTCAAACTTTCAGACATTTCAAATAGTGTAGATATAAATCAGTTGTCATGTTGAAAGTATTGTGTCTGAACTAGGCATATTTGAAAAAAACATATTATTGACTCTGATAACCAGATGGAAGTGTAGAAACTGATAAGACGCCGTCTGAAGCGAAACAACTGGCAGCATCTACACTGTTTTGTACGGTGTCCTGTTGGGTCCAGCGTGTTTTTCTGTGGACGGCCTCTTATCGTGGGCAAAAAAAAAACCGCGCCGATTTAACTTAAATCCGCGCACTTTTTTTTAAGGCTGTTTATATAGGATTCTATAGAGAATCCAGCAGAATTGTTTTCATGGTTGCCAAAACATCAAACTGGAAAAAAAAAAGTGCGCGGATTTAACTTAAATCCGCGTACTTTTTTTTCTCGGTCACAAACGGAGGAAACATACGGGGTGAAACTTCCCTCGACACCGTTGGCCATATTCTAGGTCTTACACCACTAAATCCATTGCACTACAAAACGAGTATCCTGAGCTGTGTGTGTATCTTTTCTCATTCATGAATGTTATTGATTAGAGCTTCAAATAATTAAACCATTTCCCTCGTATTTACGCTTATTGAAGCCTCTGCAGTAGACAACTTTTAAAAACACTGTGGCAAAAGAAGAAGCAATTGCTTAAAACGAGAAATTTCTCTTATGAACTATACAGGTATTGTATTATAAGCAATATATATTGTGTCATTGTTTAGTTTGAATATTTAAACTCCTTTGAATCTCTGAGAGTGAGAGAGTTTGTTTGTTTGTTTGTTTTTGTTGTTTTACGCTGTTTTCAACCTTATTTCAGTTATATCACGGCGACAGTTCACTCATTCATGATCCCTGGGTGAACAAAACAGTTATAGGCTAGAAAATGAGCCGTGCCAATCTACCATCACCGTCGTGGTGAACACCCGGTTTCAAATCCCCGACGCTATCAACTCGACCACGGCGGGTAGAGAAAGAGAGGGAGATATATACTACTGATCTATGACACCATTAAAGTACCCGTCTCGACAACTAAACTATGACCTTAGTAAACCGATCTTTAAAATAAACCCCAGATATTCACGAGCAGTCGCCTATGGCTGCAGGAAATTGACCATTGAAAATCACCCTAGATCTTCTCGACAACTGAACTATGGCCGCATTAAACCGATCTTTAAAATAAACACCTGATATTTACGAGCAGTCAGCTATGGCTGCAGACAAGAAATTGACATTTGAAAATCAACCTAGATCACTATCTTATATTTATGGCCGCAGAAACTCGTGCGGGATATAAGCCTAGGAAAATTGTGGTCAGTCCAGTATGGCTACCGTGTCTAGATCTATGCGTTATCCCTGGAAGAACTCTGACCTAACAGGAGGCTTCTGAAAATGGGGTTTCCATCGATATCCGTGAGTGATTGGTATCCGTGAGTGATTTATGGACGCACAGAACTTCCAACAAATATGCAATAGGTGACATATGGCTGCAGTGAATTGGCGGATAAATCAACCCATGGCTATGTGAGAAGTATGAACACGGGGTATAAAACTAATTATTAACTGCAAAGAAATATTCGGGGTAACAGGAAAGTCATCTTAAAATGCGCAATTCGGCAATATCTAATTGTGACTTATGTCCACATAAAATTGTGCGGGAAAAATGGTGATCAGTCTTGTATGACTAGCGAGTCTATAGATCTATGCATTAGCCAATTATCAATTTCCACGAAAGATCCCTTGCTTAAAGGAGGCGTCTGCGAATGGGCCTTCCAGCGGTATCCGTGAGTGAATTATGCCCGCATAAAACTGCCGTCAAATATGCAACAAGTAACATATGGCCGCAGGGAATTGGCGGAGAAATGAACCTGTCAACCATGGCTATGTTTGAAGTATGGACACGGGGTATAAAGCCTACAATTGGCCAATTATAAATTGCCTCGAATGATCTGGGATCACAGAAGAGTCGTCTGAAAATGGGCTTTTCACCAATATCCACTAGTGATATATGGCCGCAGATAATCGTGCGAGATATAGGAATACCTAGGAACAATGGTGATAGTTCCAGTATGTCTACTGGGTCTAGTACTTGTCATTAGCCAATTATCAATTGCGACGAAAGATCCTTGACTTAGGGGAGGTGTATAAAAATGGGCCTTCCGGCGGTATTCGTGAGTGGTTTATGGCCGCATAGAACTGCCCGTCAAATATACAATAAGTGACATATGGCCGCAGGGAATTGGCGGAGAAATGAACTTGTCACCCATGGCTATGTTTGAAGTATGGACACGGGGTATAAAGCCTACCATTGGCCAATTATAAAATGCCTCGAATGATCTGGGCACACAGAAGAGTCGTCTGAAAATGGGCTTTTCACCAATATCTACTAGTGATATATGGCCGCAGATAATCGTGCGAGATATAGGCCTAGGAACAATGGTGATAGTTCCAGTATGTCTACTGGGTCTAGATCTTGTCATTAGCCAATTATCAATTGCGAAGAAAGATCCCTTGACTTAGGGGAGGTGTATAAAAATGGGCCTTCCGGCGGTATCCGTGAGTGATTTATGGCCGCATAGAACTGCCCGTCAACTATGCAATAAGTGACATATGGCCGCAGGGAATTGACGGAGAAATGAACTTGTCACCCATGGCTATGTTTGAAGTATGGATACGGGATGTAAAGCCTACCAGTGGTCAATTATCAATTGCCTCGAATGATCTGGGGTCACAGGAGAGGCGTCTGAAAATGGGTATTTCACCAATAACCACTAGTGACTTATGGCCGCAGATAATCGTGCGAGATATAGGCCTAGGAACAATGGTGATAGTTCCGGTATGTCTACTGGGTGTAGATCTTGTCATTCGCCAATTATCAATTGCGATGAAAGATCCCTTGACTTAGGGGAGGTGTATAAAAATGGGCCTTCCGGCGGTATCCGTGAGTGATTTATGGCCGCATAGAACTGCCCGTCAAATATGCAATAAGTGACATATGGCCGCAGGGAATTGGGGGAGAAATAAACATGTCACTCATGGCTATGTTTGAAGTATGGACACGGGGTATAAAGCCTACCAGTGGCCAATTATTAATTGCCTCGAATGGTCTGGGGTCACAGGAGAGTCGTCTGAAAATGGGCATTTCACCAATAACCACTAGTGACATATGGCCGCAGATAATCGTGCGAGATATAGGCCTAGGTACAATGGTGTTAGTTCCAGTATGTCTATAGGGTCTAGATCTTGTCATTAGCCAATTATCAGTTGCGAAGAAAGATCCCTTGACTA
>JASEVX010000002.1:150777171-150837171 GCA_031761405.1 Serripes groenlandicus | reverse complement strand
GCTCGGCGTATGATCCAAACCCAAGCCGTTGGATAGTTTTATTTATTTATTATTATTCTTTATTTCCTCCCAAATGGAAGATCAATTCAAAATAACAAAGACAATTATTAACAATGTCGATTGAAATATACAACATTATGAATGAGAGAGAGAGACAGAGAGTGAGAGAGACAGAGAGAGAGAGAGAGAGAGAGAGAAAGAGAGAGAGAGAGAGAGAGAGAGAGAGAGAGAGAGAGAGAAAGAGAGAGAGAGAGAGAGAGAGAGAGAGAAGAGAGAGAGAGAAACAGAGGGAAAGAAAATACAACAAAACAAATACTAATGACAGTATATGAGATGCACCGTAGCTGATCTTAACTAAATGCATTTGTTGATAATAGCTTCCCACCAAAGAAACGCTTGACCGAAACGAAGAGAAAAGCGTTCATAGGGAAGGGGGTGCAAAAACACGTGCAGAAATATACCCACATCAACACATCTCAACAATTAATACATGCAATATTACAACAGCACAAAAACAAACAAAACAAACATGACATAAAATAATACTGACAGTTTTTATTTAACCCGGTAAAAAGTACTTGTATCTATTCCATACGTTATGTAGAAATTGTACCACATGTTTGTAAAACATATCATAATTGTTAAGCAGTACGCTGTTCAAGTTCGGATTCAAACCGAATAAAAAGAGCTTCAACATACTCCTTACCATTCAAAGAATCTAGCATATTGAAAATACTACTACCAAATTTGACATAAGTTATTTATTGAAAGGAATCCGAGAGGGATCTTACACAAAAACAGTTAATCAGAATATGCTCAGTCAAACTTGTTTTAATATCACTATTTCCACACCGTGAGCAATGGGAGTAATCAGTGCATGCCGTGTAGTAATTTTTTATAATATTTGTCATCAATTAGATTCAAAAGTACTATAGTCCTCTGTCTATGCAAACAGCGTAGATCATGACGAAACGTAGAGTCGCTGATGTGACGTCTAGTTAATATTTTACACTATAAGTTTGAATCCAGATCACGCCGAGCGTTTCGGAATCAGATATTGTTCTAAGCTATTTTGCAAACGGCTAATGATTTCCCCTTGTTTTTTTAAGCAAGTCGAATAAATATGCAAACTGAAGTTGACGAAAGTTTGAGCAGGCGACGATTTTCACAATAGAAATAGGGCTTAGACTTCAATTTCTCGTTGTCACGTCCTTATATTGTTTTAAACATGCAGTGTGGTATCGATATTTGTCCATTATTTTGAATTACACACGTTGACGTCCAAATGCTTGTTGCCATCATTGACTTATAGGACATTTACTTCTAAATAATGGACAGTTATTGATTAACTCTGGGAAATAGAGTACAAATATAACAATGGGCGACGTTACAGTCACGTTTAAACTTTACAGCAATATAACACATTAAGGTAACTTCGGATTGATACATTGTTCGTTATGTTTGCAGGTAAACAAATGCTATGAATTTCGAATACGGAAACATTACACATCTAGCGCGATAACAAACATATGTTTACGCTCAAACTATTTTTCAAGCACCATAAATATCGATATCACGGCATGTGTAAGTCACAGGCAACAGTTAAAACTTCACCGTCGTTGTGGACACATTTTTGATCCAGCGTGAAATCGTTCAGAAGTCGATGAATATCGTGAGAGTAATATCGCATTAATTATTCGTTTCCCCCTAAGATGGATACAACGTATTTTTATTAATTTAGATCAATTTGTTTTGCGTGAATCACAAGATCCTTGTTCTAAGGCACGTTCTTACAAAACCGGAACAATGTAGATAACATTTAATATGAAATGGAGTCCTTTAAATGTACATAGCGTGTAGATAAACATCATGTGTTCGTTTTAATGTTCAACTTCAATAAAAGGGTGTAAAAGTGATCACGGCATGTGTATTTCACAGGAAACAGTTATACCACTGCGCTAACAACCCCACAGTCGTTGTGGACACATTTTATGAATAGGCGTGAGATCTTCTGAGAGCTTGTTAGATCTGCACTATCTTTTACTCAGTGGTTCGTTATAAATAAAATATGCTGCAAGTCCAAATAGGATGTTGCTTTTACATATCTCAAACAGTACGTATCGTCGGATCAAATATATTCTGTTTCAATTATAATAATACGTCGGGTTCCCTCATTTTATAGAGAATATTGTAATTTAGAGACAATCAACTTTGAATTGGTTCAAGATCCGAGTTACTCGTCGCCTGAAATACGTGACAGCTGTCTGCGTACGTTGTATCAGAACCATGTAATCGGTGGAATATTGGTTAAGAAACATGCAACCCGCACACTCTTATAACCCTTATAATGCTGCTATCATTCTCGGGTGCTGGAATTGTCGAGTTGATTGGCGCTTCCGATCGAAGAAATTTGAAAATTAATAATTTGGTCCCGATTAGCATAATAGAGGTATATTTATCAAAACATGAAGGAATGCTATTTGTGTAAACAAGACGTTTGGTTGGCAGTAGGGTTTATCGCTCGGCGTATGCTCCAAACCCAAGCCGTTGGATAGTAGGCTATACATATCAACCACTCAATCTCACACATTTTCTATAATATTTTTCACCAATTAGATTCAGAAGTACTATAGTCCTCTGTCTATGCAAACAGCGTAGATCATGACGAAACATAGAGTCGCTGATGTGACGTCTAGTTAATATTTTACACTATAAGTTTGAATCCAGATCACGCCGAGCGTTTCGAAATCAGATATTGTTCCAAGCTATTTTGCAAACGGCTAATTATTTCACCTTGTATTTTTAAGCAAATCGAATAAATATGCAAACTGAAGTTGACGAAAGTTTGAGCAGGCGACGATTTTCACAATAGAAATAGGGCTTAGACTTCAATTTCTCGTTGTCACGTCCTTATATTGTTTTAAACATGCAGTGTGGTATCGATATTTGTCCATTATTTTGAATTACACACGTTGACGTCCAAATTCTTGTTGCCATCATTGACTTATAGGACATTTACTTCTAAATAATGGACAGTTATCGATTAACTCTAGGAAATAAAGTACAAATATAACAATGGGCGACGTTACAGTCACGTTTAAACTTTACAGCAATATAACACGTTAAGTTAATTTCGGATTGATACATTGTTCGTTACATTTGCAGGAAAACAATTGCTATGAATTTCAAATACGGAAACGTTACACATCTAGCGCGATAACAAAACATATGTTTCCGCATAAACTATTTTTCAAGCACCATAAATATCGATATCACGACATGTGTAAGTCACAGGCAACAGTTATAACACCACCGTCGTTGTGGACACATTTTTGATCCAGCGTGAAATCGTTCATAAGTCGATGAATATCGTGAGAGTAATATCGCATTAATTATTCGTTTCCCCCTAAGATGGATAAAACGTAAATTTTATTAATTTAGATTAATTTGTTTTGAGTTAATCACAAGATCAATGAAATGGACTCCTTTAAATGTACAAAGCGTGTAGATAAACATCATGTGTTCGTTTTAATGTTCAACTTCAATAAAAGGGTGTAAAAGTGATCACGGCATGTGTATTTCACAGGAAACAGTTATACCACTGCGCTAACAACCCCACCGTTGTTGTGGACACATTTTATGAATAAGCGTGAGATCTTTAAAATATGCTGCAAGTCCAAATAGGATGGTGATTTTACATATCTCAAACAGTACGTATCGTCGGATCAAATCTGTTCTGTTTCAATTCTAATAATACGTCGGGTTCCCTCATTTTATAGAGAATATATTGTAATTTAGAGACAGTCAACTTTGAATTGGATCAAGATCCGAGTTACTCGTCGCCTGAAATACGTGAGAGCTGTCTGCGTACGTTGTATCAGAACCATGTAATCGGTGGAATATTGGTTAAGAAACATGCAACCCGCACACTCTTATACCCCTTATCATGCTGCTATCATTCTCGGGTGCTGGAATAGTCTAGTTCATTGGCGCTTCCGATCGAAGAAATTTGAAATTAATAATTTGGTCCCGATTAGCATAATGAAGGTAAATTTATCAAAACATGAAGAAATGCTAGTTGTGTAAACAAGACGTTTGCTTAGAAGTAGGGTTAATCGCTCGGCGTATGATCCATGCCCAAGCTGTTTGAGTGTAGTCTATACATATCAACCACTCTATCTCACACATTTTATAGTAATTTTTTATAATATTTTTTATCAATTAGATTCAAAAGTACTATAGTCCTCTGTCTATTCAAACATTGTAGATCATGACGAAACGTAGAGTCGCTGATGTGACGTTTAGTTAATATTTTACACTATAAGTTTAAATCCAGATCACGCCGAGTGTTTCGGAATCAGATCTTGTTCAAAGCTATTTTGCAAACGGCTAATGATTTCACCTTGTATTTCTAAGCAAATCGAATAAATATGCAAACTGAAGTTGACGAAAGTTTGAGCAGGCGACCGTTTTCACAATAGAAATAAGTCTTAGACTTCAATTTCTCGTTGTTACGGCCTTATATTGTTTAAACATGCAGTGTGGTATCGATATTTGTCCATTATTTTGAATTACACACGTTGACGTCCAAATGCTTGTTGCCATCATTGACTTATAGGACATTTACTTCTAAATAATGGAAAGTTATCGATTAACTCTGGGAAATAAAGTATAAATATAACAATGGGCGACGTTACAGTCACGTTTAAACTTTACAGCAATATAACACATTAAGGTAACTTTGGATTGATACATTGTTCGTTATGTTTGCAGGTAAACAGTTGCTATGAATTTCAAATACGGAAACGTTACACATCTAGCGCGAGAACAAACATATGTTTCCGCACAAACACTTTTATTAAGCACCATAAATATCGATATCACGGCATGTGTAAGTCACAGGCAACAGTTATAACACCACCGTCGTTGTGGACACATTTTTGATCCAGCGTGAAATCGTTCAGAAGTCGATGAATATCGTGAGAGTAATATCGCATTAATTGTTCGTTTCCCCCTAAGATGGATACAACGTATTTTTATTAATTTAGATGAATTTGTTTTGCGTGAATCACATGATCCTTTTCTAAGGCACGTTGTTACAAAACCGGAAGAATGTAGATAACATTTAATATGAAATGAAGTCCCTTAAATGTACATAGCGTGTAGATAAACATCATGTGTTCCTTTTAATGTTCAACTTCAATAAAAGGGTGTAAAAGTGATCACGGCAGGTGTATTTCACAGGAAACTGTTATACCACTGCGCTAACAACCCCACCGTCGTTGTGGACACATTTTATGAATAAGCGTGAGATTTTCTTAGAGCTTGTTAGATCTGTACTATCTTTTTCTCAGTGGTTCGTTATAAATAAAATATGCTGCAAGTCCAAATAGGATGGTGATTTTTCATATCTCAAACAGTACGTATTGTCGGATCAAATCTATTCTGTTTCAATTCTAATAATACGTCGGGTTTCCTAATTTTGTAGAGAATATATTGTAATTTAGAGACAATCAACTTTGAATTGGGTCAAGATCCGAGTTACTCGTCGCCTGAAATACGTGACAGCTGTCTGCGAACGTTATATCAGAACCATGTAATCGGTGGAATATGGGTTAAGAAACATGCAACCCGCACACTCTTATAACCCTTATAATGCTGCTATCATTCTCGGGTGCTGGAATAGTCGAGTTGATTGGAGCTTCCGATCGAAGAAATTTGAAATTAATAATTTGGTTGCGATTCGCATAATAAAGGTAAATTTATCAAAACATGAAGGGATGCTAGTTGTGTTAACAAGACGTTTGGTTAGAAGTAGTGTTGATCGCTCGGCGTATGATCCAAACCCAAGCTGTTGGATAGTAGGCTACACATATCAACCACTCTATCTCACACATTTTATAGTAATTTTGTTATAATATATGTCACCAATTAGATTCAAAAGTACTATAGTCCTCTGTCTATTTAAACAGCGTAGATCATGACGCAACGTAGAGTCGCTGATGTGACGTTTAGTTAATATTTTACACTATAAGTTTGAATCCATATCACGCCGAGTGTTTCGGAATCAGATCTTGTTCAAAGCTATTTTGCAAACGGCTAATGATTTCACCTTGTATTTTTAAGCAAATCGAATAAATATGCAAACTGAAGTTGACGAAAGTTTGAGCAGGAGACCATTTCCACAATATAAATAAGGCGTAGACTACAATTCTCGTTGTCACATCCTTATATTGTTTTAAACATGCAGTGTGGTATCGATATTTGTCCATTATTTTGAATTACACACGTTGACGTCCAAATGCTTGTTGCCATCATTGACTTATAGGACATTTACTTCAAAAAAATGAACAGTTATCGATTAACTCTAGAAAATAAAGTACAAATATAACAATGGGCGACGTTACAGTCACGTTTAAACTTTACAGCAATATAACACATTAAGTTAACTTCGGATTGATACATTGTTCGTTATGTTTGCAGGTAAACAATTGCTATGAATTTCGAATACGGAAACGTTACACATCTAGCGCGATAACAAACCTATGTTTACCCACAAACTATTTTTCAAGCACCATCAATATCGATATCACGGCATGTGTAAGTCACAGGCAACAGGTATAACTCCACGGTCGTTGTGGATACATTTTTGATCCAGCGTGAAATCGTTCAGAAGTCGATGAATATCGTGAGAGTAATATCGCATTAATTTTTCGTTTTCCCCTAAGATGGATACAACGTAAATTTAATTAATTTAAATGAATTTGTTTTGCGTTAATCACAAGATCAATGAAATAGACTCCTTTAAATGTACATAGCGTGTAGATAAACATCATGTGTTCGTTTTAATGTTCAACTTCAATAAAAGGGTGTAAAAGTGATCACGGCATGTGTATTTCACAGGAAACAATTATACCACTGCGCTAACAACCCCACCGTCGTTGTGGACACATTTTATGAATAAGCGTGAGATCTTTTTAGAGCTTGTTAGATATGCACTATCTTTTTCTCAGTGGTTCGTTATAAATAAAATATGCTGCAAGTTCAAATAGGATGGTGATTTTACATATCTTAAACAGTACCTATCGTCGCATCAAATATATTCTGTTTCAATTCTAATAATACGTCGGGTTCACTCATTTTATAGAGAATATATTGTAATTTAGAGACAATCAACTTTGAATTGGATCAAGATCCGAGTTACTCGTCGCCTGAAATACGTGACAGCTGTCTGCGTACGTTGTATCAGAACCATGTAATCGGTGGAATATTGGTTAAGAAACATGCAACCCGCACACTCTTATAACCCTTATCATGCTGCTATCATTCGCGGGTGCTGGAATAGTCTAGTTCATTGGCGCTTACGATCGAAGAAATTTGAAATTAATAATTTGGTCCCGATTAGCATAATGAAGGTAAATTTATCAATACATGAAGAAATGCTAGTTGTGTAAACAAGACGTTTGCTTAGAAGTAGGGTTAATCGCTCGGCGTATGATCCATGCCCAAGCTGTTTGAGTGTAGGCTATATATATCAACCACTCTATCTCACACATTTTATAGTAATTTTTTATAATATTTGTCATCAATTAGATTCAAAAGTACTATAGTCCTATGTCTATGCAAACAGCGTAGATCATGACGAAACGTAGAGTCGCTGATGTGACGTTAAGTTAATATTTTACACTATAAGTTTGAATCCAGATCACGCCGAGTGTTTCGGAATCAGATCTTGTTCCAAGCTATTTTGCAAACGGCTAATGATTTCACCTTGTATTTTTAAGCAAATCGAATAAATATGCAAACTGAAGTTGACGAAAGTTTGAGCAGGCGACCATTTTCACAATAGAAATAGGGCTATGACTTCAATTTCTCGTTGTTACGGCCTTATATTGTTTTAAACATGCAGTGTGGTATCGATATTTGTCCATTATTTTCAATTACACACGTTGACGTCCAAATGCTTGTTGCCATCATTGACTTATAGGACATTTACTTCTAAATAATGGAAAGTTATCGATTAACTCTGGGAAATAAAGTACAAATATAACAATGGGCGACGTTACAGTCACGTTTAAACTTTACAGCAATATAACACATTAAGCTAACTTTGGATTGATACATTGTTCGTTATGTTTGCAGGTAAACAATTGCTATGAATTTCGAATACGGAAACGTTACACATCTAGCCCGAGAACAAATATACGTTTCCAACAGTAATAACTCCACCGTCGTTGTGGACACATTTTTGATCCAGCGTGAAATCGTTCAGAAGTCGATGAATATCGTGAGAGTAATATCGCATTAATTATTCGTTTCCTCCTAAGATGGATACAACGTATTTTTATTAATTTAGATGAATTTGTTTTGCGTGAATCACATGATCCTTTTCTAAGGCACGTTGTTACAAAACCGGAACAATGTAGATAACATTTAATATGAAATGAAGTCCCTTAAATGTACATAGCGTGTAGATAAACATCATGTGTTTCTTTTAATGTTCAACTTCAATAAAAGGGTGTAAAAGTGATCACGGCATGTGTATTTCACAGGAAACTGTTATACCACTGCGCTAACAACCCCACCGTCGTTGTGGACACATTTTATGAATAAGCGTGAGATCTTCTTAGAGCTTGTTAGATCTGTACTATCTTTTTCTCAGTGGTTCGTTATAAATAAAATATGCTGAAAATCCAAATAGGATGGTGATTTTACATATCTCAAACAGTACGTATCGTCGGATCAAATATATTCTGTTTCATTTCTAATAATATGTCGGGTCCCCTAATTGTGTCGAGAATATATTGTAATTTAGAGACAATCAACTTTGAATTTGATCAAGATCCGAGTTACTCGTCGCCTGAAATACGTGACAGCTGTCTGCGTACGTTGTATCAGAACCATGTAATCTGTGGAGTATGGGTTAAGAAACATGCAACCCGCACACTCTTATAAACCTTATTATGCTGCTATAATTCTCGGGTGCTTGAATAGTCGAGTTGATTTCCGATCCAAGAAATTTGAAATTAATAATTTGGTCGCAATTAGCATAATAAAGGTAATTTTATCAAAACATGAAGGAATGCTAGTTGTGTAAACAAGACGTTTGGTTGGCAGTTTGGTTGATCGATTGGCGTATGATCGAAACCAAGCCGTTGGATAGTAGGCTATACATATCAACAACTCTATCTCACAAATTTTCTATAATATTTGTCACCAATTAAATTCAGAAGTACTATAGTCCTCTGTCTATGCAAACAGCGTAGATCATGACGAAACCTAGAGTCGCTGATGTGACGTTTAGTTAATATTTTGCACTATAAGTTTGAATCCAGATCACGCCGATTGTTTCGGAATCAGATCTTGTTCCAAGCTATTTTGCAAACGGCTAATGATTTCACCTTGTATTTTTAAGCAAATCGAATAAATATGCAAACTGAAGTTGACGAAAGTTTGAGCAGGCGACCATTTTCACAATAGAAATAGGGCTAAGACTTCAATTTCTCGTTGTCACGGCCTTATATTGTTTTAAACATGCAGTGTGGTATCGATATTTGTCCATTATTTTCAATTACACACGTTGACGTCCAAATGCTTGTTGCCATCATTGAATTATAGAACATTTACTTCTAAATAATGGAAAGTTATCGATTAACTCTGGGAAATAAAGTACAAATATAACAATGGGCGACGTTACAGTCACGTTTAAACTTTACAGCAATATAACACATTAAGGTAACTTTGGATTGATACATAGTTCGTTATGTTTGCAGGTAAACAATTGCTATGAATTTCGAATACGGAAACGTTACACATCTAGCCCGAGAACAAACATATGTTTCCGCACAAACAGTTTTTCAAGCACCATCAATATCGATATCACGGCATGTGTAAGTCACAGGCAACAGTTATAACACCACCGTCGTTGTGGACACATTTTTGATCCAGCGTGAAATCGATCAGAAGTCGATGAATATCGTGAGAGTAATATCGCATTAATTATCCGTTTCCCCCTTAGATGGATACAACGTATTTTTATTCATTTAGATGAATTCGTTTTGCGTGAATCACAAGATCCTTGTTCTAAGGCACGTTGTTACAAAACCGGAACAATGTAGATAACATTTAATATGAAATGAAGTCCCTTAAATGTACATAGCGTGTAGATAAACATCATGTGTTCCTTTTAATGTTCAACTTCAATAAAAGGGTGTAAAAGTGATCACGGCATGTGTATTTCACAGGAAACAGTTATACCACTGCGCTAACAACCCCACCGTCGTTGTGGACACATTTTATGAATAAGCGTGAGATATTCTTAGAGCTTGAGCTTGTTAGATCTGCACTATCTATTACTCAGTGGTTCGTTATAAATAAAATATGCTGCAAATCCAAATAGGATGGGGATTTTACATATCTCAAACAGTACGTATCGTCGGATCAAATATATTCTGTTTCATTTCTAATAATATGTCGGGTCCCCTAATTTTGTCGAGAATATATTGTAATTTAGAGACAATCAACTTTGAATTGGAACAAGATCCGAGTTACTCGTCGCCTGAAATACGTGACAGCTGTCTGCGTACGTTGTATCAGAATCATGTAATCTGTGGAGTATGGGTTAAGAAATATTCAACCCGCACACTCTTATAAACCTTATTATGCTGCTATAATTCTCGGGTGCTGGAATAGTCGAGTTGATTTCCGATCCAAGAAATTTGAAATTAATAATTTGGTCGCAATTAGCATAATAAAGGTAATTTTATCTAAACATGAAGGAATGCTAGTTGTGTAAACAAGACGTTTGGTTGGCAGTTTGGTTGATCGATTGGCGTATGATCGAAACCAAGCCGTTGGATAGTAGACTATAAATATCAACAACTCTATTTCACAAATGTTCTATAATATTTGTCACCAATTAGATTCAGAAGTACTATAGTCCTCTGTCTATGCAAACAGCGTAGATCATGACGAAACCTAGAGTCGCTGATGTGACGTTTAGTTAATATTTTGCACTATAAGTTTGAATCCAGATCACGCCGAGTGTTTCGGAATCAGATCTTGTTCCAAGCTATTTTGCAAACGGCTAATGATTTCACCTTGTATTTTTAAGCAAATCGAATAAATATGCAAACTGAAGTTGACGAAAGTTTGAGCAGGCGACCATTTTCACAATAGAAATAGGGCTAAGACTTCAATTTCTCGTTGTCACGGCCTTATATTGTTTTAAACATGCAGTGTGGTATCGATATTTGTCCATTATTTTCAATTACACACGTTGACGTCCAAATGCTTGTTGCCATCATTGACTTATAGGACATTTACTTCTAAATAATGGAAAGTTATCGATTAACTCTGGAAAATAAAGTACAAATATAACAATGGGCGACGTTACAGTCACGTTTAAACTTTACAGCAATATAACACATTAAGGTAACTTTGGATTGATACATAGTTCGTTATGTTTGCAGGTAAACAATTGCTATGAATTTCGAATACGGAAACGTTACACATCTAGCCCGAGAACAAACATATGTTTCCGCACAAACAGTTTTTCAAGCACCATAAATATCGATATCACGGCATGTGTAAGTCACAGGCAACAGTTATAACACCACCGTCGTTGTGGACACATTTTTGATCCAGCGTGAAATCGTTCAGAAGTCGATGAATATCGTGAGAGTAATATCGCATTAATTATCCGTTTCCCCCTTAGATGGATACAACGTATTTTTATTCATTTAGATGAATTCGTTTTGCGTGAATCACAAGGTCCTTGTTCTAAGGCACGTTGTTACAAAACCGGAACAATGTAGATAACATTTAATATGAAATGAAGTCCCTTAAATGTACATAGCGTGTAGATAAACATCATGTGTTCGTTTTAATGTTCAACTTTAATAAAAGGGTGTAAAAGTGATCACGGCATGTGTATTTCACAGGAAACAGTTATACCACTGCGCTAACAACTCCACCGTCGTTGTGGACACATTTTATAAATAAGCGTGAGATCTTCTTAGAGCTTGTTAGATCTTTTTCTCGGTGGTTAGTTATAAATAAAATATGCTGCAAGTCCAAATAGGATGGTGATTTTACATATCTCAAACAGTACGTATCGTCGGATCAAATATATTCTGTTTCATTTCTAATAATATGTCGGGTTCCCTTATTTTGTCGAGAATATATTGTAATTTAGAGACAATCAACTTTGAATTTGAGCAAGATCCGAGTTACTCGTCGCCTGAAATACGTGACAGCTGTCTGCGTACGTTGTATCAGAACCATGTAATCGGTGGAATATGGGTTAAGAAACATGCAACCCGCACACTCGTATAACCCTTATCATGCTGCTATAATTCTCGGGTGCTGGAATAGTCGAGTTGATTTTCGATCAAAGAAATTTGAAATTAATAATTTGGTCGCAATTAGCATAATAAAGGTAATTTTATCAAAACATGAAGGAATGCTAGTTGTGTAAACAAGACGTTTGGTTGGCAGTTGGGTTGATCGATTGGCGTATGATCGAAACCAAGCCGTTGGATAGTAGGCTATACATATCAACCACTCTATCTCACAAATTTTCTATAATATTTGTCACCAATTAGATTCAGAAGTACTATAGTCCTCTGTCTATGCAAACAGCGTAGATCATGACGAAACGTCGAGTCGCTGATGTGACGTTTAGTTAATATTTACACTATAAGTTTGAATCCAGATCACGCCGAGTGTTTCGGAATCAGATCTTGTTCCAAGCTATTTTGCAAACGGCTAATGATTTCACCTTGTATTTTTAAGCAAATCGAATAAATATGCAAACTGAAGTTGACGAAAGTTTGAGCAGGCGACCATTTTCACAATAGAAATAGGGCTGCTTAGACTTCAATTTCTCGTTGTCACGTCCTTATATTGTTTTAAACATGCAGTGTGGTATCGATATTTGTCCATTATTAAAAATTACACACGTTGACGTCCAAATGCTTGTTGCCATCATTGACTTATAGGATATTTACTTCTAAATAATGGACAGTTATCGATTAACTCTGGGAAATAAAGTACAAATATAACAATGGGCGACGTTACAGTCACGTTTATACTTTACAGCAATATAACACTTGAAGGTAACTTCGGATTGATACATTGTTCGTTGTGTTTGCCGGTATACATATTCTATGAATCTTAAATACGGAAACGTTATACAACTAACGCGAGAACAAACATGTATTTACGCACAGACGCTTTTTAGCACCATTAATTACGATATCACGGCTTGTGAAATTCACAGGCAACACTTATTATCCGCCCCCCTCATTTTTGTATGCAGTGGTACATAGTGTACTTGGGGTAATGTATATTTTATAACACTGTATCAAATCACTGTTTTAATCCACGAGGTTGATCATATACTATACTATGAAAATCGTATGTTCCAACTATGTTAAAAAATAGTAAGCAAATATTTTGTTAAGTTTGAACAGGTATCGGACAATATTAGATAGCGAAACGACTCCTGACTAAGTAGCAAATCGACTGTGGCGAAACGACTTAGGTGGCGAAAGTGTAAGGTAGCGAAACGCTAGGTGACGAATCAACTAGTAACCATTTATATCACTTTCATTATGGTATATGCATAATAATATTATGAGTGTGTTTATGAATACAGAACAACTTTTGTTTACTAATGGTTGTTTGTAAAAATAATAACAGAAAAGTTAAAATACGTGAGCGCCGTTGCACGGTGTCCAACAATGAGACATTACAAAACAGTGTAGACGCTGCCAGTTATTTCGCTTCAGACGGCGTCTTATCAGTTTCTACACTTTCAGCTGCTTGTGTCAATAATATGTTTTCTTCAAATATGCCTAGTTCAGACACAATACTTTCAACATAACAACTGATTTATATCTACACTATTTGAAATGTCTGAAAGTTTGAAAAAATACAGAGGATTTTGTTTGTTTTTGCACGGGAACACTTTTATACTGATCTGGACACAAATAAATTGTTTACTAACAAAAGGTTATTCTAATTGTTTGATTGTTTAAATTTGCACCATGTTAGTTTGTATAATAGAGCATTTTAATTTTCACTTTCATTAGTCTTGCTGAGTTTAGTGTGATTTCAATTAAGCAAAACTTCAAGCTTGCCATATTTTGATAGCCGACAAAGGGCGGTTAATATAACTTCATCGAGACGGTCAGTGACAATCATTTTCATATGCGTTTTTATAAGACAATTCTTTGTCTTGGCGAATAATGGTTACTTATTCACATTAATATATTCATTACATACAGAACATTTAAACTCCAGGTCTACATATTTTGTATTAAAATAAAACGAAGCTCTTTAGTTGTCATAATTTAGGAAGCGAAATGTATGAGCAGAGAAACAATCTGAATTACAAACTACTTTAGATTAGGTAGCGAACAGTCAAGGTAGCGAAAAGACCATCAATCATTTCTAACAGGCGGTGCCGAGTCTTGAGATTATAATGCAAAAATAATTATTTGATTGCATGAAAAGATAAATGTGTTATCAAATCATATCATACATACTCGCGTCCCTACCGCATTTCTGAATGTAGAACTTTAATTGTTATTTTCAATAATTTATATGGTCATGCATCTAGGTGAAAAATCCTCAAACACCGTGACACTTATCCTATATACTCTAATATGTGTCCATAGTGACTGTCTAAAGTGCATGTACACACATTGTGTCCACAGTGCAAATATGGTGTCCACAACATAGGTTATACTACTTTTACTATTTTTGCATTTTATCAGGTACTCTATGACTCTATATGTTTTTAAGACCTACTAGTTACTAATAATGTAAACAAAGAGTCTGTACCTTTATTATTTCTGTAAGTGTCCACAAAGTAGGTTTAGGTAGGCAGTGTCCACAACCTTTCCAACTCGAGTATGTGTGTGTGTGTGTGTGTGTGTGTGTGTGTGTGTGTGTGTGTGTGTGTGTGTGTGTGTGTGTGTGTGTGTGTGTGTGTGTGTGTGTGTGTGTGTGTGTGTGTGTGTGTGTGTGTGTGTGTGTGTGTGTGTGTGTGTGTGTGTGTGTGTGTGTGTGTGTGTGTGTGTGTGTGTGTGTGTGTGTGTTCTTAGATTTAATGCGCTGTGGACACATGCAGTTGTAAAATAACCGACGTTGTGGACACATTTTGAATTGTGGACAACAAAGCCTGGTGTCCACAAGGTAAACGT
This sequence comes from Serripes groenlandicus, assembly GCA_031761405.1. Taxonomy (NCBI): domain Eukaryota; kingdom Metazoa; phylum Mollusca; class Bivalvia; order Cardiida; family Cardiidae; genus Serripes; species Serripes groenlandicus. The sequence goes on along the minus strand of JASEVX010000002.1, from coordinate 150,821,959 downwards.
TTAATATGATTACTTTTAATATGATTTTTAATTTTTAGCGGGAAGTGCAAACTGCAGTTGTGAACCACTTTTACCCACACATAGGTAATTCAACAAAAATCGCAGAATTTGGTGTGTTTCACAAGTAATCTCCCGACAGACGCACTCTTGTAACATGATATCATTTCGCCTCTCATTGGGTCTAAGCCATGGCAATTAGCCTGCCAGAATAGCAATAAATCGCAATAAACTAGCAATAAAACAGTTAGGGCGGGCTTATCGGGGCTTATCGGCTATTTAACGGTCATTTGTGCAGACATTATGTGATTCGGCTACCAAGACAGAACTAAAGGTAAGATATTTTCTAAAATATTAAAGTTGCTAAGAAATCTTTTCAGCATTTATAAAGTTATGTACATCCGGATTTAGATTAGTGAATTGAAAAATGTATTAATAAAGAATGCCATTCTGGGAAGTCCTCTTATACATGTAATTATTTTATTCACCTATAGAAAATATCCATTTAAACCTACTCAAAATAATGGGAATCATCCCTTCAATGATATGTACTGTCTACCTGTAGACGTTATGTGCTTATTATGGTAAGGAAATACAAGTATTAAAAACAAAAAACAGATTCAGACTATTCTAATAAGGGTCTACACTGCAGTTGATGCAGAGAAAATACCCTGTGAGTTGGTGAATGTAAAAATGTGTAGAGCCTGATCAAACGGCGAACCAAGGAAAGTCCAGCGTGTCTGCGTCTACCTTTTTTCAGTAGTTAAGGCCATGGCCTGATTAAGACTCTTTAGCGTATTTCTACTCTTTTGTGAAATTCACATAAGTTTAATCAAACACTCATTTCTGAATAGTTTTGTAAATAAATATAGCAAACGTTTGTTTATCGCATATCAAGTCGATTACTAAACTTAACGAACGAATGAATAATCACCATGTACATATTACGTGTTGACCTGATAATGTATCAGCCTAGATAGTCGTTAATTCTAAAACTATTTAACAATTTGTGTGATACTAAGGAGGAATGGTACAGTTGAAATAGTTTCGATTTGGTATCCAATCTATTTGGTAACAATTAAAACTTAAAGACATTTCTGATTCAGATCCATCGTTTTTAATGCGTATATTTACCATGACGTCGCCATGTAGAGTACACAAAAATAAAATAAACATTCACCATAAGGTTTTTGTTATACATCACATTTCTCTCTGAAACATTATTACGTCAATTTACGTTGCTGTCAATTTTATGTTTCGTAAATTTCAGCATTAGATGTGTTTTATAACAAACAATAAGTTCTCTTGAATTTTTTAAAAACTATTTAAAATTGCGAAATAAAAAGCAAAGCATCTGCACTATGTGCAGACATCGATCAAACTTTGTACTAGAACCATGCCAAGGTTACCCTTCACAATCTAGCCGCCATGAACTTGTTATTTTGAAATAGCAATTGAAATCGACTTAAATCGGTATAGCCATATTCGATGCGAATGTATGGCATAGTAATACCATTTAAAATCGCACGCTGCACTTTATAAACCATATGATGCGATGGACAAATCGCATCATACTGTAACCATCATGTGGTTTCGAAGAGTTTGAACTGATCGTATGCAATATATATTAACCTTAACCAAACCGGGTGCGAACCGTAAACCACGTGTTTTAATGTTTTAGGAAGCTGGTCGTGGACATCACTGCAGAAAAAAAAAGTATTTGTTATAGTAGAATTCGAAAACAGAACTAGTATCTATAAACTTTTGATAAGCGTCCGTTGTTATGATTCCTCCCTCATAAAACGGATTTTGGCGCCGAAAGATGCAAATCGTCGTCTGCTGCTTCCCTTAAACATCACCTGATTGACATGTAGTTTACCTGAAAACCTTTTGTTTGACTACCTGGATCCGGATCATATCTGAATCGGCGTATCATGATGGATCCAAGCGCTTTGCAGTTAACATCCCAGTCATTTTTTGTTTATGAGTGTCAAACATTGTTTAAAATTCCCCGTCGTTCGATTTTATTCTCACAATTGTAAGGTTACAGGAACAAAATGTTTTATTTACTCGGTCAACTTTCAACATTCGTCTTCCTTTTCATTTCGATTAATAAACTAGTAGCCCTTATCACGAGATAAGCATTGTTAAAGCTCACTAGTTTACTGCTTCTTAGAGGTGTTGTAAAGCTTCTACCAACCTACCTTTACCCGCACACTTATGTATACGAATATGTTTTTATATTTTGTCGTGGATGTACTTTCTTTTAAAAAACACCAACTCCCTCCTGTTGTTTTTTTCCTATGATGATGTAACGCTCCTCTCTTTATTCCGCATAAATAACTTGCCATGAGACCTTGCATTCACCAACGAATTTTCAGACCCAAATCTCAAGAATAATCTCCATTGTTTAATGTCCTCTAGCATCTTCGTTTCTGGTAACAATTGGCACCAAACAAAATTGTTAGATATTATTCCTTGGTTGCGAGTTGCAGATTTTGTTTGTGAATGTGTTGTGCATGCATTTTATCCAAGCAAATTCATGGGAAAATTCACCTTATAATTGAACCCCAAATTAAAAAAAAAATGTCCTTAAAACACTGTAAACAGTGCATACCCAATTCATCCATAGCATCATACCTGGGTCTGTACACTTTATAGAAGAAAACGACTATCTTTGGCATACGCCAATCAGCGCAGCTCCTTCCCCTTCTCTTTGCTTAAATTCCCGTCTCCTAACTCAGGAGACTCGTATGCACTTTAAATTGGTAAAACTAACATCTGTATCTGAAAGCGAAACATCCTTGGATCCGGGACATATGCCGATGTCTGATCCGGATCCAATCTGTTTGGATTTATCAACACAGACGTGAATAGCGGGATAAGGCTTAATAAGCAAGACGAGTCTGTCGTCTGCTATATTTAACACTCCATCGTGTGTACTTATATTTGAAAGTCAAACAGCTTGGATCAGGATCAGACGCCGAATTATTCGGCGTTAATTCAGGCAAAAGCTGCTCCACAATGCAGTCGTGAAAAGCGGGATATGGCTATATTCCGCAGGCTAGACAAGTGTTTCGAAAAACATATTTCTAGAGGTTAATTTTATATTTTACGCTTCCAACAATTTCTTCAACAAATTAGAATATAAATAAAATTATTTGGCGAAAAGTAATACACAGTTAACTCAGATATAATTTTGCGTGACCTTAAACAGAGCGAGAAGTGCTATTCTTTACCGTTTCAAGTAGTGGCAAACAGTTTGGAGTCAATGATTCGGCGTCTGATCAAGCCCCAAACTGTCTGTGTACGGTATGTCTAAACAGCGGATATGACTTTCGCCGTGCGGATATGACTTTTACTTTCGCGATCAAAGGCAATCTGGTTATTATTTTCGCACAATTCCTAAACAATATGAATTAATAACTGCCACAGAATGTATCTTAACAATATGGTCGACATCATGTGATCAGTTTTCATTGTATACGAATTGTATATGACCCATTTCCGCGGAGATGACTTTTGCCGTGCAGATATGACTTTTATGTTCGCGATTAAAGTTATTATATTCGTAAAATTTCTATGAAACAAAAACTAATAACTATAAGAGAATATAGTTTCAATTTTAGCCCTGTTATCTGCACCCAGTTGTGTAGGTTGACAGTGGTTCGTGACTAACGCGTTAGATGGTGGAAAATACCATTGCTCCCATATTACATAATATGTTATTTTAGTAGCTATGATATCCATCTCGTAATGCATCTGTAAGCCAAGTTAACATTTTACGTTTTATTCGAACCTCTAGCGAAATAATAATATATGGAGTTAATAACTGTGGAACATCTATAACTCATTTGCCTAATAGAATTACAGACAATATGAACAACACATTAACTACTTGTGCTACCCTGAATGTCCGTATGGGTTGCCGCACATATTTGTTACTGAGGTGTAAAACACATTTATTGAGAATTAAGTGCTCGATTATTTTTTGGCATATACTTTGACGCTTAGTGTCAGTAACTAAATGATAATACGCTACGACTTCCAGGCACAATTAATCACTGCTCATACCATATTCCTCATGCCCACGCGTGACTGACAGGAATTGAAATAGTATTGCACGATGCCGCTGGCAGCATGTATCTCGTTAACTTCGGGTGTTACGTAAGCAAAGTATCTATTAAGACGGGAGAGACCTCATTACATTACGACCAGTCAGAAGGTTTTTCGAATTGCTCCAATACTAAATGTGCTATGTTGACCTTATTACGCCTCCAAGCAAGTCATTACCTGATTCGCTCAATTTTAGAGAACTGGTGTAAAAAAGCTTGGATGTGGATCAAATGTGTATTTGATATTTGCTGTGACAATTAAAAGGATAAAGGTTAACAATAGGAATTAAAAAGAAATTTGTACAATAAGAATAAGGTTGCAACTACAGAGTTGTTAATGTAATACAATTACATATTATTATTCCTTTTATAAAAAAGATACACTTACGTAATTTATAAAAATACAACAGTTTCGAAAACTAGAAACCACTCGTACAGCACAAACCCATTCCGAGACTGTAATTATAATGTCGTTCGAGGATATTTCCTTTTGTTACCGACTTGATGTATTTATATTACACCTGATATGATTGAGTTTTAAAGTATAAGGTACTTTCTAGATCTTATTATTCAAAATGTATTTAGCTTGATTTAGATTTACTGTATAAATACATGTATTACTGTCTGGGGCTGGATCTTAAAATGGTAACCGACTTGATTTAACACTACACTATTAGCAAATTGTCTTTATAAGGTCTGTACTGTCTATAAAAAGTAATTGACTTGATACGTACTCTCACCTTTAGCAACTGTCATGATCTGGATATTCAGAATGTGACCAATTTAAGCTGGACACACACTTTCTTGACGTTGATCAATTCCAACCACTCTAAGCCAAAGCTAGTAAAACACTGTTCGGTTACTAACCCAGATTCTTTCTAAGGAGTAAAGCGCTCTGCTTTTATTTGAATAGTTTGGATCTAAACTTGCCTATGTTAAGTCCCACATTGTGAAGAAAGGGGACAGAAGACAAAAAGAGCGACAGAAAAAGAGGTCATAACAACCTTTCAATATAATGAATGAAAATCCCGTTACAATTAAAAGTGTTTTAGAAATGTTTAACCTGCCTTTCTTATAAGTGTTTTTTAATTAGAAAATAATGTTTTTGTTATGTATTCCTTCGTGAAATTAGAAAGCATGCTTGTTTTATGTGTATTCAGACTGTATGTAAACCGGCGATGTTAATTAAACGGCCATGTGGAAGAATTATTTCACCGGCACTTGCTATCTGGGATAATTAACCATATGGAAAGAGTAGTTGTAACTTTAACGCGCTATTACTCTTTAATTAATTGAGTTATCACTTAGGTGCAAAGGGTTCCATAAAATATGTTTATCTATCTTTATATTATGTTTATTACTTTTTTCGAGATTTTTTTTATATTATTTAAATGGTTTTTATTAGGTTAAATGAACATTGTCAATATAATATAGACATAGAACAAAATAAAAGTACCAATTCATTTATAATCGATGTATATCAAAAATGATTATAGATATTTAAAAACCGTAGGGGGTGTTTTGTCCGCTTTGTAAAAAATGTAGGGGGTGTTTTGTCCACCATGTAAATATGATGAGGGGTGTTTTGTCCACCTATACAAAAATGAGCGGGGGGGTGTTTTGTCCGGCTCCCCAAACGGTCTTGTATGCTACACTTTTTCATCTTCAATCTAACTCATCGAAATAAATTAAGATTTAGGTGGTATTTATGAAGATATATTTCGGCAATGTTCCCGATTTTACCCGAAGTTTATGACCCTCATAAAGTCAATCTATATCACCAGGGGGTCTGAAGCGAGTCGCGTATCCCTATTACATAATCTATAATACTATATACATAATCTATACGATAATCGTATATGTTAAATTATGTAGCTTAAACAATTGCCGTAAATGATATAATGCGTGTTTTTTCTGATTCTGGTTTTCGCCCCCTCTTTCATTTTGTTCGCTACTATATGCACATTTGGAATGACAATGAACACATTGTTAAAGTTAAATAATATAAATTGAAACTAGGTATTTATTTTGAAGATTTGCGGGGTCTTGGGTTTGTGGGTTTTTTAAATAAAAATGAAATAATATGTTGTAAATGTCTTTTTGAGTGATTCCTTTATATTCCGAGATTTAACTAAGAATATGTACTTATTTGAGAGACAGCTGTGGGTCGATCAGTTACAATAAGAACAGCCGATCAAACTACAAAAGTATGTCAACCAAAGATTTCCCACCTGAAACGATGTATATTGCCGAAATAAAGACAATCCTTAAACATCGAGGTATCGCAACCAAAGAGCAAAAAAAGAAAAAATGATTGATATACTTAAATTAAATATGTGATTAATTGCGTATAAAGTTAAAACATTGTGCCAAAAGGCGAAACAGCTCAGTAATTAATACTTTTGTCACATTGTTTTCAAAATGGTCTGATAAAGACGCGTTAGAAAGCGTGTGTATGTGGGGAAAGGTTAGGTAAATACCCCTTACTATGTTGCGAATTAAAAATAGAAATTCAATCAAATCCATTGACAGCAATTTACAAATATCAGACTTACCCATAAATATGCATTGTTCACGGGTTTTAAAAACTTTTGTGTAAATTGGAGATATTAATCGCAAATCGTTAGAAAATAAATGAATGTTTTCCATTCTATTCAATTATAATTTAATCTAGTTCAACATCCATTATTTAGCTATGGAGATTTCCCATACTGTTGCATACTTATATATGTATATTATTAGGTTATTTGTTGTTTTACATCATGGGGATGCTTATGTACATACTGGTTAACATGGAACGTGTGTCAATAAATAATACTAATTTACAGATGATGTGGTTTTATCGATATTAAGCTATAAACCAGTTTATCTGGCTAACTGTCCGGCACGACTATCAGCGAGGCGTTAATTGCTTTATTATCCCGTTCACAGCGTGTGATCAATTATCGGTAATTAACTGAATCTAATTGTATCAGGTAAACTGCAATATCGAGGAAAATCCTTGCTTTTTCAGTTGTATCTGTTGACTTCAGACAGTGTACAGTCAATTTCTTAGTCAAGATCTATATGAATATACTTTGTGAAGAACATTAAATGCAGTGCTTAGTTGCGATTAAGGAATAATTGTAAAACACCAGAAAATAATCCAAATTTTAATGCATGTCCTTCGGTCGTAAAACATTTGGTGGAAATTCAATAAATCGGAGATCCTTCATACCGCTTTTATTTCATAATTGCTATTTCAGCCACTCGTTTGCAATGGGAAAGCGGAAGCGGGTAGAGGATGCAGATGTCCAGTCAAATATGCTCAAGGTACAAGTCATTTAAATATAATTATATTTAAAAGGGCTGCCCCCAAAACAGAAAATATTTGTCGTAGTTTTTGTAAAAAGTGCATAAAATGTTCGATAAACACTAATAATGGAGAACTAGTTAAAAACTATCAGCACTTGCAAAAAAGGGCGTAATATTTGTTGTGAGGAAGCCATTATGATACTCTTCACCGACAGTATAACAACAATATTGAGCTATAGAGGCAATGACCGTGTTGAAAGTGATCACAATATTACCAATATGCACGTCTCAGCAATATGAACAGGTAAATTCATGAAATGTTGTCATATTTTGCTATAGTTAATCGTTTCAAAGGTTTTATAAATGGTTAGATGTGCTAGTGAATCAAAAATGTTGTAGGGACCTCCCTTGAATCTAATTAAACATTTAAACATTGAAAAAGTAAATATTGCATATGTGATTTTGATAACTAGTGCGTAATCAGCACACATGAAAGAATATAAATCATTGAAATTTCTGTTTAATAATTAAGATTTTAGTATAAGAATATCGGTTTAAATTTTATTATTTTGATCTCAAATAGTAATCGGGTTGCGAACTTGCCATCAACATTTCAGACAATGTTATTTTATTTCGATTCATTCATTCTTTTCGTAGAAATCAACTGGCAAATTTGGAGTTCTGTCCATAAAATCGGTAGATGGAGATGAACACATTTTTCCCTTGGATGTTCCAATTTGTTTGATAGGAAGGTTAGTATTTTTCGTACTGATATAAGTAATATACTTACTGTAATTAATGTGACCATATTATTTATTTATTTTCAAAATTTCGCATTACATTGTACATATCACTCGTATTAAATCACCGGATAACATGGTACAGTTGACATGGTATAACTGAATATTTACATATTATTGTAATTCAGGGAAAGAAACTGTGACATTATTATACACAACAAGCATGTAGCAGAGAGGCATGCCCAAATTGAGATAAATCGTTCGAATCAGGTAAATATTACAGGGGTAATAACATTATGATGCTGAAACGTTTCAGCATGAACATAGATTATTTTACAATACGCCCCTAGTCAAAAAGAAAATATTAAGTATCATAAGGTTTGCCGAATTAATTAATTGAAATCATTACCTTTTTTTCTACACATATGAATACTTTCTTGGTTTGTATTTGAAACATTCTGAATTTAAAGTTAAATTTCAAATAGCTATTTCTGTTTATTGTACGGTTTTAATCCGTTTTTCAATACCAAATGGCTTCAATAATTGTAATTGCTGTAGATTTCGTCGACAAACAGCACCGATATTATACATCGAATTCAAAACGAAAAAATCTAAGTTTTGTTCTCCACTAACGTGTAAATATCTAATAATGCAATACAATATGTGCGAAGTTTTAATAAATTATTACAGAAAAAATAAAATGATTGGTTAATTTTACGGTGGCACAGAGGTGACATGTGTATGTTTTTATTTATCTCGTGCGCACCACTTAGTAACTCGTGCGCACGACTTAGTAACTCGTGCGCATGACTTAATTATCTCGTGCGCACGACTTAGTAACTCGTGCGCAAGACTTAATTATCTCGTGCGCACGACATACTATCTCGTGCGCACGACTTAGTATGTCGTGCGCACGAGATAAATAAAAACATACACATGTCACCTCTGTGCCACAGTGGCACAGAGGTGACATGTGTATGTTTTTATTTATCTCGTGCGCACGACATACTAAGTCGTGCGCATGAGTTACAAAGTGGTGCGCACGACTTAGTATGTCGTGCGGACGAGATACTATGTCGTGCGCACGACTTAATTAAGTGGTGCGCACGACTTAGTAACTCGTGCGCACAACTAAATTATCTCGTGCGCACGACATAGTATCTCGTGCGCACGAGTTACTAAGTGGTGCACACGACTTAGCATGTCGTGCGCACAAGATAAATAAAAACATACACATGTCACCTCTGTGCCACCGTATTAATTGAGAAAATTGTCCTGCTAGGTAATCAAATTGTATGAGTTGGGAACTGTAATTAAAACTACCATTATGTTTATCGATTGACAGGCTTTTATACGGGTGCTTGCCTCAAAAGAGTTCTCAACTAAGGTCAACGGAAACGTTTTGAATGAAGTATATCATTTAGCCAACAATGACGTCATTTCTATGGCCGGAAAGCAAATAGTTTATTGCTCATCAATATCTGCGGAACAAAATCAGGTTTGTAAGTTTGTATCTATGAATTACTTGCTACTTCTAGTAATATTGATTAATTATACGAAACAATATTTTGCATGTTGGTAAAAGGCAACTTGTTATGTTTAACTATTTCGCGGCCAATGTCACCAAATTGCACCATTGCAAATGATGCAGTCCCAGATCAGACGCCACCTTTCCAAGGCGATGTTTGATCAGGGCCTTCACTTTTTGCCATATAAAAAGTATATATGTAGATGCATCGTAAAGCGTAAGTTATTCCCTTATTAAAAACATTTATTTTCGTAATTTATATTTATTTATCTTAAGCTTGTCGCAGATCACAGTTTTAAATACGGCAGCGAAAGAGTTAAACGTAAACTTGAGTTGTGTGTCTCCAATCTTCAAGAAGGTATTGACTTTCTGATTCCATACCACACATTTTTATCTCGTAAATCAGATGTGGATCAAGCAAACTTTAAACTCCTGGCATGGCCCTTAGGATTTATTCTATGTCGCATGAAAACCAACATGAACTCAATACGGGGAAATGGCAATCGAAGAAGCAAACTTAGAAGCTTGTAAAACTATATACTTTTATAAGTCGTATGAATATTGGTTATTTGGATCTAAAATGTTTGCATGACCGAGTGCAATTTTCTAAGGTTCCGGCTATAAATTTGTAATATGATCTGTAAATAAAACAACTTTGTTTATATTTCATTTCTTATATAATTCTACATGTATACATACCAACAGAGACTGTAACATTCATTGATTTAACACTAACTTCATATGTATTGCATTCCAATGCGTTTTTATGAGCCTTCAAATAACAAGCAAATAACTCTATAGCCGAAGGAGATCATATTTCGCTGTCACTGAGCTATGATATCGGAGATATCCTAATAGAAAAAATAAAAATCATATAATTTATTCAATTTAGCAATTAAACTTATAAATTTACTTAAAATGCGTGTGGTTTGATTTTTTTAGCTTCCACAGAAGAGACAAATGCGGTTGAAGCCAGTGGAAATGGCTAAAATATACATTAAAACAAATCAAAATCATATAATTTATTTAATTTAGCAATTAAACTTATAAATTTACTTAAAATGCGTATGTTTTGATTTTTTTAGCTTCCAAAGAAGAGACAAAAACGGTTGAAGCCAGTGGAAATGGCTAAAATATACATTAAGTCTGGAAAAGACAGAGCTATATTTGAAGGAAAATTCATCAACAACTTCATTGGTAATTTTTTTAATTATGTTTTCTCTAAATTAAGTATTTTTTCTCATTTGATTATTACCAATAGTTAATACAATTTGAAAGTCATGCTCTTATCTAACTACAGTTTTGTTTCACTTCCATCGAAAAAATGTAAATATATAGAATACGTGATCTTAGAAGACAACACTAAAACACTGAAACCTAAACAGTTGTATTCTCAGGTTTGCTTCAGGATTTAAAAGCAATATTTGTTATTTCAGGCAGAGGTGTGCACTCCTTAGAAGATGTTGAGCAAGGCGATTTCATTCTTGAATACAAGGGCACTGTGACCAAAGGGATTGATCCAATTCAAGTAGAGGATACTAACTACATTTTCCATTTCAAGCATAAAGGGTTGAATTACTGGTACGATCTTTTTTTCCGAAAGCAAAAATGTAATCTCAGACCATTAAAGACAGTTTTAACTTAAAGTATATAGCAATGCTACCTTTAATATTAAATGCATGCGATAACCTTGTTTTGAATTGTTGTGTCATTACAGCATAGACGCGACAGATGAGACTTCCGCATTAGGTCGTCTAGTGAACCATGCAGACAATTGCACACAGAGAAATTGTGTGATGAAAGTTATTGAAGATGAGACCGGGCCCCATCTGTGTCTCTTCAGTGCAAGGTATTTTTTCAAACATTACTATCAATCACGCCAAGGCTATTACATTTTCATAACCAGATTCAATGTTTGACATTTTTCCTTATGTATGTTCAGCTAGCAATATTTCGGAAAAGACCTTATGAACTTCTAAAAGTATGTGACATTGAAAGTATTAAAACAATATTTTGATATGAAAATTCATTTTTTAACATCTCGTAGACATGCTCTTTAAGTAAGCTTACTATGTTTATGAAGATTAAAAAATGTAAATGAAACTTAAAGTTTTCACCTGTGTAAAAGTGAACTATACTTTGCTAATTTATTGATGTATAAAATTGATAGGCAAATCCAAAAAGGAGAGGAACTGAGGTACGATTATGGAATTAAGACTCTTCCATGGAAGCAAGCCTTTCCTTCAAAGACGATATGTCAGGTGAGTGATTAAATTATGTACTTATAAATATATATCAGCACCAATTGTCAGGCATTTAACAATTGTCATGCATTGTAATTGTCTGCTTAGCATGTCGTCTTTACAGTTGGTAAAATATGGTCTGAGATTCCAACCGCTTGGATCCGGTTTATACACTAAGTACTTCGGCATCCGTCCTGAATTCAATCTGTTTGAATTTTATGATACAGTCGCTCTAATGATAAAATAAATTCATGCTTTCTGTACTTCTTAATCACCTGTAGTGCGACTTTTATATCTGGTTTAAGGGTATCCTAGAAGTATTGTTTTTTTTATAAAATGTTTGAGGGAACTCGTACGAAACAACAGTGCAGACTGTTCGACACTAGGTATAACAAACTGTTATACAACGCAGTAATACAAACAGATAGGCATTGATATGTTACATGTCGAAATCAGCCACGTAGTTGAGATCAATGAGTTGTGTTGCCAGCTCTAACCGAACCATCATTGTGGACACATTTATGAGTTGTGTCGCCAGCTCTTACCAAACCATCATAATAAATAAACCTTTTCATGTAAATCCCTAAGCTGGACAGTTGTATGTAAATTAATATGGATGTTTAGCCATCGGTTTTACTTTGAATAATGTGCTAAATGTACAAGCTAGGAATGAGGTGAAAGTAACAGTAACAATACAGCTCTTAAGGGAAGACTCACGTTTTTTAATATAAATGATTCCACCCACCTGAAAAAACAAACACACGATAGCAAACGACTGTTAACTGTTCACACATTAATAGAACTAGTACGTATTCTTCATAGTTTTAACGTTTAAAAGATTGGATAAATTGTATTAGTTTCCGGTAACACTGCAGGGTAATAATTTATCACACGATCCTTGTTCTAAGATACACACACAACCGGAACACTGTAGTCAATATTTAATATGAGTTTGGAGGAGTCTTTTAAATTTATATATCATGTAGATTAACATAATGTGTTCGTTTTAATGTTCAGCTTCAATAAAAGGGTGTAAACGTGATCATGGCATGTGTATTTCACAAGAAACAGTTATACTACTGCGCTAACAACTCCACCGTCGTTGTGGACACATTCTATGAACAAGCGTGAGATATTCTTAGAGCTTATTAGATTTGATCTTTTAATCAGTGGTTCGTTATAAATACAATATGTGGAAATCAAAATTTAACATTTCTCAAAGAGTACGTTTCGTCTGATCAATTACAGTCACGTTTAGATTGTAAAGCAATGTAACACATTTTGGTAACTTCGGATTGATACATTGTTCGTTATATTTGCAGGTAAACAATTGCTCTAAATTTCGAATACGGAAACGTTACACATCTAACGCGAGAACAAACATATGTTTACGCACAAACGCTTTTTCAAGCACCATATATATTGATATAACGGCATGTGTAAGTCACAGGCAAAATTTATAACTCCACCGTCGTTATGGATACATTTTTGATCCAGCGTGAAATCGTTCAGAAGTCGATGAATATCGTGAAAGTAATACCGCATTAATTATTCGTTTCACCCAAATATGGATACAACGTATATTTTATGAATTTAGATGAATTTGTTTTGCGTGAATCAAAATATCCTTGTTAATAGCGTGTAGATAAACATCATGTGTTCGTTTTAATGTTCAATTTCAATAAACGGGCGTAAAAGTGATCACGGCATGTGTATTACACAGAAACAGTTCATACCACTCCACCGTCGCTGTGGACACTTTTTATGAAAACGCGTGTGATATTCTTAGAGCTTGTTAGATATACACTAGATTTTACTATGTGGTTCGTTATAAATAAAATATGCTGCAAATCCAAATAGAATAGTGATTTTACATATCTCAAACAGTATGTATCGTCTGATCAAATATATTCTGTTTTAATTATAATAATACGTCGGGTTTATAGAAAATAAATTGTAATTTAGAGTCAATTTACTTTGAATTGGATCAAGTTCCGAGTTACTCGTCGCCTGAAATACGTGACAGCTGTCTGCATACGTAGTATCAGAACCATGTTATCGGTGGAATAAGAAACATTGCAACACGCACACTCTTATTATGGGGAGCTGGAATAGTCAAGCTTCCGATCCAAGAAATTTGAAATTAATAATTTGGTCGAGATTGGGCATAATTTAGGTAAATTGATCAAAACATGAAGGACTGCTAGTTTTGAAAACAAGACATTTGTTGGGAGTATAAAAGCGCACGGCGTATTGTCAAAACCCAAGCTGTTGGATAGTAGGCTATATACATATTAACCAAACTATCTCACACATTTTCTAGAATTTTTTTATTATATTTGTCACCAATTATATTCAAAAGTACTATAGTCGTCTGTCTATGAAACCAGTGTAGATCATAACGAAACCTAAAGTCGCTATTTTGCCAACAACAAATGATTTTACCTTGTAGTTTTAAGCAAATCGAATAAATATGCAAAATGAAGTTTACGAAAGTTTGAGCAGGCGATGATTTTAACAATAGAAAAAAATACGTTAGAAATCATTTCTCGTTGCCACGGACTTATATGGTGTTAAACATGCAGTGTGGTATATCTATCTATTGTCGTGAATTACACTGGGTCTCATCCACATGTTACTACTAAATAATGGACAGTTATCAAGTTCGATTAACTCTGGGAAATAAAGTATACACATAACAGCGGGCGACGTCCTAGGCATGTTTTAAGTTTACGGCAATGTGACACCTTAAGGTAACTTTAGATAGAAACATTGTTTGAAACAAATGCTTTTTCAAACCCCTTTAAAAACGATATCACGGCATGTGTAATTCACAGGCAAAACTTATTACCCCACCGTCGTTGTGGACACATTTTATGAACCAGCGTGTAATCGTTTGTTAGTCAATGAATATCGCGAGAGAAGTAACGCATTCATTATTTGTTTCCGCCTAAGATGGATACGACGCCTTTTTTAGTAATTTAGTTCAATTTATTTCCCGTGAATATTGATGAATGGATTAAACTATACTGTTGTCGTATTGAAGTTTAACATGAGTATTTTGATATGTCGTCGACGACTCGTGTGCTGTGCTTGATAAAACCGTTTGTTGAAGATTATTACAAAGCACACAGTTTTAACATTGTATTCATCAATCTTCACTGTAGGCATATTTCACATGCAACCGTTATGGCACCATCAATGCATCTTATCATCCGTCGTTATGGATACTTTTTAGTTTTAAAGCAATATAGCACTTAAAGGTAACTCAGAATAGATGCGTGTGTGTTATGTTTGCAGATATTCAAGTTATATTAATGTCGAAAACGGATAAGTTACTATGTTTTATTTTCTTATATTACTAGACCCGAAAAATTGTAATTCTTTATATTTTTCATATTTCAGGAAACTGTGCATGACAACCAATCAGGGTCGTCAGAGTCTAATGGCAAACATATGTCGATCCCGGAAAACGTAAATATTCTATTTTTATTCTATCTTTTATCAGTGAATACAGATTAAAATTATCATTTAATTATCACGGTAGATAGATTATCAGCCACTCAATCTTAACATATTTCTAGCAATTTCCTGTGATATCTATCAACATTCAAATGTATACAAACGTTATACAACTAACGCGAGAACAAACATATACTAACGTACAGTTGCTTTTTCATGCACTATTAATAACGATATCACGGCATGTGAAATTCAGAGGCAACACTTATTACCCCACCGTCGTTGTGGACACATTTTATGAACCAGCGTGAAATCGTTCATAAATCAATGAATATCGTGACAGTAGTATATGGGTAGAAATATTATAATATACTGTTGTCGTGATAAAGATTAACATGACTACTTTAATATGTCGTTGATAACCCGTGTGCTAAGCTTCATAACAAGGTTTGTTCAAGATAATAACAAAGCACACAGCTTTTGACTATGAACTCACCAATCTTAACTGTAGGCATATTTCACATGAAACCGTCATGGCATCATCAATGCATCTTATCCGTCGTTATGGACGCTTTTGTCAAATACGTAAAAATCACCTGTTTTAAAGCAACATAGCACTTAAAGGTAACTCAGAAGTGATACGTTTTTATTATTTTTGCAGACATGCAACTTATATGAATGCCGAATACGGATATGTTAAGGTGTTTTATTATCCTATCTTTAAAGACCCGAACAATCGCAATTATTTCTATTTTTCATATTTCAGGAGATTGTACAGGACAACCAATCAGGCGCGGTGCCAGAGTCCAGTAACAAGCATATTTCGAACCCGGAAAACGTAAATCTATTAACAGTGAATATAGTTTGGATTTATCATTTAATCATGACATTATATATATGATCAGCTACCCAATCTCACCATATTTCTAGCAATTTTCTGTAATATTTTTCACCATTCAGTTCCAAAATTACTACTGTCCTCTCTCTTTGCAAACAGAGTAGACGATGAAAAACGTTAAGTCGCTGATGTGACGTTTAGTTAATATATTACAAAATAAGCTGGAAACCAGATAACGCCGGGTGTCTCGAAATCAGATCTTGTTCAAAGCTTTTTTTTTAATCTGCTAATAATTTCATCTTGTATTTTAAGCCAATTAAATAATATGCAAACTGAAAGTGACGATAGATTTAGCAGGCGTCGATTTTAACAACAGAAAAATGGTTTAGACTTCACTTCTCGTTGCAAAAAGCCTTATATAATATTAGACAAGCAGTGTGTTATATCTTGTCTATTATTGTGAATCACACACGTTAGCGTCCCCATGTTGATTGCCATCATTGACTTATTGGACAGTTACTTCTACATAATAGAGAATTATCAAGTTCGATTTACTCTGGGAAATAAAGTATACATATAACAATGGGCGACGTCATAGTCATGTTTTAATTTCATGGCAAAATAACATTTTAAGGTAACTTTAGATAGAAACATTGTTCGTTTTGTTTCCAGGGAAACGTGCAATGAATTTGAAAACGAAAACGTTATACAACTGTCGCGAGAAGAAACATATATTTACGCACAAATGCTTTTTCATACACCTTTAATAACGATACGCGGCATGTGTAATTCAAAGGCAAATGTTTATACCCCACAGTCGTTGTGGACACATATTACGAAACAGCATGTAATCGTTCGTTAGTCTGTGAATATCGTGATATATCGCATTCATTATTTGTTTCCCCCTAAGAAGAATTTTGTTTCGCGTGAATATTGATGAATCGATAAAAGTATTTTACTATACTGTTGTCGTAATGAAGTTTAACATGAATATTTTGATATGCCGTCGACGACTCGTGTGCTGTGCTTGATAAAACCGTTTGTTGAAGATTATTACAAAGCACACAGTTTTAACATTGTATTCATCAATCTTCACTGTAGGCATATTTCACATGAAACCGTTACGGCACCATCAATGCATCTTATCCGTCGTTATGGACACTTACGAATGCATATAAATCACTTGTTTTAAAGCAATAAAGCGCTTAAAGATAACTAAGATGTGATACGTTTTGGTTATTTTTGCAGATATTTAAATTATATAAATGTCGAATACGGATATGTTACTATGTTTTATTGTATTATCTAAAAAGACCCTAAAAACTGTAATACTTTATATTTTCCATATTTAAGGAAACTGTGCATGAAAACCAATCAGGGGCACCAAAGTCCTATGACAAGCATATGTCGATCCCGGAAAACGTAAATATTCTATGTTTATTCTATCTATTATCAGTTTAATAATGTTTGGATTTATCATTTAAAATCACGGAAGTTAGATGATTAGCCACTCAATCTTACTATATTTCTAGCAATTTTCTGTGATATTTATTACCATTCAAATGTATACAAACGTTATACAACTAACGCAAGAATAAACATTTACTAACATACAGTCGCTTTTTCAAGCACTATTACTAATGATATCACGGCATGTGAAAGTCACAGGCAACACGTATTACCCAACCGTCGTTGTGGACACATTTTATGAACCAGCTTGAAATCGTTCGTTAATCCATGAATATCGTGACAGTAGTATCGCATTCTTTGACGAAAGATTTAGTAGGCGTCGATTTTAACAACAGAAAAATGGTTTAGACTTCATTTCTCGCTGCAGAGGCCTGATATAGTGTTATACATGCAGTGTGTTATATCTGTCTATTTTTGTAAATCACACAAGTTACCATCCACATGTTTGTTGCCATCATTGACTTATTGAACAGGTTGTTCTAAATAATGGACAGTTATCAAGTTTATCAGATTAACTCTGGGGAAAAAAGTATACAAATAGCAATGGGCAACGTCATAGTCATGTTTTAATTTTATGGCAATATAACGCAAACTTAACTCATAAGTCGTATGAATCTTGGTTATCTGGATCTAAAATGTGTGCATGCCCGAGTGTTTTTCGAAGGTTCCGGCTATAAATTTGTAATATGATCTGTAAATAAAACAACTTTGTTTATATTTTATTTCTTATATAATTTTACATGTATACAGACTGTTACATTCATTGATTTAACACTAACTTCATATGTTTTTGCATGTTTAAAACAAAATAAATACGCATAATGAACAAATTGAGTGATCATGCTTATCGCCATCATAGTTATATTTCGAAACAGCTTTAATCCAGTTCAGACGCAGAGAAACTCGGCGTCTGATCCGGTAAAAAATAATACCAGTGTAAACCGGTGGATAATGTAATATAAGTGTAATACTTCAATAATATAAATGCAATATGGCATTCTTTTATATTTCGTTTTGGCGATATACTGTTTATTATATATACTACTATACAGTATTATACATTAAAATACAAAACTAGTATATATATGATAAATACCAAAAAACAGACTTTGTTTAAAAGTACCTGACCCTTGACTCTTTTTTATGTGCCTAAAACAGAGCTTTTACACAAATCGTTTACAAACTGTTACACGATATTTGTAAATAAATAGTGTAAACATATCACGGTATCTATTCCAATGCGTATTCATGAGCCTTCAAAAAATAGGCAAATAACTCTATAGCCGAAGGAGTTCATGTGTACGCTGTCACTCCGCTATGATATCGGAGATAACCTAATTAAAATGTTCAAAATCATATAATTTATTCAATTTAGCAATTTATCTTATAAATTTACTTAAAATGCGTATGTTTTGAATTTTTTAGCGTCCAAAGAAGAGACAAAAACGGTTGAAGCCAGTGGAAATGGCTAAAATATACATTAAGTCTGGAAACGACAGAGCTATATTTGAAGGACAATTCATCAACAACTTCATTGGTAATCTTTTAAATTATGTTTTTCTAAATTAAGTATTTTTATCATTTGATTATTACAATAGTTAATACAATTTGAAAGTCATGCTCTTATCTAACTACAGTTTTGATTCACTTCCACCGAAAATATGTAAATATATAGAATACGTGATCTTAGAAGACAACAATTAAACACTGAAACCTAAACAGTAGTATTCTCAGGTTTGCTTCAGGATTTAAAAGCAATATTTGTTATTTCAGGCAGAGGTGTGCACTCCTTAGAAGATGTTGAGCAAGGCGATTTCATTCTTGAATATAAGGGCACTGTGACCAAAGGGATTGATCCAATTCAAGTAGAGGATACTAACTACATTTTCCATTTCAAGCATAAAGGGTTGAATTACTGGTACGATCTTTTTTTCCGAAAACAAAAATGTAATCTCAGACCATTAAAGAAAGTTTTAACGTGAAGTATATAGAAATGCTACCTTAAATATCATATGCATGAGATAACCTTGTTCTGAATTGTTGTGTCATATTTTACAGCATAGACGCGACAGAGGAGACTTCTGCATTAGGTCGTCTAGTGAACCATGCAGACAATTGCACACAGAGAAATTGTGTGATGAAAGTTATTGAAGATGAGACCGGGCCCCATCTGTGTCTCTTCAGTACAAGGTATTTTTTCAAACATTACTATCAATCACGCCAAGGCTATTACATTTTCATAACCAGATTCAATGTTTGACATTTTTCCTTATGTATGTTCAGCTAGCAATATTTCGGAAAAGACCTTATGAACTTCTAAAAGTATGTGACATTGAAAGTATTAAAACAATATTTTGATATGAAAATTCATTTTTTAACATCTCGTAGACATGCTCTTTTAAGTAAGCTTACTATATTTATGAAGATTAAAAAATGTTAATGAAACTTAAAGTTTTTACCTGTGTAAAAATGAACTATACTTTGCTAATTTATTGATGTATAAAATCGATAGGCGAATCCAAAAAGGAGAGGAACTGAGGTATGATTATGGAATTAAGACTCTTCCATGGACGCAAGCCTTTCCTTCAAAGACGATATGTCAGGTAAGTGATTAAATTATATTCTTATAAATATATATCAGCACCAATTGTCAGGCATTTAACACTTGTCATGCATTGTAATTGTCTGCTTAGCATGTCGTCTTTACGTTTTACAGTTGGTAAAATATGGTCTGAGATTCCAACCGCTTTGGATCCGGTTTATAGACTAGGTACTTCGGCATCCATCCTGTATTCAAGGCGTTTGAATTTTATAATACAGTCGCTATGAGGATAAAATAAATTCATTATTTCTGTACTTCCTATTCACATTTATGTCTGGATTTTACGAATACGTTTAAATCACTTGTTTTAAAGCAATATAGCATTTAAAGGTTACTCAGAATTGATACATTTGTGTTATGTTTGCAGATGTTTAAGTTATATAAATGTCGAATACGGATAAATTACTATGTTTTATTTCCTTATCTTAATAGACCAGAAAGAAATGTATTTCTTTATATTTTTCATATTTCAGGAAACTGTGCATGAAAACCAATCTGGGGCGCCAGAGTCCAGTGACAAACATATGTCGATCCCGGAAAACGTAAGTATTCTATGTTTATTATATCCATTATCAGTGAAAAACCTTTGGATTTATCATTTAAATATCACGGTAGATAATAGATAATCAGCCACTCTATCTTACCATATTTCTCTCAATTTTCTGTGATATTTATAACCTTTCAAATTTAAATGTAAACACACGTTTTACAACTAACGCGAGAACAAACATTAACGTACGTACAGTTTCCCTTTCAAGCACTATTAATAACGATATCACGGCATGTGCAATTCACAGGCGACACTTATTACCTCACCGTCGTTGTGGACACATGCTATGAACCAGCGGGCAATCGTTCGTTAATCAATGAATATCGTGTCAATAATATCGCATTTTCGTTTTTAATTGTTTGTTTTCCCCTAAGATGGATATAACTCTATTTTGATTAATTTAGATCAAATCGTTTTGCGTGATTATTGATGAATGGGTAGAAATATTATAATATACGGTTGTCGTAACAAAGATTTGACCCAATACTTTAATATGCCGTCGCTAACCCATGTTCTAAGCTTCCTAACATCGTATGTTCAAAATTATAACAAAGCACACAGCTTTTAGCTATGTACTCACCAATCTTCACTGTAGGCATATTTCACATAAAACCGTTATGTCATCATCAATACATCTTATCCGTCGTTATGGACACTTTTGTCAAATACATAAAAATCACTTGTTTTAAATCAATAAAGCTCTTAAAGGTAACTCAGAAGTGATACGTTTTTATTTTTTTTGCAGATATGCAAATTATATGAATGCCTAATACGGATATGTTAATGTGTTTTATTATCCTATCTTGAAAGACCCGACAAATTGTAATTCTTTCTATTTTTCATGTTTCAGGAGATTGTACAGAAAAACCAATCAGGGGCGGTGCCAGAGTCCAGTAACAAGCATACCCCGAGCCCGGAAAACGTAAATAATCTATGTTTATTCTATCTATTATCAATGTATACAGTTTGGATTTATCATTTAATTATGACAGTAGATATATGATCAGCCACTCAATCTCACCATACTTCTACCAACTATCTTTAATATTTTTCACCATTCAGTTCCAGAATTACTACAGTCCTCTGTCTTTGTAAACAGATTGAACCATGAAAAACGTTAAGTCGCTGATGTGACGTTTAGTTAATATATTACAAAATACGCTGTAAACCAGATAACGCCGGGTGTCTCGAAATCAGATCTTGTTCCAAGCTTTTTTGTTATCGGCTTATGCTTTCATCATGTATTTTAAGCAAATCATATAAATATGCAAACTGACATTGACGAAAGATTTAGCAGGCGTCGATTTTAACAATAGAAAAATGGTTTAGACTTCACTTCTCGTTGCAAAAGGCCTTATATAGTGTTAAACATGCAGTGTGTTATATCTGTATATTTTTGTAAATTACACACGTTATCATCCACATGTTTGTCGCCATCATTAGCTTATTGGACAGTTACGTCTAATTAATGGACAGTTATCAAGTTCGATTATTTCTGGGAAATAAAGTATACAAATAATAATGGGCGACGTCATAGTCATTTTTTAATTTTACGGCATTATACAACTTTAAGGTAACTTTGGATAGAAACATTGTTCGTTTTGATTGCAGGTAAACAGCCCATAGTCACAAAACATAAACACGTTTAAGCTATGTCTATGAAACGGAACGAAACCTACAAGTGTATTATGCATGTAATCTTGTCAAAACAGGTTTGGTTTACCGACTAATGCACGGATTATCGACGAAACCTATATAGGTTTCGCAAAACAGGTTTTGGGTGTTGTGTCTATGGAACACAGGGCAGCACACATCAATTTGAAAACGGAAACATTATACAACTGACGCGAAAATAAACATATATTCACGCTCACATGCTTTTTCAAACACTATTAATAACGATATCACGGCATGTGTAGTTCACAGACAAAACCTATTACCCCACCGTCGTTGTGGACACATATTATGAACCAGCGTGAAATCGTTCGTTTTGTTTGCAGGGAAACGTGTAATGAATTTGAATACGGAAACTTTATACAACTGCCGCGAGAATAAACATATATTTACGCACAAATGACATATCGAATACGGATATGTTACTATCTTTTTTTCTCTTATCTTAAAAGACCCGAAAAGCTGTTATTCTTTATATTTCATATTTCAGGAAACTGTGCATGAAAACCAATCAGGGGCACCAGAGTCCAGTGCCAAGCATATGTCGATCCCGGAAAACGTAAGTATTCTATGTTTATTCTTTCTATTATTAGTGAATAAAGTTCAGTTCCAAAATTACTACAGTCCTCTGTCTTTGTAAACAGAGTGAACCATGATCTTTTTTTCTCTTTTTTTCTCTTATCTTAAAAGACTCGAAAAGCTATTATTCTTTATATTTTTCATGTTTCAGGAAACTGTGCATAAAAACCAATTAGGGGCACCAGAGTCCAGTGACAAGCATATGTCGATCCCGGAAAACGTAAGTATTCTATGTTTATTCTTTCTATTATAAGTGAATAAAGTTTAGATTTATCATTTAATATCACCGTAGATAGATGACCAGGCCCTTTATCCTACCATATTTCTAGCAATTGTCTGTGATAGTTATCACCATTCAATTGTATACAAACGTTATACAACTAACGCGAGAACAAACATATACTAAAGTACAGTCGCTTTTTCATGCACTATTAAAAACGATATCACGGCATGTGAAATTCACAGGCAACACTTATTACCCCACCGTCGTTGTGGACACATTTTATGAACCAGCGTAAACTCGTTCGTAAATCAATGAATATCGTGAGAGTAATATCGCATTTCTTTTTTAATCATTTGTGTACCCCCTAAGATGGATACAACGCTATTTTGATTAATTTAGATCAAATAATTTTGCGTGGATATTGATGAATGGGTAGAAATATTATAATATACTGTTTTCGTAATAAAGATTAACATGAATACTTTAATATGTCGTCGATAACCTGTGTGCTAAGCTGTTTAAAAGTATAACAAAGCACACAGCTTTTATCTATGTACTCACCAATCTTAACAGTAGGCATAATTCACATGACACCGTAATGAATGCATCTTATCCATCCGTCGTTATGGACACTTTTTACGATTACGTATAAATCACTTGTTTTAAAGCAATAAAGCACTAAAGGATAACTCAGTATTGATACGTTTTGGTTATGTTCGCAGATATTTAAATTACATAAATGTCGAATACGGATATGTTACTATGTTTTATTTTCTTATCTTAAAAGACCCCAAAAGCTGTAATTCATTATATGTTATATATTTCAGGAAACTGTGCATGAAAACCAATCAGGGGCACCAGTGTCCAGTGACAAGCATATGTCGATCCCGGAAAATGTAAGTATTCTATGTTTGTTCTATCTATTATCAGTGAATATAGTTTAGATTTATCATTTAATATTACCGTAGATAGATGATCAGCCACTCTATCTTATCATATTTCTAGCGATCGTCTGTGATAGTTATCACCATTCAAATGTATACACACGTTATAAAACTAATACGAGAACACACATATACTAAAGTACAGTCGCTTTTTAATGCACTATTAATAACGATATAACGGCATGTGAAATTCACAGGCGACACTTATTACCTCACAGTCGTTGTGGACACATGCTATGAACCAGCGGGAAATCGTTCGTTAATTAATGAATATCGTGTCAGTAATATCGCATTTTCGTTTTTAATTACTTGTTTTCCACTAAGATGGATATAACGCTATTTTGATTAATTTAGATCAAATCGTTTTGCGTGATTATTGATGAATGGGTAGAAATATTATAATATACGGTTGTCGTAACAAAGATTTAAACCAATACTTTAATATGCCGTCGATAACCCATGTGCTAAGCTTCATTACATCGTATGTTCAAATTATAACAAAGCACACAGCTTTTAACCATGTACCCACCAATCTTCACTGTAGGCATATTTCACATAAAACCGTCATGTCATCATCAATACATCTTATCCGTCGTTATGGACACTTTTGTCAAATACGTAAAAATCACTTGTTTTAAATCAATAAAGCACTTAAAGGTAACTCAGAAGTGATACGTTTTGATTTTTTTTGCAGACATGCAAATTATATGAATGCCTAATACGGATATGTTAATGTGTTTTATTATCCTATCTTGAAAAACCCGACAAATTGTAATTCTTTCTATTTTTCATATGTCAGGAGATTGTGCAGGAAAACCAATCAGGGGCGGTACCAGAGTCCAGTAACAAGCATACCCCGAGCCCGGAAAACGTAAATAATCTATGTTTATTCTATCTATTATCTATGTATACAGTTTGGATTTATCATTTAATTATGACAGTAGATATAATGATCAATCTCACCATACTTCTACCAATTATCTTTAATATTTTTCACCATTCAGTTCCAAAATTACTGCAGTCCTCTGTCTTTGTAAACAGAGTGAACCATGATCTTTTTTTCTCTTTTTTTCTCTTATCTTAAAAGACTCGAGAAGCTGTTATTCTTTATATTTTTCATGTTTCAGGAAACTGTGCATAAAAACCAATTAGGGGCACCAGAGTCCAGTGACAAGCATATGTCGATCCCGGAAAACGTAAGTATTCTATGTTTATTCTTTCTATTATTAGTGAATAAAGTTTAGATTTATCATTTAATATCACCGTAGATAGATGATCAGGCCCTTTATCCTACCATATTTCTAGCAATTGTCTGTGATAGTTATCACCATTCAAATGTATACAAAGGTTATACAACTAACGCGAGAACAAACATATATTAAAGTACAGTCGCTTTTTCAAGCACTATTAATAACGATATCACCGCATGTGAAATTCAAATGCAACACTCATTACCCCGCTGTCGTTGTTGACACATTTTATGAACCAGCGTAAACTCGTTCATAAATCAATGAATATCGTGATAGTAATATAACATTTCTTTTTTAATCATTTGTTTCCCGCTAAGATGGATACAACGCTATTTTGATTTATTTATATCAAATAGTTGTGCGTGGATATTGATGAATGGGTAGAAATATTATAATATACTGTTTTCGTAATAAAGATTAACATGAATACTTTAATATTTTGTCGATAACCCGTGTGCTAAGCTGTTTCAAAATTATAACAAAGCACACAGCTTTTATCTATGTACTCACCAATCTTAACTGTAGGCATAATTCAAATGAAACCGTAATGGCATCATAAATGCATCTTATCCATCCGTCGTTATGGACACGTTTTACGAATACGTATACATCACTTGTTTTAAAACAATAAAGCACTTAAAGGTAATTCAAAATTGATACGTTTTGGTTATGTTTGCAGTATTTAAATTACATAAATGTCGCATACGGATATGTTACTATGTTTTATTTTCTTATCTTAAAAGACCCCAAAAGCTGTAATTCTTTCATATATATATATGTTTCATATTTCAGGAAACTGTGCATGAAAACCAATCAGCGGCACCAGAGTCCAGTGACAAGCATATGTCGATCCCGGAAAACGTAAGTATTCTATGTTTGTTCGATCTATTATCAGTGAATAGAGTTTAGATTTATCATTTAATATTACCGTAGATAGATGATCAGCCACTCTATCTTATCATATTTCTAGCAATCGTCTGTGATAGTTATCGCCATTCAAATGTATACACACGTTATAAAAATTACGCGAGAACAAACATATACTAAAGTACAGTCACTTTTTAAAGCACTATTAATAACGATATCACGGCATGTGAAATTCACAGGCGACACTTATTACCGTCGTTGTGGACACATGCTATGAACCAGCGGGAAATCGTTCGTTAATCAATGAATATCGTGTCAGTAATATCGCATTTTCGTTTTTAATTATTTGTTTTCCACTAAGATGGATACATCGCTATTTTGATTAATATAGATCAAATCGTTTGGCGTCAATATTGATGAATGGGTAGAAATATTATAATATACTGTTGTCGTCATAAAGATTAACATGAATACTTTAATATGTCGTTGATAACCCGTGTGCTAAGCTTTATAACAAGGTGTGTTCAAGATAATAACAAAGCACACAGCTTTTAACTATGAACTCACCAATCTTAACTGTAGGCATACTTCACATGAAACCGTTATGTCAACATCAATGCATCTTATCCGTCGTTATAGACACTTTTGTCAAATACGTAAAAAACACTTGTTTTAAATCAATAGAGCACTTAAAGGTTTAGTTTAGTTTTATTTAATGTGATATTTTAGGCCACCGGCCCATACACATGATACAGCATAATTACATAGCATTATAAGTGAGAACAGTATTTACATCATAGTAATACAGACAAAAAATACAAAAACTCGGATATCCATTACATGATATAATTCTAAGAGTTTAAAGGCTATGGCTAATGTTAGATCAATAATACGACTTTTAGATTGACTAGAAATGCTTAACTGAAGAAATAGACTTTGTATGAGGTTACTCAGAAGTGATACGTTTCGATTATTTTTGCAGATATGCAAATTATATAAATGCCGAATACGGATATGTTAATGTGTTTTATAATCCTATCTTTAATGACCCGAAAAATCGCAATTATTTCTTTTTTTTCATATTTCAGGAGATTGCACAGGACAACCAATCAGGGACGTTGCCAGAAACCAGTAACAAGCATATTTCGATCCCGGAAAACGTAAATAATCTATGTTTATTCTATCAAATAACAGTGAATATAGTTTGGATTTATCATTTAATTATGATAGTAGATATATGATCAGCCACTCAATTTCACCGTATTTCTACCAATTTTCTGTAATATTTTTCACCATTCAGTTCCAAAATTACTACAGTCCTCTGTCTTTGCAAACAGAGTAGACCATGAAAAACGTTAAGTCGCTGATATGACGTTTAGTTAATATATTACAAAATAAGCTGGAAACCAGATAACGACGGGTGTCTCGAAATCAGATCTTGTTCCAAGCTTTTTGTTTTTTAATCGGCTAATAATTTCATGTTGTATTTTAAGCAAATCAAATACATATGCAAACTGAAAATGACGAAAGATTTAGCAGGCGTCGATTTTAACAACTGAAAAATGGTTTAGACTTCACTTCTCGTTGCAAAGGCCTTATATAGTATTAAACATGCAGTGTGTTATATCTGTCTATTATTGTGAATCACACACGTTAGCATCCACATGTTGGTCTCCATCATTGACTTATTGGACAGTTGCTTCTACATAATGGACAGTTATCAAGTTCGATTAACTCTAGGAAATAAAGTATACATATAACAATGGGCGACGTCATAGTCATGTTTTAATTGTATGGCAAAATAACACTTTAAGGTAACTTTAGATAGAAACATTGATCGTTTTGTTTGCAAGGAAACGTGCAATGAATTTGATAACAGAAACGTTATACAACTGCCGCGAGAATAAACATATATTTACGCACAAATGCTTTTTCAAACACCTTTAATAACAATATGCGGCATGTGTAATTTAAAGGCAAAACGTATTACCCCACCATCGTTGTGGACACATTTTATGAACCAGTGCGTACTCGTTCGTTAGTCAAGGCATATCGTGAGAGAAGTATCGCATTAATGATTTGTTTCCCCCTTAGATTTAGATACATTTGTTTCGCGTGAACATTGATGAATGGATAGTTGTAGTCTCAACAGCATTTACACAAAACAACAAACACCTATTTTGCATTGTGCGACCCATGTAATTGCGGTTAACGTACAAGTTGACATACAAAAATAAAATATTTTCAGTAATGTGATCAGTAATAAACGAATCTTATTAATGTACTATCTCTAAAGAGACTTTGAATATTCAATTCAAACATGCAGCAATCAAGTCGGTGTCCTATCAGAACAAAACCTTACATGTATATTACAAGATAAACAATTCCTTATGTTTTCGGACAACAGATTCTTAAACCGACTTTAATTGCGTATTTCTCAAACAGAATACGAGCCGCCCACGAACAACCCTCTCTCAATAAATCTCAATAAAGAAAGGAGGAAACGTGTTTCCGTAGCTATGCTCTGACTATTCCTCGAAATACTGAATAACGGAGATCTTACATGCATGCATACCTATTTTCTAATTAACATGTTTTCAACATTAGTTAAGTCATATCAGCCGTGATAAGTGTGATTCACGTGATGAGCTTGTTCACGCATTGTAATACTTTTCATTTCCAAATTTGAATTTTAAGTGAATTAAAGTTAACCGTCTCGTGGTCTGCGTAGAACTGACTATTCCTATCACAAATAGCCTCCAATCACGTGACACAAACTGGTCAAACCAGTTTTGTATACAAACCTGATGAGACAATTGTTCTCCTCTATACGTTGTACCGCGGAGAACGGACATTATACTATACTGTTGTCGTAATAAAATTTAATATGAATATTTTAATATGCCGTCGACGACTCGTGTGCTGTGCTTGATAAAACCGTTTGTTGAAGATTATTACAAAGCACACAGTTTTAACATTGTATTCATCAATCTTCACTGTAGGCATATTTCACATGAAACCGTCATGGCACCATCAATGCATCTTATCCGTCGTTTGGACACTTTTTTTCAAATACGTTAAAATCATCTGTTTTAAAGCAATATAGCACTTAAAGGTAACTCAGAAGTGATACGTTTTGAGTATGTTTGCAAACATGCCAATTATATGAATGCCGAATACGGATATGTTAATGTGTTTTATTATCCTATCTTGAAAGACCCGAAAAATTGTAATTATTTCTATCTTTCATATTTCAGGAGACTTTCAAGGAAAACCAATCAGGGGCACCAGAGTCCAGTGACAAGCATATCTCGATCACGGAAAACGTAAAAAATCTATGTTTATTCTATCTATTAACAGTGAATATAGTTTGGATTTAGCATTTAATTATGACAGTAGATATATGATCAGCCACTCAATCTCACCATGTTTCTAGCAATTTTCTGTATTAGATTTTACAATTCAGTTCCAAAATTACTTCAGTCCTCTGTCTTTGCAGACAGAGTAGGCCATGACAAACGTTAAGTCGCTGATGTGTCGTTTAGTTAATATATTACAAAATAAGCTGGAAACCAGATAACGACGGGTGTCTCGAAATCAGATCTTGTTCCAAGCTTTTTTTTTTTTTAATCGGCTAATAATTTCATGTTGTATTTTAAGCAAATCAAATACATATGCAAACTGAAAATGACGAAAGATTTAGCAGGCGTCGATTTTAACAACTGAAAAATGGTTTAGACTTCACTTCTCGTTGCAAAGGCCTTATATAGTATTAAACATGCAGTGTGTTATATATGTCTATTATTGTGAATCACACACGTTAGCATCCACATGTTGGTCTCCATCATTGACTTATTGCACAGTTGCTTCTACATAATGGACAGTTATCAAGTTCGATTTACTCTAGGAAATAAAGTATACATATAACAATGGGCGACGTCATAGTCATGTTTTAATTGTATGGCAAAATAACACTTTAAGGTAACTTTAGATAGAAACATTGATCGTTTTGTTTGCAGGGAAACGTGCAATGAATTTGATAACAGAAACGTTATACAACTGCCGCGAGAATAAACATATATCTACGCACAAATGCTTTTTCAAACACCTTTAATAACAATATGCGGCATGTGCAATTTAAAGGCAAAACGTATTACCCCACCATCGTTGTGGACACATTTTATGAACCAGCGCGTACTCGTTCGTTAGTCAAGGCATATCGTGAGAGAAGTATCGCATTAATTATTTGTTTCCCCCTTAGATTTAGATACATTTGTTTCGCGTGAACATTGATGAATGGATAGTTGTATTATACTATACTGTTGTAGTAATAAAATTTAATATGAATATTTTAATATGCCGTCGACGACTCGTGTGCTGTGCTTGATAAAACCGTTTGTTGAAGATTATTACAAAGCACACAGTTTTAACATTGTATTCATCAATCTTCACTGTAGGCATATTTCACATGAAACCGTCATGGCACCATCAATGCATCTTATCCGTCGTTTGGACACTTTTTTTCAAATACGTTAAAATCATCTGTTTTAAAGGTAACTCAGAAGTGATACGTTTTGAGTATGTTTGCAAACATGCCAATTATATGAATGCCGAATACGGATATGTTAATATGTTTTATTATCCTATCTTGAAAGACCCGAAAAATTGTAATTATTTCTATCTTTCATATTTCAGGAGACTTTCAAGGAAAACCAATCAGGGGCACCAGAGTCCAGTGACAAGCATATCTCGATCCCGGAAAACGTAAAAAATCTATGTTTATTCTATCTATTAACAGTGAATATAGTTTGGATTTAGCATTTAATTATGACAGTAGATATATGATCAGCCACTCAATCTCACCATGTTTCTAGCAATTTTCTGTATTAGATTTTACAATTCAGTTCCAAAATTACTTCAGTCCTCTGTCTTTGCAGACAGAGTAGGCCATGACAAACGTTAAGTCGCTGATGTGTCGTTTAGTTAATATATTACAAAATAAGCTTGAAACCAGATAACAACTGGTGTCTCGAAATTAGATCTTGTTCCAAGCTTTTTTTGTAATCGGCTAATAATTTCATGTTGTATTTTAAGCAAATCAAATACATATGCAAACTAAAATTGACGAAACAGAAAAATGGTTTAGACTTCACTTCTCGTTGCAAAGGCCTTTTATAGTTTTAGACATGCTGTGTGTTATATCTGTATATTATTGTGAATCACACCTTTAATAACGATATGCGGCATATGTAATTCAAAGGCAAAACTTATTACCCAACCATCGTTATGGACACACTTTATGAACCAGCGTGTAATCGTTCATTAGTCAATGAATATCGTGAGAAAAATCGCATTAATAATTTGTTTCCCTTATCTTAATAGACCCGAAACAAATGTAATTCTTTATATTTTTCATATTTCAGGAAACTGTGCATGAAAACCAATCAGGGGCGCCAGAGTCCAGTGACAAACATATGTCGATCCCGGAAAACGTAAATATTCTATGTTTATTCTATCTATTATCAGTGAAAAAAGATTTGATTTATCATTTAAATATCACGCTAGATAGATGATCAGTCACTCTATCTTACCATATTTCTAGCAATTTTCTGTAATATTTATCACCATTCAAATTTAAATGAAAACACACGTTTTACAACTAACGCGAGAACAAACATATACTAAAGTACAGTAAATTTTTCA
Organism: Serripes groenlandicus; assembly: GCA_031761405.1. Classification (NCBI taxonomy): domain Eukaryota; kingdom Metazoa; phylum Mollusca; class Bivalvia; order Cardiida; family Cardiidae; genus Serripes; species Serripes groenlandicus. The sequence goes on along the minus strand of JASEVX010000002.1, from coordinate 150,789,880 downwards.
TGCACTATTAATAACGATATCACGGCATGTGAAATTCAGAGACAACACTTATTACCCCTCCGTCGTTGTGGACACATTTTATGAACCAGCGTAAACTCGTTCGTAAATCAATGAATATCGTGATAGTAATATCACATTAATTATTTGTTTACCCACTTAGATGGATACAATGCCATTTTTATTTATTAAGATGAATTTGTTTGGCGTGATTATTGATGAATAGATAGAAGTTTTATAATATATTCTTGTCGTAATAAAGTTAACATGGTGGATATTGTAATATGTTGTCGATAACCTGTGTGCTAAGCTTCATACAATCGTTTGTTGAAGATGATAACAAAGCACACAACTTTTAACTATGTACTTACAGATCTTAACTGTAAGCATGGTTCACATTAAACCGTCATGACACCATCAATGCATCTTATCCGTCGTTACGGACACCTTTTTTGAATACGTATAAATCACTTGTTTTAAAGCAATATAGAACTTAAAGGTAACTCAGAATTGATAAGTTTTGGTTATGTTTGCAGATAGAAATGTCGAATACGGGTATGTTACTATGTTTTTTTATCTTATCTTAAAGACCCCCCAAAAATTGTAATTCTTTATTGTTTTCATATTTCAGGAGATTGTGCATGCAAACCAATCAGGGGCTGTGATAGAGTACGTTGCCAAGCATATCTCAATCCCGGAAAACGTAAATATGCTTTGTTTATTCGATCCATTTTTGTTTAATAAAGTCTCCGTTTCGTCACTGTTTAAATGACACAAATATTTGTAGTATGGTCCAAGGAGGATGCCAAAGACGTCCTTACCGCATTGTTAGCACTCTAGACCACGATATTCCTCCGCGCGTTCGGATCAAATTATGCATTGTTTGTAACGTGTGGAAAGCAGTTGTTTATTAAACAATAAGCTCTGCAAAATGTGTAGACCCTGATCCGACGCCGAGTTTCCAACACAGCGTCGCATCTGGATATTCATAGTTTGCAATGCCTTAAGGGCTCTTCTCCATGCCGTTGACCCAAATCTGACACAAACGTATTGCCATGCGGTAATCACGAAAGAAAATTTATTTATATTTAAATCTTAATGAATATATATCTTAGAAAACACTAGTAACCAAGTGATAGCATCAGCTAGATATAACGTATGATCTTTGCGTAAGCCTTGGTTGTGCCAAAGTATACATGACCCTGTTTTAGATATCTTGAACAAAAGCTGACCATTTGAAAAGTCGGAAGTATCAATTTATGTCCTTTGCGCATCTATTGTGCCTCTCATATTTTGTGCGTATGGGTACAGATCTTGCATTAATAAATTAAGTATATCTTATATGATTGGTTAATTAATTGTTGCATGTTTATAGGAGACACCATATGCCGCTGCATTGTTATTTTCAATTTTCCTTTTCTGAATCAGTTTATATATTTGCCATTGATGAATTTTATAAATTGTAGGAAAACGACAGGGAAATGATACCAAGAAATCAGATTGATGCCAAAATAGAAGAACAAGACGTATCAGATTTGGTATGTATAGTAATGTTTTGGTTTGCTTAATTTAAAACAAAACCTTATCTAGTCTTTGAAAAAAAAGTTTTGTCTACCGACGGCCTACTCATTTGACTGCCAGATATGTACAGATAGAGCATTATTATCCCACTTTATTAGACATTTTCTCGACCAGCTAGTTAAGACTAAAGAATATCAGAAAGAATGTGAAAATCTAGGAAAAAAGAAAAATTCCATTTTTGATTTTTATTGAAGTCATTAATGGAAATGGAGCATTTCTTAAAATGTGTTCAATAGCCCCCAGTTACAGAGGCGCTTAAATGCGCTTTCGTGGAAGAATGTGTTAAATTCAACGAAATAATAGCAAGAAGAACATATAAATGTAATTGTATATAACAATCAAATGGCTTACCTGGAAAGCCGAAACATATATCTTCTTGACTCCTTTGGATGATTGCGCATTTTAAAAAGTTGTGATAGTGCATGACCAGCAAATAAATGGATTCCTATGTATATCTTATCAATGATTATTATAATAACATAGGCCGACATATTGATATTATAAAAGTTATTTATAACTGTTCAACTTTCAAATAATAAACATTATTATTCCAGATGTCCTCAGAAAGTGATTATATAGATGATTCAAGCATAGACCCGGACTTTGTTTGTACATCTAGTAGTAGTGATGATTCTGACAATAAATTGGTACCTGATGATGAGATGTACTCGACTGATTTATATTCACGTAAACAAGTAAGTAGAGGGGCGCTTGTTTTCAATTCTTAAAACTCCTAGATATTTACGAGATATTTCAGATGCACTTCTAAAACAAGCATCATATCATCAATATAACAGGACTTGGTTAAAAAAAAATCCCTTTAATCGTGTCTAGCTGAAAGTCAACTTTGTCATGTGTCTACACCGGTTGTATATTTTGCGTCAAAGCATCACTTATCAAACTCCTATGAAATTATACGCCACATGTATTTCATTTGAAATTTAGCATAAACTTGAATCGATATATGCTCAAACATTGTTTTTGTTTGCAACTTTCTCTCCTGAAAAGGTAAATACCCTGTAATAATAAATTTACTTTGACGCATATTCTCCAAAATAAAACCAAACAGATACAGTACATTTTGAAATATAAGTGAATATTGTCCTAGAGCTATACAAAATAATAAAAAAAGAGATTCATCATAAAAAATGGAAAATGAGTCTTCGTAATAATATTAACTTAACTGACTCAACTATTAACTAAATAACTATGTCTCCCCCTGTATACAGGGGAGATATATTGTTTTTGTCCTGGGCGTCTGTCTGTCTGTCCTTCTGTCTGTCTGTCTGTCTGTCTGTCCGTCTGTCCGAAATCGTGTCCGCTCCATATCTCCAAGACGGCTTGAAGGATTTTCATGAAACTTGTGTCAGATGTTCACCTCATGAAGGCGATGTGCAGAACCCATGTCCCGACCATACAGGTTCAATGTCAAGGTCAGACTTGAAGGTCAAAGGTTTGAGCCTTAATTTCGTGTCCGCTCCATATCTCCAAAACGGCTTGAAGAATTTTCATGAAACTTGTGTCAGATGTTCACCTCACGAAGGCGATGTGCAGAACCCATGTTCCGACCATACCAGTTCAAGGTCAAGGTCAGGCTTGAAGGTCAAAGGTTTGAGCCTGTTTTTCGTGTCCGCTCCATATCTCCAAAACGGCTTGAAGGATTTTCATGAAACTTGTGTCAGATGTTCACCTCACGAAGGCGATGTGCAGAACCCATGTTCCGACCATAACGGAGTTATCTCCCCCTTGTTCAATATTTTAATTGTGAAAACTTTGTCCAGAGCAGAACTCAGAAACTACTTGAAGGAATTTATTGAAACTTGGAATATAGATAGATGGCAATGTGAAGTTGTGCACCTTGCAATAATTATGAGTTAACTCCCCCTTGTTCAATATTTTAATAGTGTAAACTTTGTCCAGAGCAGAACTCAGAAACTACTTGAAGGAATTTATTGAAACTTGAAACATAGATAGATGGCAATGTGAAGTTGTGCACCTTGCAATAATTATGAGTTATCTCCCCCTTGTTCAATATTTTAATAGTGTAAACTTTGTCCAGAGTAGAACTCAGAAACTACTTGAAGGAATTTATTGAAACTTGGAATTTAGATAGATGGCAATGTGAAGTTGTGCACCTTGCAATAATTATGATTTATCTCCCCTTGTTCAATATTTTAATAGTGTAAACTTTCTCCAGAGCAGAACTAAGAAAGTACTTAAAGGAATTTATTGAAACTTGGAATATAGATAGATGGCAATGTGAAGTTGTGCACCTTGCAAGAATTATAACTCTGGGCTACTTCGTTGCAAAGTTATCTCCCCTTGTTCAATATTTTAATAGTCATTGACAAACTGCAATGGGGAGACATATGTTTTTTCATAAAAACAACCTTTCTAGTTAACTTAAATACTGATCACACTTATTAACTTATTTAGTTTGTTAAGCTATTTGCCAACAATGGATAAACGTAAGTATCTTAGTCAGCCTGACCTGCGAAAGGTCAGTGCTTCTACCCAGATGCTGTAAGTATACAAAGCTAGATATCAAATATAATCAATTACTCTAATTGATATCTTAACTCCGATGCAAAGTATATATATTTTGATAAATTTAAGGTTACATTTTTGTTCTTTGACGATAATAATCTTTCAAGTTTATTTATTTATTACAATGGAGAAACGTAAGTATCTTAGTCAGCCTGACCTGCGAAAGGTCAGTGCTTCTACCCAGATGCTGTAAGTAATACAAAGCTAGATATCAAATATATTCAATTACTCTAAATGATATCTTAACTCCGATGCAAAGTATATATATTTTGATAAATTTAAGGTTACATTTTTGTTCTTTGACGATAATAATATTTCAAGTTTATTTATTGTTGGCCAACCACAATAATAAGTTGTTAGGTATTGTTTTCATATATCTCTATAGAATGGACAGACTAAAATGAAGTGGTACTCGTTTGCTATAGATTACAAAATGTACATATTCTATTTTTCTTATCGATAGTATTGCGATGGCCGCGTTCAATTTCTAATTATGGGATGAAAGTCTAAATCTACTTAATGCAATTCTTAAACGTTTATTCTTTATGCTGTCTAGATATGGTTCTAAGTTGAAATTGTGTTTAAAGATAATATAAGTGATTAGCCTCTGCGAGTTATTAATATTACTGTACCAAGATTGGTGATACTGATCAAATAGTCGCTGTTTTATGGTATTTAAGCGTAATGTTAAAATGTCTTGGGTAAGCCAAAGTTCTGTTAAACCTAAGTGATCTGAAATGCCCAGTTTAATTCATTATAGCTAATAAAAAGCTTTTATGTCATAAATATGTTTTCTCGTTCTTACTTAAACTATCCGTTCTTACTTAAACTAAGCCGGACGTCGCGAATGAACTGAGCTACTGTTGAACTAAACAAACAATTATTTTTCAGGATAACGTTATAACCCATGAAGATGACACACAAATGGCAAAAGAGACGGATACATCAGCTGAAGTTTGCGACAGCGACAACACTAGTGACATCTTCGAGATAATTCCTTTTCCGGTAGATATATTTTCAATAACTTGTTCAATAATTAATATTATTATGTATTTAGGGCTCAGGTCGTCTCGGAACATGGGCCGATCCGCAAATCTTTGCCTAGATTATTGATTGCGGGATAGTCCTTCAGATCATTCCGTTCCGACTATGCTAATTTTCCTATACATTTTACGAACACGAGTTTTTTGTCGTCAACATAACTATTGGTAATGACAAAATAGCAACGGGTTTGTAGGGATGACAGCCACAGAAATGATAGAAACAAACCTTTTTTCTGTTTAACGCCGACGGGAATATTTTATGTAGGTAAATGATAATAGGAATGTAAAATGTTTCCAAAACAATGTCAGGACTCCATTATTTACAGACCATTTTGATGTTACGTGACTTTTGGATTTAGCTTATTTAGCGTCATATTTAACATCTAACCAGTCCAACATGTTCCACGTCTACTAAGAAATGAGCAACATTGCTTGCTTCTACCAATGATCTGAGTCTAACATAAAGATAAGTGTACACTTATTGCTGGTTGTAATAATATTTATAATAATAATATTAAATATAATAAAAATGATAATTCCGACTTTATTCCAAGTGGATAACATATTTGGTTGAATACCAATTTTCAATATAGTCCACGTTGTCGTAACCTAGTAGTATTTCTTTGTTAATTGAAATGATGAGATTTAATTACCTATAAATATAAAAACACGTGAAGACTTTTATTTTAATTTGTAGAATTTTTGAAAGAGAACATTAATATTTCAATTTTAAACTTGAAACGTACTATAAAATCAACAGTCCCGATAACTATACCAATCTTAATGGTATTAGATTATTAAAGAACCAAACATCTTATGACGTGAGAATTTTCCACGCCGTCAAAATCACTTATTCGCGTGCCATGTCTAACGTTATTTGCTGAGGTATGTGCTATTCTGGTGGCTTTACATTTGTGTATGTGTGTCTTCTATTTATTTCCATTACATGCACAAATAATATTTACCGTTTCAGGCTTTGACGAACGATTTTATTGCTAGAAATTGTGAAAAGATACCAGATCTGGAGAGCACCAGTGCTGGAGAAGGTACATTTACCGCTATATTATAAGCTTCTGATGTATGAAGCAATAAAGAACATTACCCTAAAATTTAGCAGGTTATGTGGAATTTTGCAACGACATAATGTTTTCAAAAAGGTCATATATCCGATAGTTTTTAAACTCATGCCCAAACACAATCATATTTGTCCTTCCGAGTCTTCAAGTTGACAAAAGAGCTTAATAATTTCTGTTTTTGTAAACAATTAAATAAAAGTGTACCGTTACTGCCAGCGTTAATTTGTTTTTAAAAAAAAAATCCGAATGCCCTGAACTTCTATTGTTATCAAGCATAGTTCGTCCTTGACAGATTATACAAACAAGTTGGATCCAGAATAGACATTGAGTACCTAATCCAAGTTGTTCTATACACACAGACACTAGTTGTTAAAATAAAAAAGTTTGTTTAAAGTAATGCTGAACAGACTTCCAGCAAACACAAAATACTTACCTTGAACTTCAAAGTTTTCCGATGCTGTACTCCGATTAACTTTGATATAAACATCTTCGACGTACATTTTTGTATATATCTTAAATTAAACTCGTTGTATATATGTTGTAAATGATGTAACTTATGATTATGGTTTAATTTTTCTTTTCAGTTCGAATACATTCAACAACGGCGTACAAAGATGGAAAAAGGGTTGTCGACAAAAGGCATTGTTGCACCTTTTGCGATAAGTTAGTTCTTAGAATCGCCAGGCATTTGCAATCGGTGCACAAAAATGAAACAGAAATAAAGAATTTGCCCAGAAAGACCGGAACAGAAAAAAAGAAAGAATTGGACAGACTACGATTGGAGGGTGATTTTAAATATAACACAAAAGTCATTTCAAAACAAGAGGGGTCCCTTATTTTGACAAGACGACCTAGTGAGACTGCCGACAAGGACTACAGATATCACGACTATCTTCCTTGCAACTTTTGTAAGGGATTTTTTGTCAAGAAAGAATTATGGAGACATCGCAAAAACTGCCACCTTAAAAAAACCTCCGTTGAGTCAGACATGTCCTTAAAACGGCAAAGACCTCAAAGCGAGGGAGTAATGCTTCTCCAAGCTGCTTTGCCCGAAAATGCTAACTTGAAAAAAGGATTCACGGAAAAAATCTTAAGTTCAATGATTGTTGATGATATATCAATGGTTGTGAAAAACGACTTCCTGATCCTTAAGATTGGAGAGAGTCTGTTTACAAAACACGGAAGTAGACAGAAAAAATATATTTGTCAAGAACTAAGATTATTGGGCAGGTTTGTACTAACAATGAGGGATGTATGTGGCAATGTAAACGGCCGCCTAATGGACTTTCTGAAGCCACAGTCGTTTGATGATATCATCAAATCAACACAGCTAATGGCTGGCATAAATGAGGCTCAAGACTGCAACTCCTTCAGTACACCATCCATTGGACTAAAGGTTGGTCCCTTGCTGAAAAAGAGTTGCACGATTATGCAGGGCTTGGCGATCAGGCGGGGCGACGAAAACCTTGAAAAACATGCAGAGCGACTATTACGCCTAATTGACGGCGAATGGGCCAACAACGTCACATCAATTGCCCTCCGCTCAACAAAAGATAGAAAAAGGTCTCAGCAAACACAATTACCATCAGCAGTCGATCTTTATAAATTAAAAGTGTATCTTGATGTAAGACTGCAGGAGGAAACAAAAAGGATGCGCGGAAATCCAAATCATTCCGGGCATTATCAAGAGCTATCCTCCATAGTTCTTTCAAAGTTAATAATGTTGAATAGAAGAAGAAGTGGGGAGACAAGTAAACTTTTGCTCTCAGATTTCGTCAACAGGCCTAACTGGAAGGAAGGCATAAACACAGAAATACTTAATTCAATGACGGACGTTGAAAAAAAATTAGTGAACAGGTATTTCAAATCATTTTGTTTAAACAATATTTTGGACACTTCAGACGACATTGCTAATAATGTGTTTAATATAAAGCATCCGATTTGGTTATTATTATTCAAAAAATAATAAGAATGTATGCATATTGAACATTTGATTGAGCAATTTACTAGTCAATTAGTTATATCACCTACCTTAGACAATATAACCAGTTAAAGCCGTTCCATCAAAATGTTAATGATTGAAAATGCGTTTTTTTTCGGAATCAAAACAAAGACGCGTAATGTCACTTCAGTATTAGTCTTTTAAACCATAGTGTGGGTGTAATGGACAATGTAGGCGATATCGTCTGGAGTCGAAATTCTGTTTCACCAAACAAATGCGGAGCCATTGTTGAAAATAAGTAAATGAAAATCATAACAAAACAGTCATGTTTTATTTCTTTTCCGATGTAATAGATGTTGAGTTTTGTTGGGATTTTTTTCAGGTTGGATATGATAAGTCTGAGAGGAAAGAGGGGACGCAATGTATCAGTCATTGTAACACCTGCAATAAAGAATGCACTTGAAATGCTAGTGTCTTCAAGGGCTGCTGCAGGTATTTCTGAGACAAATCCTTACCTGTTTCCGCGGTCAGTTGGAGAGGAACATATTGAGGGACATGTTTGCATGGCAAGATTAGCGGGCAACGCTGATTTAGAACACCCTGAAAGAATGGGGTCAACTAATATGAGAAAATACATCGCCACAGTCATACAGGTAATTACTGTCAAAAATCACTTCCTATAAGAAAGTGTTCTTTATCCATTATACTGTCATTGTTTGCGTATGTCCCTGCTTCATGCAACACTATCAATAGACTGCTATATAAAATGATGCACATAATTTATCGTGTAACTATCAAATTGGCATATGTTGGTGTAGAAATGTATTGTAACGTCTCACCTTAAAGTTTGTGATTCTGAATTGGTTTTAGGTCGCTTCGTCAGTATTTAAATTATGAATTGTTTGGCGATGCCCAGCTAATAATAAGCAGAGGAAGATACCAGAACCCCGTCTGAGCTACACAGACGGACAGCTGGGTAGAACCACTGATGTACCTCAAGCTAGATGGAAGGCAGACTTCCTCATATGTTAAAATGTTTACCTCTGGAGTGGACGACCCCACTGCAATGAGGCACAAAGCGATCGCAAGTTAAAGACCATAACATCTCGGTCGGGGAGCCCATCCCCGTATTTATAATTACTTGTCAGTACATATATACAACCTCTGATTTTAAGAAATCTCAGATGAGTTACGATATGTGTATGAAACTCAAACGTAGACTGTTCATTTTTAATTTAACTTACTTTTAAAAGATGCTGAACTTAGAGTCTGGTGAGCTGGAGTGGCTGTCAAACCACCTTGGACACTCCATAGATGTGCACAAAGAGTTTTACAGAAATCAAGAGGGTGCCATCCAGCTTGGAAAGGTGGCTAAAATGCTAATTGCAGTAGACGAAGGGCGAATCTTAAAAAAACAGTCAAAACAGCATAGTAGGTTAATTTTTAGTGAATTTAATATTCCATCGGAGTCATTCTAGTTATACCTTCATTTGATAGGATTTCAACATATATAATTTTTCACACAAGCTCTAGAGTTTGGTCGACTTATCAGTTACTAGGTATTTGGGCATTCATCAAAATATGAGTAAATATTTTGATAGTTTAACAAATGGTTTTATGTTTATCCTGGTGTTTTTAGAACTATAAACCTATTTTACTAAGCAAACTAGAACCTTTTAAGACTAAAGTCTTGTTTAAAGTCTTGAGCATTGTAACATTTGCATCTCTTGACAGGATATATGCTATTTGCACAACGCAAATAGCGGAAAATCACGCTTCTAGTTCAGTCATTCGATAGTTCAAATGGAAATAAGTCAACAACAACAAAAGAAAAACCTCAATTCCAAAGTAGAGTATGATATTTAAGATTTTAATTATACAGGTGAAAATGTTTCCACCGAAGAGGAAGCAGCCATCGGATTGGAAGAAGAGGAAGAGGAGGAACCCAGCTTTTCTGGAGGTATATATCTATTTCAAATGAAGCAGGTTTAGATTAGACGGTAACTACATGTATTCTAATCTGGATCTATTCTGTAATAGATTAAGCAGGCTTTTGTTTGCTGATTTGTTTCACATCTCTTCATACGTGATTTAGTTATTTTGTGACGTCTGGCTAATTCCCTGTGGAGAAAGAGGCCCTAATCAGACTATTTTTAAGGGCGGACACATACGAATATCTGGGTAGAACCATAGATCTGTAACATGCTAACCTGAAGGCTTACACACATAACAGAGTGATCTGCCTCTGGTGCTCACATAAGCGGTTTTTTTATCAAGAAAATGATTAAGCATTAAAGGACTAGCTCTCAAACAAAAATAACATGATTTAGGATGTATATCTTATAAACCTGTATCAAAATTATTTATAACCTAAAAGAAACATTGTATGTGTGTTTGCTGTACGCATACAACAGCTTCGAACCGTTCGGAATTCAAAAGAGAGAACCGAAATAGTTGGTAATCAAGTTAAGGCTCAGTCACACACTGCGATCATCTGCGACTTGGAGCTATCCACAGGCGGACACGATTGCGGCGATTGCCTGCGACCTCAAACTCACAAAATAAACGAAAGACCAGCCTAGACTACCTGCGACTATGACACGACCTGTTAAAGATAGCCTGCGACGTCGTGTTGGAAGAAGGTCGCAGGCTATCTTTAACAGGTCGTAAGCATATGTGTGAATGGGTCTTTGATGAAAATGTTTGATAAAATACTCTACTGATATAACGTTTATTTAAAATAACATTCGTGTTTTGGTAATATTTTCAAACATTTATCAAAATTAGTTTAACACATCAATGAAACCTTTTTGCATGATTTTGCAAGAAATATTGTAATATTCTTATAGTTCAAAGTTTAAATGAATTAAAACTTGAATTTAAGTTTTAATTTGTTTTGGACTATCGCTAGCATTTGTGAAGCATATATATTGCCGTCACAGGACATCTTTACAATGTAACAAGTTTCCATCGACTTTTCCAGAATGGTCCCGAGCATCACATAAGGTATGAGTCGTGTATCTGTGTGTCAAAGAGTTGAGACCACTGCTTAGCTATTGTATGATCGCAAGAGATGATTTATAGGGCTTAAACGACAAATTAATTTTCTGCATCTCTGATTCTCCATCGGGTATTAAGTTTAGGCAGTGGCGGCATATGACTTGTACACTGTTATGGTGCCTTAAAATCAAATCTCAAATCAATCCACGACTAACTATCTATTCTAGCCCCGAAAAAATCACGTTGCATGTTTCACTTATCAAACCCCTGGTAATATCTGTCCATTTATTTACAGGCAAAGAACCCAATCCAACACAACGCGATGACACGTTCAGCTACGTTAAAAGTAAAAAACAGATCGTTAGACGATGGTCGGAAGAGGAAATTGCTGCATTAAACCGGCAGTTTGTGGAACATGTATTAACGCTAAAGCCTCCTAAAAAGGCAGATTGTTTAAATGCAATAGCAAACGAGCAGGTGTTGGCCAACCGCACATGGAAAAATGTTAAGTTTCGTGTGTGGCATATAATCAAAATGAAAAAGTAGAATTACTTTAGTTTATCATTGCAAAGAGATGCATTCGTGAATTTCGGTAGGAACTCTACGTTTCCCGTAGTTCATAGCGTCCTTCATAGATTTGAAATTAATCTTTAACTTCAATTTTAAATGCGCCATTAAATAAGTCAGAGACGAAATGTTCCGATTAGGTATATATCATAATGTGTCTGTGTATGTTTGCATGAATTTATCATTGATTGCTTATGTTAATCATCTGTATTATATATGTATATATGTTGTGAGGTGGCATCGCCCAAACTGTATCCCACGTGAAGATAGAAAATGTATTACATGTAATAAGATCGAAGACGAATACCATTTTCTGATTGAATGCAATTTATATTCTGACTTCCGTAAAAGATATATTCCTAAGTATTATTGGTCCAATCCTAGCATGTATAAACTAAAACAACTTTTCGAATGCACAAATGTTTCTAAACTCAAAAATCTATGTACATATGTTATGAAAGCTTTTCAATTAAGATATGGTTAAAAATGGTTATATACAATATACAAATAAGTTGTAGATATAAGTGTTGTGATGTCTTTACATTTTATATACTGATACAATTTTCATTTACTGATGTGAATATGCCATACTTGTGTCAATATGCCCCTTGCCTATCTTGGCCATATTGTATCATATTGTATTGTTTTATATTATATTTTGTTGTATTGTATGATGTTGTATTGTATTGTATCATATAATATTGTATTGTATCATATAATATTGTATTGTATCATATAATATTGTATTGTATAGTATTATATCATATTGTATTGCATTATATTATATTATATTGTATTATATTATATTGTGTTATATTAAATTGTAGTGCATGTTAACCATGTATGTATGTATATACAGTGGTGATGAGAATATACTATTACGCTTGAATAACACCTTCTCCGTCTATGAAGCAACATGTTACCAAATTGTAAATTGGTAAATGTGCTCCACTTGC
>JASEVX010000002.1:150703859-150776971 GCA_031761405.1 Serripes groenlandicus | reverse complement strand
ACTTATCTGCAACAAAAGTTTATTTAATTATTTCTGTGTATTACTAATTTCGTTAAATTGTTTTATCCAAACCAGTTAAAACCGACAATTTTAAATTTGGCGCCGAACGGGTTGAATTCCAACTGTGACGTAAGACACATAGATATAGCTATAAGATATAATTAGAAACGTTTTTTGTGGATCGTTGTATACAAGGCTCACAATCGCCGGACAACAATTGATCAATTTAAGCCTGAAATGCATGTATGTATGTACATATGTATGTATGCTACTAGAAAATAAGAACTTGTATTTCGGATATAGTAAATTTAAAAAAAAAAAAATCATTGGCTTTTATTTTCCACTTTGTCCACCACAGCAAACAATTAAATTGACCGACTTCATGGGAATAGGCCCATTCGGGCATATAAAAAGTGCTCAATTACTTCGTTTTTAATGCAACCTCAATGCATGGGACTTACAATTTGTTATTTAGTTTAAAGTAAAGTTTGATGTACTTTACCATTGTTAACATGGAAGACTGGTTTAGACGCCACGTCGGTAACGAGGCGAGTGATCTGGTTCTACATTGTTTGAATTGTCCGATTAAACTTTTTCCCATGACATCAGCAAATTATTACACGACATTGTTGTTAATATCCCCCACATTAAAACAATAGATTTCTGCTTTGTAAGTGTCGGTCGGTTGACAATGATACTCAAATTAAATATTGAAGTTATATGTCATTGAAACTGCGACCTTCATATTTCAAACCACCTTGCTCGTTCACTTTGCAGTACTTAAACCTATTACTCCCGAAACGAGACAGTACAGAAATGGCTATTACATGTCTAATATACTACACATACAAATATGCGCCATTCATATTATTTACAGTCGTTTCGCCATCCTTACAGTTTCTACAATTGATTCGCTACCTAGATGTGACCATTTCCTGCACACAAGCGCCATTAATTCTCTGTAATTGGTGGCTATTGAAACCATTGTAAGAAATGGAGCAATTTCTTGTCACGAGCAAATGTTCGATTTCTTACAATGATGTCAATGATAACACGACAGTACGATGGTGATAACGCGACAGTACGATGTTGATAACACGACAGTGCGACGATAATAACACGACAGTACGATGATGAAAACGCGACAGTACGATGATGATAACCCGACAGTACGATGATGATAACGCGACACTACGATATTACGATAGTGAAAACGCGACAGTACGATGGTGAAAACACGATAGTACATCGCATTATCATCATCGTACTGTCGTATTAACGCGTTTTCGCCGTCGTACTGTCACGTTATCATCATCGTACTGTCGCATTATCATCACCGTACTGTCGCGTTATCATCATCGTACTGTCGCATTATCATCATCGTTCTGTCGAGTATCGCGTTTCAGATCAACACATTCACAGGCGATGGTATATGATAGCCATAACGGTTTTCCGTAATATCGGGCGTCACATACTTGGCGTCTAGTATTGGTTATAACAGAAAGATCGACAAGCATGAACAATAAGAAAGATCGACAAGCATGAACAATAAGAAAGATCATGTTGTTTTTGAGATACTCTACCCTTTCCCGCATAAAGACGCATTCTGAAGCCTCTGCAGCGGACAACTTTTTAAAATTATAGTGACAAAAGAAGAAATTGCCACTTGCCACAATGTTTTCCACTTTAGGTCATAGGTTATCCATTCAATTATAGAGATTTTCCTATCTTTGACAGAATATGTTTAAAGTCGTCTGCTGCAAAAGTGTTGTATGAGTTAAAGGGTTAACCGTGACTACGCATATCTGTGTTTGACACCATGCATTAAGTTTCGGTGTGTTACTCGGCGTCTGGTTTTGATTGAAGTTGTTTCTACTATGTTAACAAATAGTAAGTTAATACTTTGGAAAGTTTGAACAGGTAATGGACAGTATTAGGTAGCGAAATGACTATGGCGAAACGAATTGGGTAAAAAACAACACAACAAAAACAGAAAAGATAAAATACGTGCATATCACAGTCAATAATATGTTTCTTCGAATATGCCTAGTTTTGACACAATACTTTCAACATGACAATTGATATTATATCTGCAATATTTATAAGTTAGAAAGAAGTTTTATACTGATCTTGACACTAATTAATTGTTTACTAACAAATGATATTTCTAATTGTTTGATCGTTTAAATTTTGACCATGTTAGTTTGTATAATAAAGCATTTTAATTTTCACTTTTAATGGTCTTGCTGAGTTTAGTGTGATTTCAATTAAGCAAAACTTCAAGCCTGCCATACTTTGATAGCCGACAAAGGGCGGTTAATTTAACTTCATCGGGAAGGTCAGTGACACTCATTTTCATATGCGTTTTTTATGAGACCATTCTTTGTCTTTGCGAATAATGATTAATTGTTTACAGTAATATATTCATATATAACATTTAAGGTTTATATATTTTATATAACGATA
This sequence comes from Serripes groenlandicus, assembly GCA_031761405.1. NCBI lineage: Eukaryota > Metazoa > Mollusca > Bivalvia > Cardiida > Cardiidae > Serripes > Serripes groenlandicus. The sequence continues at coordinate 150,774,505 of JASEVX010000002.1, read as the reverse complement.
ACACGAAGATATTTAGTTGTCATAATTTAGAAGGCGAAATGTATGAACAGAGAAACAGTCTGAATTACAAACTACTTTAGACTGGGTAGCGAAAAGACCATCAATCATTTCCAACAGGCGGTGCCGAGTCTTGATGTTATAATGCAAAAATATGTATTTGATTTATATATACACTTATCCTATAAGTATAGTCTAAAGTGTGTCCATAATGACTGTATAAAAATCATGTACACACCATTGTGTCCACAGTGCAAATATGGTGTCCACAACGTAGGTTATACTACTTTTACTATTTTTGCATTTTATCTAGTACTCTATGGCTGTTTATGTTTTTAAGACCTACAAGCTACTAAAAATGTAATCAGAGACTATGTACCTTTATTATTTCTGTAAGTGTCCACAAAGTAGGTTCAGGTAGGCAGTGTCCACAACCTTTCAAACTCGAGTATGTGTGTGTGTGTGTGTGTGTGTGTGTGTGTGTGTGTGTGTGTGTGTGTGTGTGTGTGTGTGTGTGTGTGTGTGTGTGTGTGTGTGTGTGTGTGTGTGTGTGTGTGTGTGTGTGTGTGTGTGTGTGTGTGTGTGTGTGTGTGTGTGTGTGTGTGTGTGTGTGTGTGTGTGTGTGTGTGTGTGTGTGTGTGTGTGTGTGTGTGTGTGTATGTTGGCTAAACAAATTTTTTACACCAAAATAAAATCCCTGCATAGGGTGTCATAGTACATGTTGTTTTTATCCTGGATTATGTTTGAGGAAATGATTTTAAAAGAATTTGAACAACGCTATTTTCTATCATCGGTTGCTATTGCATTGATACCTTCGTCTCGAATTACCCTTTAAAATAACACTTTACTACATACAGACACTTTCATATGCTATGTTTACACAATTATTGCAATGTAAAATGAATAGTTTACATTCATATGTAAATATATTACTGAACAGTGCAGTAAGAACTACTAGAACTTTAGCCCTATCTAGTTGTATGTGGCCCCGTCGTCTGCTGCATAAACGAGTGTGTCTTGGTCATATCATCAGTTATACCATTTGTAAATGGTCCAAAGTCAAGATGCCGATTTGCGAATAAAAACTTGTCAAATTATGCACATATGACTAAATAATATGTAGACTGACATTTAGGGATGTACTGAATTGAGAAGTGGATTTTTATATATATTTATTTGTCTGTAACATTATTATGAACTCTTCTGATTTAGTTGTAAATTAAAACATGTTTAGTCAATATGCCTTTTTATAATGCTTCAAAGTTTCAAACAGAGTGGATTAAAATTGTTTGCGATAAAGGACAAAATATACTTCGTGAACCTTCCAAGCGCTGTCCAGACGCTATGTTTTATTATATAAATTAGCTGGGTAAAAAAGACATATTAAAATCCATGTATATAAGTTTTAATCTAGAACTTTAATATTATCATATGCTTTTGAAAATGAAAAGAAAACATTTGAATACTTTTATTACAATTGAAGAAATGTTTGAAAAATAAATATATATAAGTTCATATTTAACAATTTTAGACATGTATTCAGACAAGAAAAACTCAAAGATTTGCTCAGGGACATATACTTTCTTTTCAAATATCGATAAATGATAGATATTTCAATAATCTGAAGAAGTTTTAGAAAAAGTTAAATATTATAAATATGTTTTTTCCTTATTTCAAAGTTTTGAACCTGTCTGTTCTTACACCTGACAGATATTGGTTCTCATCAGGCAAAATAGCGTATATTTGTGAGGTTTAATTACAACATAGCATGTGAACCTCAAACGATATGGATAAAATAACTCATGAATGCGATTTATACCACAAAAAGACAAGAAATTAGCATATCATGTGCTGAACTAGCAAAAAAATAAGCATATCATAAGGCTTTCATAAATGAATCTAGCATAAAATTAAGCACAGCCACATACCAATTTTCTTGTGCTTTTTTTTTTATTATCCATACATCTAACTTTAAAAAAACAATGTTACAAACAAAAAAACTATCATAAAAAAAATCTACTTCTCAGATCAGTACACCCTTAAGGCTCTTTTGAAACTTTACGAATTCAAGCTGATTAAACAATTTGATCTGGATCTATACTATTCAGGAATGCGAACGTATACCTTTCGCACAAACGAGCTCAAATGTCAGAAGCAAATTGAATTACTCAATTCTTAAAATATATCATTTACGAATTGTCAGTTTTGTGTAAAATTATAAATATATTAACATAGTGGTTACGCCAATTGTAGAATGTCAAGGACGTTCGGAAATTGGTGGGCTGAAAAGAGATTAGTAATATCCACTATCATGTAACCTCCAGTTGTAAACTTGTTTCACTTAACCCTTTCCCTTCGTCTGATTCAATAGCCTACTGGTAAAGACATTCGATTCGGGAGTGGCAGGTAGCCGCCGGCTACTTACATAATGGTACCAAAAGCCTATCTGCGCGATGCCTTGAACAAAATATGACTCTGGCAGTAAACAGTTTCAGGTAAAAAAAAAGTGTGTGATCAATACATTCTTTACTTTTAGACGTATTATGACGCCTCTGCAGAAAGGAGAATGCTCATGATGAACACTTTATTCTTTTGCCACTATTTGTTCAATTATAATCAATTAGGGGGTTGTCTTTGTTTTGTTTTTAATTACATACATTTTGCCATTAGGGTTTCAAAGTCGTCTGCTGCTGATTAGTTGTAAGTGGGAAAAAGTTTAAATATTTTCAATTGTTAAGTATTTGCACAAAACGTGCAAAGCATATCGCGAGATTTGTATCAAGTAGGGTTTTCTAGGAATCTGGTGCTTGATTGCTGAGTTGTTCAAATTTAGAATGATGAGCGTTTGACACGTCTGAAACTTCTTAATGATACATTATAGAGAATATTGTCGTAAAAAAACACGTTTTTTACGTTTGGCGAAAACACTTTTGTAAATGGAAGAAATGTTCAATACAAGTAATATCTCCTCTCTCCCCGATTTCCAACTGTTTCCCAAACATAAAAAGATAAATCAGTCCTATGTGATAAATACTAATTGATTGGGGTTAAACGCTGTTTTCAGCATTGTTTCAGTTGTATCACGGCGGCCAGTTCACCTACTCATATGTTTCCTAGTTTGCTCACACCAGTACCCACACACAACATAGTCACCCAGCAACTGGCTGTTTTTCCACATAGACTGTTAGCCCATTGGTGAAAGACGAATGACGCTTGTCACAGTGTCTTTTTTCTCAAACGTCGGAAAGAATGTTGGCCGAGCTGGGGTTCGAACTCAAAACCCCTCGATTAACAACCCGCGTCGCTACCGACTGAGCTACCGGGGCTCAGCTACGTGATAAGTAAGACGAAAGGTACGTAAACCAATGAATACCGTATAAAAAGAACGACTTTATCTCATGTTTCGGAAATGACTATTTTCTTTTCAATGACCCTACCTTAAATAAGCGTTTTCTACAAAATAACTCAAGTTTATACCTATAATGATACAGGTTTAATATGCCTCAAATGCCAACCCATCGAAAACATCTCGTTGCTTAACAAAGGCTTAGATACGTGTCGACGCACAATTACGATCGGACAGTTCATATTTCATTATTTGCATTCTCATGTTTCTGAAACGCATATTTTTCTTTTCAAAGGATCTACTTTAAATATGCGTCTTCTACGAAAACAAGTACAGTTTTTACGAATGATGATACAGGTTTAATAAGCAAAATTATGTGCACCTTCAAAAGATTCCATCCTAACAAATACACATCGATCCTCAACCAAGTTTCAGATCAGCTTGTGAAGACGCTCAGTTATCGATCAGACAGTTCACATTCAAAACAGACAATTGGCGGACTTTTCGCTATATTTACGAGATGTTTCTACGGTTGATCCTGATTACCAAACGACACAGTTATAATAATAATTTATAACAGATTTTCCCCTGTCTAGGCACACGCAGTCTATTTCTACTATAATATGAACCGCGTCAGGCGACTTGCGGCCTTATTGACAATACGACGTGAAATCAATCTTCCGATTAATCTGAAGCCTCTTCAGCAAATGACTTTTGAAAAGTTGTTTTTACAAAAGGAGAAATTGCTCACTACAGATTTGTTGTATGTGGAAAAGGTTTAATGTCTATATCACATCTTGGCCAAAAGTGAGTTAACTGATGAGATTGTGCAGATGCATTAAGATCCAACATTGCTAGACACGGTGCACATGTGTTTAGCCCCGTGAAAATTCGGCAACAACAGATAGATGAAATTACATAGAGATTGGGTTACAGGATGTGTTTATGTCCTTGGCAGGCAGGCGTCAGGTTGAACACGTGACACTGTAGTGATTTGGAGGTGCAATTACAAAGTAAGGATTCATACGTTTTGGACCCCTAGATACGTTTCTGTATTTCAATTTTACGTTAAAGTGCGTTTATCTTTCCTCTATAACCTCCTGAAAGCACTGTAGCCATTTTCAGGTGTTATTTCACATGTAGTGGGTTTCATGTATGAACACGTGTGTGTGTGTGTGTGTGTGTGTGTGTGTGTGTGTGTGTGTGTGTGTGTGTGTGTGTGTGTGTGTGTGTGTGTGTGTGTGTGTGTGTGTGTGTGTGTGTGTGTGTGTGTGTGTGTGTGTGTGTGTGTGTGTGTGTTTGTGTGTGTTCTCAGACTTAATACGCTGTGGACACAGTCAGTTGTAAAATAACCTACTTTGTGGACACATTTTGAATTGTGGACACTAAAACGTGGTGTCCACAAAGTTAACGTTAAATATGATTACATTTAATATGTTTTTTAATATTCAACGGGAAGTGCAAACTGCAGTTGTGAACCACTTTAACACACACATAGGTAATTCCTCAAAAATCGCAGAATTTGGTGTGTGGCACAAGTAATCTCCAGACAGACGCACTCTTGTAACATGATATCATCTCGCCTCTCATGGGGTCTAAGCCATGGCAATTAGTCTGCCAGAATAGCAATAAATCGCAATAAAGTAGCAATAAAACAGTTAGGGCGGGCTTATCGGGGCTTATCGGCTATTTAACGGTCATTTGTGCGAATAACAGTAAGATATTTTATATAAAATTATAGTTGCGAAGAAATCTATCTTTTCAGCATTTATAAAATGATGTACATCCGGATTTAGATTAGTGACACAACATTGAAACATTGGTAAATATAGAATGCCATGCGGGGAAGTCCTCTTATACATGTAATTATGTTATTATACCTATAGCAAATATCCATTTATACCTACTTAAAATAATGGGAATGATCCCCTCATTGCTATGTACTGTCTACCTTTATACGTTATGTGCTTATTATGGTAAGGGTATTTTAGTATTAAAAACTAATACAGATTCAGACTATTCTAATTAGGGTCTCCACTGCAGCTGATGCAGACAAAATACACTGTGTGTTGGTGGATGTAAAACTGTGTAGACCCAGATCAAACGTCGATTAAAGAATGTCCAGCGTTTCTGCGTCTACCCCTTTTTTTTCAGTAGATAAGTCCATAGCCTAATTAAGACTCTTTGACATATTCACATAACACCGGTATGTTACATACTTTTAATCAAACACTCATTACTGAATTATTCTGTAAATAAATATAGCAAACGTTTGTTTATCGCATATCAAGTCGATCACTAAACTTAACGAACGAATGAATTATCATATGTACAGATTACGTGTTGACCTGATAATGTATCAGCATAGATAGTCGATAATTCTAAAACTATTTAACAATTTATGTGACACTAAGGAGGAATGGTACAGTTGAAATATTTTATTACGTCATTTTATTGCGTATATTTACCATGACGTCGCACTCATCACCATGTAGAGTACACACAAATTAAATAAAACATTCACCGTAAGGTTTTTGTTATACCACAGGCGTCCGAATTTCTATTACAGCAAAAAATGCGGAAAATCACACAATACCTCGTTAAAATACACAAAAAGTCTATCTATATTGTCTATACGCTTTGATAAAAATGATCGTATTGGTAATTTGGGGAATCCCGCACGTGTTACTATAAATAGCCCCTCTATACGCCCATATAGTGTGATAATAATGACACTATTGTTCGTTATGTTTGCAGGTAAACAAATGCTATGAATTTCGAATACGGAAACGTTTCACATCTAGCGCGATAACAAACATATGTTTACGCACAAACTATTTTTCAAGCACCATAAATATCGATATCACGGCATGTGTAAGTCACAGGCAACAGTTAAAACTCCACCATCGTTGTGGACACATTTTTGATCCAGCGTGAAATCGTTCAGAAATCGATGAATATCGTGAGAGTAATATCGCATTAATTATTCGTTTCCCCCTAAGATGGATACAACGTATTTTTTATTAATTTAGATGAATTTGTTTTGCGTGAATCACAAGATCCTTGTTCTAAGGCACGTTGTTACAAAACCGGAACAATGTAGATAACATTTAATATGAAATGGAGTCCTTTAAATGTACATAGCGTGTAGATAAACATCATGTGTTCGTTTTAATGTTCAACTTCAATAAAAGGGTGTAAAAGTGATCACGGCATGTGTATATCACAGGAAACAGTTATACCACTGCGCTAACAACCCCACCGTTGTTGTGGACACATTTTATGAATAAGCGTGAGATCTTCTTAGAGCTTGTTAGATCTGCACTATCTTGTTCTCAGTGGTTCGTTATAAATAAAATATGCTGCAAGTCCAAATAGGATGGTGATTTTACATATCTCAAACAGTACGTATCGTCGGATCAAATATATTCTGTTTCAATTATAATAATACGTCGGGTTCCCTCATTTTACAGAGAATATATTGTAATTTAGACAATCAACTTTGAATTGGTTCAAGATCCGAGTTACTCATCGCCTGAAATACGTGACAGCTGTCTGTGTACGTTGTATCAGAACCATGTAATGGGTGGAATATGGGTTAAGAAACATGCAACCCGCAAACTCTTATAACCCTTATAATGCTGCTATCATTCTCGGGTGCTGGAATAGTCGAGTTGATTTCCGATCCAAGAAATTTGAAATTAATAATTTGGTCCCTATTAGGATAATAAAGGTATATTTATCAAAACATGAAGGAATGCTATTGGTGTAAACAAGACGTTTGGTTGGCAGTAGGGTTGATCGCTCGGCGTATGCTCCAAGCCCAAGCCGTTGGATAGTAGGCTATACATATCAACCACTCAATCTCACATATTTTCTATAATATTTGTCACCAATTAGATTCTGAAGTACTATAGTCCTCTGTCTATGCAAACAGCGTAGATCATGACGAAACGTAGAGTCGCTGATGTGACGTCTAGTTCATATTTTACAGTATAAATTTGAATCCAGATCACGCCGAGCGTTTCGGAATCAGATATTGTTCCAAGCTATTTTGCAAACGGCTAATGATTTCACCTTGTATTTTTAAGCAAATCGAATAAATATGCAAACTGAAGTTGACGAAAGTTTGAGCAGGCGACCATTTTCACAATAGAAATAAGTCTTTAGACTTCAATTTCTCGTTGTCACGGCCTTATATTGTTTTAAACATGCAGTGTGGTATCGATATTTGTCCATTATTTTGAATTACACACGTTGACGTCCAAATGCTTGTTGCCATCATTGACTTATAGGACATTTACTTCTAAATAATGGACAGTTATCGATTAACTCTAGGAAATAAAGTACAAATATAACAATGGGCGACGTTACAGTCACGTTTAAACTTTACAGCAATATAACACGTTAAGTTAATTTCGGATTGATACATATTGTTCGTTATATTTGCAGGAAAACAATTGCTATGAATTTCGAATGCGGAAACGTTACACATCTAGCGCGATAACAAACATATGTTTACGCATAAACTATTTTTCAAGCAACATAAATATCGATATCACGACATGTGTAAGTCACAGGCAACAGTTATAACACCACCGTCGTTGTGGACACATTTTTTATCCAGCGTGAAATCGTTCAGAAGTCGATGAATATCGTGAGAGTAATATCGCATTAAATATTCGTTTCCCCCTAAGATGGATACAACGTATTTTTATTAATTTAGATGAATTTGTTTTGCGTTAATCACAAGATAAATGAAATGGACTCCTTTAAATGTACATAGCGTGTAGATAAACATCATGTGTTCTGGTTAATGTTCAACTTCAATAAAAGGGTGTAAAAGTGATGACGGCATTGTATTTCACAGGAAACAGTTATACCACTGCGCTAACAACCCCACCGTCGTTGTGGACACATTTTATGAATAAGCGTGAGATATTTTTAGAGCTTGTTAGATCTGCACTATCTTTTTCTCAGTGGTTCGTTATAAATAAAATATGCTGCAAGTCCAACTAGGATGGTGATTTTATATATCTCAAACAGTACGTATCGTCGCATCAAATATATTCTGTTTCAATTCTAATAATACGTCGGGTTCCCTCATTGTATAGAGAATATATTGTAATTTAGAGACAATTAAGTTTGAATTGGAACAAGATCCGAGTTACTCGTCGCCTGAAATACGTGACAGCTGTCTGCGTACGTTGTATCAGAACCATGTAATCGGTGGAATATTGGTTAAGAAACATGCAACCCGCACACTATCATTCTCGGGTGCTGGAATAGTCGAGTTCATTGGCGCTTCCGATCGAAGAAATTTGAAAATAATAATTTGGTCCCGATTAGCATAATGAAGGTAAATTTATCAAAACATGAAGAAATGCTAGTTGTGTAAACAAGACGTTTGGTTGGAAGTAGGGTTAATCGCTCGGCGTATGATCCATGCCCAAGCTGTTTGAGTGTAGGCTATACATATCAACCACTCTATCTCACAAATTTTATAGTAATTTGTTATAATATTTGTCATCAATTAGATTCAAAAGTACTATAGTCCTCTGTCTATGCAAACAGCGTAGATCATGACGAAACGTAGAGTCGCTGATGTGACGTTTAGTTAATATTTTACACTATAAGTTTGAATCCAGATCACGCCGAGTGTTTCGGAATCAGATCTTGTTCCAAGCTATTTTGCAAACGGCTAATGATTTCACCTTGTATTTCTAAGCAAATCGAATAAATATGCAAACTGAAGTTGACGAAAGTTTGAGCAGGCGACTATTTTCACAATAGAAATAAGTCTTAGACTTCAATTTCTCGTTGTCACGGCCTTATATTGTTTTAAACATGCAGTGTGGTATCGATATTTGTCCATTATTTTGAATTACACACGTTGACGTCTAAATGCTTGTTGCCATCATTGACTTATAGAACATTTACTTCTAAATAATGGAAAGTTATCGATTAACTCTGGGAAATAAAGTACAAATATAACAAACGTTACAGTCACGTTTAAACTTTACAGCAATATAACACATTAAGGTAACTTTGGATTGATACATTGTTCATTATGTTTGCAGGTAAACAGTTGCTATGAATTTCGAATACGGAAACGTTACACATCTAGCGCGAGAACAAACATATGTTTCCGCACAAAAACTTTTTCAAGCACCATAAATATCGATATCACGGCATGTGTAAGTCACAGGCAACAGTTATAACACCACCGTCGTTGTGGACACATTTTTGATCCAGCGTGAAATCGTTCAGAAGTCGATGAATATCGTGAGAGTAATATCGCATTAATTATTCGTTTCCCCCTAAGATGGATACAACGTATTTTATTAATTTAGATGAATTTGTTTTGCGTGAATCACATGATCCTTTTCTAAGGCACGTTGTTACAAAACCGGAACAATGTAGATAACATTTATTATGAAATGAAGTCCCTTAAATGTACATAGCGTGTAGATAAACATCATGTGTTCGTTTTAATGTTCAACTTCAATAAAATGGTGTAAAAGTGATCACGGCATGTGTATTCCACAGGAAACAGTTATACCACTGCGCTAACAACCCCACCGTCGTTGTGGACACATTTTATGAATAAGCGTGAGATCTTCTTAGAGCTTGTTAGATCTGTACTATCTTTTTCTCAGTGGTTCGTTATAAATAAAATATGCTGCAAATCCAAATAGAATGGTGATTTTACATATCTTAAACAGTACGTATCGTCGGATCAAATCTATTCTGTTTCAATTCTTATAATACGTCGGATTTCCTAATTTTGTAGAGAATATATTGTAATTTAGAGACAATCAACTTTGAATTGGATCAAGATCCGAGTTACTCGTCGCCTGAAATACGTGACAGCTGTCTGCGAACGTTATATCAGAACCATGTAATGGGTGGAATATGGGTTAAGAAACATGCAACCCGCACACTCTTATAACCCTTATAATGCTGCTATCATTCTCGGGTGCTGGAATAGTCGAGTTGATTGGCGCTGCCGATCGAAGAAATTTGAAATTAATAATTTGGTTGCTATTCGCATAATAAAGGTAAATTTATCAAAACATGAAGGAATGCTAGTTGTGTAAACAAGACGTTTGGTTAGAAGTAGGGTTGATCGCTCGGCGTATGATCCATGCCCAAGCTGTTTGAGTGTAGGCTATACATATCAACCACTTTATCTCACACATTTCATAGTAATTTTGTTATAATATTTGTCACCAATAAGATTCAAAAGTACTATAGTCCTCTGTCTATGCAAACAGCGTAGATCATGACGAAACGTAGAGTCGCTGATGTGACGTTTAGTTAATATTTTACACTATAAGTTTGAATCCAGATCACGCCGAGTGTTTCGGAATCAGATCTTGTTCAAAGCTATTTTGCAAACGGCTAATGATTTCACCTTGTATTTTTAAGCAAATCCAATAAATATGCAAACTGAAGTTGACGAAAGTTTGAGCAGGCGACCATTTTCACAATAGAAATAAGGCTTAGACCTCAATTTCTCGTTGTCACGTCCTTATATTGTTTTAAACATGCAGTGTGGTATCGATATTTGTCCATTATTTTGAATTACACACGTTGACGTCTAAATGCTTGTTGCCATCATTGACTTATAGGACATTTACTTCTAAATAATGGAAAATTATCGATTAACTCTGGGAAATAAAGTACAAATATAACAATGGGCGACGTTACAGTCACGTTTAAACTTTACAGCAATATAACACATTAAGGTAACTTTGGATTGATACATTGTTCGTTATGTTTGCAGGTAAACAGTTGCTATGAATTTCGAATACGGAAACGTTACACATCTAGCGCGAGAACAAACATATGTTTCCGCACAAACACTTTTTCAAGCATCATAAATATCGATATCACGGCATGTGTAAGTCACAGGCAACAGTTATAACACCGACGTCGTTGTGGACACATTTTTGATCCAGCGTGAAATCGTTCAGAAGTCGATGAATATCGTGAGAGTAATATCGCATTAATTATTCGTTTCCCCCTAAGATGGATACAACGTATTTTTATTAATTTAGATGAATTTGTTTTGCGTGCATCACATGATCCTTTTCTAAGGCATGTTGTTACAAAACCGAAAAATGTAGATAACATTTATTATGAAATGAAGTCCCTTAAATGTACATAGCGTGTAGATAAACATCATGTGTTCGTTTTAATGTTCAACTTCAATAAAATGGTGTAAAAGTGATCACGGCATGTGTATTTCACAGGAAACAGTTATACCACTGCGCTAACAACCCCACCGTCGTTGTGGACACATTTTATGAATAAGCGTGAGATCTTCTTAGAGCTTGTTAGATCTGTACTATCTTTTTCTCAGTGGTTCGTTATAAATAAAATATGCTGCAAATCCAAATAGAATGGTGATTTTATATATCTCAAACAGTACGTATCGTCGGATCAAATCTATTCTGTTTCAATTCTTATAATACGTCGGATTTCCTAATTTTGTAGAGAATATATTGTAATTTAGAGACAATCAACTTTGAATTTGATCAAGATTCGAGTTACTCGTCGCCTGAAATATGTGACAGCTGTCTGCGAACTTTATATCAGAACCATGTAATCGGTGGAATATGGGTTAAGAAACATGCAACCCGCACATTCTTATAACCCTTATAATGCTGCTATCATTCTCGGGTGCTGGAATAGTCGAGTTGATTGGCGCTTCCGATCGAAGAAATTTGAAATTAATAATTTGGTTGCGATTCGCATAATAAAGGTAAATTTATCAAAACATGAAGGAATGCTAGTTGTGTAAACAAGACGTTTAGTTAGAAGTAGGGTTGATCGCTCGGCGTATGATCCAAACCCAAGCTGTTGGATAATAGGCTATACATATCATCCACTCTATCTCACAAATTTTATAGTAATTTTGTTATAATATTTGTCATCAATTAGATTCAAAAGTACTATAGTCCTCTGTCTATGTAAACAGCGTAGATCATGACGCAACGTAGAGTCGCTGATGTGACGTTTAGTTAATATTTTACACTATAAGTTTGAATCCAGATCACGCCGAGTGTTTCGGAATCAGATCTTGTTCAAAGAACACTTTTCTGGTGTACATATATGGAATGCCATACCTTCAAACATTAGGTTCCTTTCAAATCTTACAAAATTTAAGTGTGTAATTTTAAAGCACATTGTTTCAAAACGTCATCTTCTGTAAATCACGAGTCTTTCTTTCTTTATTATAGTACTCACAAGTTACAAAAAAAAGCAATTCAACATCATTTTGTTTTATCAAATGCATTAAGATAGATCCTTTGTAATATGCATTACTTCTAAAAAGTTAGTCACAGTACATGTGGGTAACTTGTTTTTCAGCAAACACTTTAATTTCATGTATCACATACAAGGTTGATACATTATTTACTCTTGTTTACTTGTGACGCTTCTGTATCACAATTGACGTTTTCATTTTTGATGTTATTGGGGAGGGGGGGGGAAATTAATTGTTTCATCATTGTATGTTTCTTTATGATAGCTATTAAGATGGCCTCATTGTAAAATAGCCAATGGCTAAATGAGTCACCATCTATAAATAAAGTATTATTATTATTATTATTATTATTAAAGCTATTTTGCAAACGGCTAATGATTTCACCTTGTATTTTTAAGCAAATCGAATAAATATGCAAACTGAAGTTGACGAAAGTTTGAGCAGGCGACCATTTTCACAATAGAAATAAGGCTTACACCTCAATTTCTCGTTGTCACGTCCTTATATTGTTTTAAACATGCAGTGTGGTATCGATATTTGTCCATTATTTCGAATTACACACGTTGACGTCCAAATGCTTGTTGCCATCATTGACTTATAGGACATTTATTTCTAAAAAATGGACAGTTATCGATTAACTCTAGAAAAAAAAGTACAAATATAACAATGGGCGACGTTACAGTCACGTTTAAACTTTACAGCAATATAACACATTAAGTTAACTTCGGATTGATATATTGTTCGTTATGTTTGCAGGTAAACAATTGCTATGAATTTCTAATACGGAAACGTTACACATCTAGCGCGATAACAAACATATGTTTACGCACAAACTATTGTTTAAGCACCATAAATATCAATATCACGACATGTGTAAGTCACAGGCAACAGGTATAACTCCACGGTCGTTGTGGACACATTTTAGATCCAGCGTGAAATCGTTCAGAAGTCGATGAATATCGTGAGAGTAATATCGCATTAATTATTCGTTTCCCCCTAAGATGGATACAACGTAAATTTTATTAATTTAGATGAATTCGTTTTGTGTTAATCACAAGATCAATGAAATGGACTCCTTCAAATGTACATAGCGTGTAGATAAACATCATGTGTTCGTTTTAATGTTCAACTTCAATAAAAGGGTGTAAAAGTGATCACGGCATGTGTATTTCACAGGAAACAGTTATACCACTGCGCTAACAACCACACCGTCGTTGTGGACACATTTTATGAATAAGCGTGAGATCTTCTTAGAGCTTGTTATATCTGCACTATCTTTTACTCAGTGGTTCGTTATAAATAAAAAGTGCTGCAAATCCAAATAGGATGGTGATTTTACATATCTCAAACAGTACGTATCGTCGGATCAAATATATTCTGTTTCATTTCTAATAATATGTCGGGTCCCCTAATTTTGTAGAGAATATATTGTAATTTAGAGACAATCAACTTTGAATTGGATCAAGATCGGAGTTACTCGTCGCCTGAAATACGTGACAGCTGTCTGCGTACTTTGTATCAGAACCATGTAATCTGTGGAGTATGGGTTAAGAAACATGCAACCCGCACGCTCTTATAACCCTTATTATGCTGCTATAATTCTCGGGTGCTGGAATAGTCGAGTTGATTTCAGATCCAAGAAATTTGAAATTAATTATTTGGTCGCAATTAGCATAATAAAGGTAATTTTATCAAAACATGAAGGAATGCTAGTTGTGTAAACAAGACGTTTGGTTGGCAGTAGGGTTGATCGATTTGCGTATGATCGAAACCAAGCCGTTAGATAGTAGGCTATACATATCAACAACTCTATCTCACAAATTTTCTATAATATTTGTCACCAATTAGATTCAGAAGTACTATAGTCCTCTGTCTATGCAAACAGCGTAGATCATGACGAAACGTAGAGTCGCTGATGTGACGTTTAGTTAATATTTTGAACTATAAGTTTGAATCCAGATCACGCCGAGTGTTTCGGAATCAGATCTTGTTCAAAGCTATTTTGCAAACGGCTAATGATTTCACCTTGTATTTTTAAGCAAATCGAATAAATATGCACACTGAAGTTGACGAAAGTTTGAGCAGGCGACTATTTTCACAATAGAAATAGGGCTAAGACTTCAATTTCTCGTTGTCACGGCCTTATATTGTTCTAAACATGCAGTGTGGTATCGATATTTGTCCATTATTTTGAATTACAAACGTTGACGTCTAAATGCTTGTTGCCATCATTGACTTATAGGACATTTACTTCTAAATAATGGAAAATTATCGATTAACTCTGGGAAATAAAGTACAAATATAACAATGGGCGACGTTACAGTCACGTTTAAACTTTACAGCAATATAACACATTAAGGTAACTTTGGATTGATACATTGTTCGTTATGTTTGCAGGTAAACAGTTGCTATGAATTTCGAATACGGAAACGTTACACATCTAGCGCGAGAACAAACATATGTTTCCGCACAAACACTTTTTCAAGCACCATAAATATCGATATCACGGCATGTGTAAGTCACAGGCAACAGTTATAACACCGACGTCGTTGTGGACACATTTTTGATCCAGCGTGAAATCGTTCAGAAGTCGATGAATATCGTGAGAGTAATATCGCATTAATTATTCGTTTCCCCCTAAGATGGATACAACGTATTTTTATTAATTTAGATGAATTTGTTTTGCGTGCATCACATGATCCTTTTCTAAGGCATGTTGTTACAAAACCGGAACAATGTAGATAACATTTATTATGAAATGAAGTCCCTTAAATGTACATAGCGTGTAGATAAACATCATGTGTTCGTTTTAATGTTCAACTTCAATAAAATGGTGTAAAAGTGATCACGGCATGTGTATTTCACAGGAAACAGTTATACCACTGCGCTAACAACCCCACCGTCGTTGTGGACACATTTTATGAATAAGCGTGAGATCTTCTTAGAGCTTGTTAGATCTGTACTATCTTTTTCTCAGTGGTTCGTTATAAATAAAATATGCTGCAAATCCAAATAGAATGGTGATTTTATATATCTCAAACAGTACGTATCGTCGGATCAAATATATTCTGTTTCAATTCTTATAATACGTCGGATTTCCTAATTTTGTAGAGAATATATTGTAATTTAGAGACAATCAACTTTGAATTTGATCAAGATCCGAGTTACTCGTCGCCTGAAATATGTGACAGCTGTCTGCGAACTTTATATCAGAACCATGTAATCGGTGGAATATGGGTTAAGAAACATGCAACCCGCACATTCTTATAACCCTTATAATGCTGCTATCATTCTCGGGTGCTGGAATAGTCGAGTTGATTGGCGCTTCCGATCGAAGAAATTTGAAATTAATAATTTGGTTGCGATTCGCATAATAAAGGTAAATTTATCAAAACATGAAGGAATGCTAGTTGTGTAAACAAGACGTTTAGTTAGAAGTAGGGTTGATCGCTCGGCGTATGATCCAAACCCAAGCTGTTGGATAATAGGCTATACATATCATCCACTCTATCTCACAAATTTTATAGTAATTTTGTTATAATATTTGTCACCAATTAGATTCAAAAGTACTATAGTCCTCTGTCTATGTAAACAGCGTAGATCATGACGCAACGTAGAGTCGCTGATGTGACGTTTAGTTAATATTTTACACTATAAGTTTGAATCCAGATCACGCCGAGTGTTTCGGAATCAGATCTTGTTCAAAGAACACTTTTCTGGTGTACATATATGGAATGCCATACCTTCAAACATTAGGTTCCTTTCAAATCTTACAAAATTTAAGTGTGTAATTTTAAAGCACATTGTTTCAAAACGTCATCTTCTGTAAATCACGAGTCTTTCTTTCTTTATTATAGTACTCACAAGTTACAAAAAAAAAGCAATTCAACATCATTTTGTTTTATCAAATGCATTAAGATAGAACCTTTGTAATATGCATTACTTCTAAAAAGTTAGTCACAGTACATGTGGGTAACTTGTTTTTCAGCAAACACTTTAAGGTAGAACGCGCCTCTAAAATAATATTCGAATTTCCTCACGAAATTTTGCATCACCATAATGCAGCATATGCCCAATAACGTTCTGTTCTTACTTTGTTCGTATCTAAAACAGTTTTTAAACTACGAGACCTCAAAGTATACCACTGACGTCACTTTTTGGACGTCTCTCAAATGTCCCTCGTTATAACAACAACAGCTGATAGTTTGGTCAATTTTAGGTTGATAGCTGAGAAATTGTATCACGATTTGCATCTTAAGAATACCTTCACGTACATGTAATTTTCTTTTTTGTGACGTACGTTTAAAAAGAATAAAGCGTCTATAACGTCACTTTTCAGGAGCGAAATGCCGTCGCGTTACGCGTAAAAAAAGGCGCCTTTCTTTCATTTAAAAAAAATCTGTACATTTAATTTTTGATTTTGTTAAATCTTTTTATTTATAATCTTATTACAAATGGTTTGACATCAAGAAAAATATACCTTACCGAGTTCGTTTTTGCACAATATCAGTTTATCTCACCCCTTGACCTATTCAGTTATGACGTTAAAAAGGTGTATTTTAGGTATACATTATGTGTAAGCTGATACAATGGTCCTTGTTGCAGTTATGTTATTCAGTCGGCAGTAAAATTTAATAATATATTATATTCCAATTATTCAGATTTTAATATTGATGGACAAATAATAATATATGGGTCTATAATGGCTTCAAATGTTATGCTAACTATTTCAAATAATAACTCACATAATGTTGCGTTTTCATCCGATCCTTTATAATTAATAAAGAAATATTATTTCAATAAATTATATTAATGCTGAAAAAAGAACATTGACAATTAAAATGGTATCCTTTGAAAGTATTTTCTTTTTTCTGGTGACAATTTCGCAATGTATTGACACTTTTAAAATACATTCTTATTTAGTACATCTTCAGGCAATGAACTAAATATCGTGCAAATTGAAGAAGTTTTTTATGATTAATCCGTTATCCTGATGTGTTCAGTAAAGTGTTGTTTAAATTAAACACCGTTTGATTTCTGTAGAAAAGTTGCATTTGCATCCTTGTAACATGACCCCAACCTGAAATATAATAACATAGATTCGTCATATGAGCAGTTCTGTATATTGAGATAATATAGTTTGTAAAAACAATACTAAGGTAAAATGCATCATTATATTAAGAATGAACATAACGGTTTCCTGACATTATGTTCAATTCATTGCAAAACAAATATTAAATAAGAAAATAAATAGTAGTCATCATTTTCTTACCGGTAAGGCTGTTCGGCCGCTTAAACCAGGCTGCATTCTAGCTGGCAGTAACGGCTGTGTGAACGTTCCCTCCAACAAAATCCTTCCCTGGCGTAGATTTATCTGAATAAGTTAAAGGGAATTTAGGACGAGGCCATCATTGCATAGTACTCCACCCATTTGAGTGTGCAATCTTATCAGATTCTTCAATGTGATGATTGACAACCGACACCTTATTTAAATAATAGGCATTTTTTTGCTTCACGTCATCGTAATTCCGTTTTTACCAGCCTACATACAATTACTTTGGATCTATGACTCAAATGTGACCGTGGCCTGCGACGTATAGTCAGTCGTATACATATCAATGACAGAAATACTGTACAAGTGTTAGATATGTAATGTACGAACAGCCTTATAATCGAACAAGATCGAGTTGAAACGTTTCAAACGTCATATGCGTCAATGCATGGTGAAAGATAGAAGTTGGCAATTCTTAAAAGTTTGGATTCAGATCGATTTGCACGCTTGTTCCTCCTTTTCAGAATACACACACGTTGACAAAGTGTGAATCCTGATCGAACTGTCCGGATGCACTTATTTCGATCACAGTTCCCAAAAGGTCAACGTGTACATGTATCTTTCCTCATGCACTCATGCCAGCAATTAAGTTATTAGACACATGTACAAATAACTGTTTGTTATGTACATGTACACTAATGAAAAACATATCTTACATTTAATCTGACCATTATGTTCCCAATCAGTTCAAGCCGGCTCTATACAAGTTTTTTTAAGCAGTGTCAGTTTACATTGGCGTTTTAAGACGGTGGGAAGGCTGTTGTGTTTCGAACGGGATTTCGTACAGAAAGTCAACTTCATCTGTTAAAAAGCCTCTTTTCAGTATATCTTATTACACCATTATTTTTTAATCAAGAGATAAATTCCTGTTTACTTATTCAACGACGGATATAGAAGTGATTTAAGAAATATCCCCATTCCTTTGAAATCCCTAAAAACAGAATAAGTAGAACGTTATTAGTGGGAGCTCTATTGGTTTCCGTTAGAATAAAACATTTTTGAGCCAACACAGTGAAGGCAATTTTACATTAGTATGCAAGTGTTCAGTTCAAAATGTCTGCAGCAGACGACTATGAACAATTTTAGTAAAATATATGGATATTCTCTATAAATGTAAGTCTCATTATTGAATATAATTGAAATGGTTGTGGCAAAAGTAGAAGATGAGCAATTTATTCTTTTGTTGCAATGTTTTAATATTCGTCTGCTTCAGAATGCGTCTACAATGGGAAAGGGTTTACTTTACCTTAATTATTTAACACAATTAATTAATTAATACGCCTCAATATGTTACAGATATCGGACATGGTCCATATCCGTGGTAGGGGTAATGCAAGTGACACATGCCTGTTTTTAAGTTTCGTTTGACCGGAATCATAATAATAATAAAACATAATGATAATAGTAACAACGTGAATCGTCTACCGCTGGAAATGTAGAAAGGGTAGCCGATCTCATCAAAGTATTTTCGAGCGCACGTCCTTTCACAAGATTCACGTGCCTTTGTCTCTACAATCGGCCCTACTATTTGCTTCATTCTTTTAAAAGTTATTTGGTGGAAACCATTCGTGTGAGTAGGTCAACATTCCTGAAAGATGGTAAGAGTTTTATTACAGCAGGTAAAGAGACCTATAATGGATAATTATGTTAGTTTGCATTTCACCGGGCGCAATGTACCGAGGCGATACAATTGGGACTTTAATTGAGTAACTAATAGGATCTATTTAGGTTTCTTTACAAATCACTTTCCCACATACAATAAATATGCTGCTTAAAACTTTCAAAACATTTTTAAAAAAAATAGAACATTTAAATACTCAAAGAACAAAGAATAATTATTTAATATTGCGAAACTATTGTGAGAAATATAGAAATATTTCATAATGAGCAATTTCACCTTTTGCCACGATATTTTCAAAAGTTATCTGCTGTATGTTGGAAATGGTTAACAAACAGGAGAGACAGTCATGATTAAATTTGAGAGAATGCTGTTCGGGAATGTCCTCCCGCGATACCCGGAAAAGTGCATGTGCAACGAAAATTATTATTTTTCTCTCATAAAGAGTGTGTTATATGCACATCTATCCTTATTTAAAAATGTATAAAGTAAAATAATAAAAAAAGCTTTACCTTGCTGAAGGATGCCTTGATGTTATTTGTAAAGGACCCTTTCCTTCCTTTCTATAGGTTCATGTATGTATTGCAGACACAGCGTGGCAATGCCGGCAGCGAAATTATAACTTAGTTAAAAAGTCTAAATGTGTTATCCTTTACAAAATCTACGATATTCAAATGATTTTCACAACTTTGACAGCTTTTTGCAAAATGTTGGACAAAATGTTGTATGTCCACGATACGTTTTCTTGGTAAATGATCTAGTTCTCTATTTGCTTGATGTTTCTCGGTAACTTTCTTCAAGTAAAGTGTTCTCTGATGAGTAGCTTTCGAGGCAAACCTGTCGTTTTAATGCATTTCACGCTCCATTATGCACTACAGTAGGGGTAAGATAAACTGATATTGTGCTAAAACGAACTCGGTAAGGTATATTTTTCTTGATGTCAAACCATTTGTAATAAGATTATAAATAAAAAGATTTAACAAAATCAAAAATTAAATGTACAGATTTTTTTTAAATGAAAGAAATGCGCCTTTTTTTACGCGTAACGCGACGGCATTTCGCTCCTGAAAAGTGACGTTATAGACGCGTTATTCTTTTTAAACGTACGCCACAAAGAAGAAAATTACATGTACGTGAAGGTATTCTTAAGATGCAAATTGTGATATAATTTCGCAGCTATCAACCTAAAACTGACAAAACTATCAGCTGTTGTTGTTTTAACGAGGGACATTTGAGAGACGTCTACAAAGTGACGTCAGTGGTATACTTTGAGGTCTCGTAGTTTAAAAACTGTTTTAGATACGAAAAAAGTAAGAACAGAATCTTATTGGGCATATGCTGTATTATGGTGATGCAAAATTTCGTGAGGAAATTCGAATATTTTTTTAGAGGCGCGTTCTACCTTAATTTCATGTATCACATACAAGGTTGATACATTATTTACTCTTGTTTACTTGTGACGCTTCTGTATCACAATTGACGTTTTCATTTTTGATGTTATTGGGGAGCGGGGGGGGGGGGGGGAATTAATTGTTTCATCATTGTATGTTTCTTTATGATAGCTAATAAGATGGCCTCATTATAAAATAGCCAATGGCTAAATGAGTCACCATCTATAAATAAAGTATTATTATTATTATTATTATTATTAAAGCTATTTTGCAAACGGCTAGTGATTTCACCTTGTATTTTTAAGCAAATCGAATAAATATGCAAACTGAAGTTGACGAAAGTTTGAGCAGGCGACCATTTTCACAATAGAAATAAGGCTTACACCTCAATTTCTCGTTGTCACGTCCTTATATTGTTTTAAACATGCAGTGTGGTATCGATATTTGTCCATTATTTTGAATTACACACGTTGACGTCCAAATGCCTGTTGCCATCATTGACTTATAGGACATTTACTTCTAAAAAATGGACAGTTATCGATTAACTCTAGAAAAAAAAGTACAAATATAACAATGGGCGACGTTACAGTCACGTTTAAACTTTACAGCAATATAACACATTAAGTTAACTTCGGATTGATATATTGTTCGTTATGTTTGAAGGTAAACAATTGCTATGAATTTCTAATACGGAAACGTTACACATCTAGCGCGATAACAAACATATGTTTACGCACAAACTATTGTTTAAGCACCATAAATATCAATATCACGACATGTGTAAGTCACAGGCAACAGGTATAACTCCACGGTCGTTGTGGACATATTTTAGATCCAGCGTGAAATCGTTCAGAAGTCGATGAATATCGTGAGAGTAATATCGCATTAATTATTCGTTTCCCCCTAAGATGGATACAACGTAAATTTTATTAATTTAGATGAATTCGTTTTGCGTTAATCTTAAGATCAATGAAATGGACTCCTTCAAATGTACATAGCGTGTAGATAAACATAATGTGTTCGTTTTAATGTTCAACTTCAATAAAAGGGTGTAAAAGTGATCACGGCATGTGTATTTCACAGGAAACAGTTATACCACTGCGCTAACAACCCCACCGTCGTTGTGGACACATTTTATGAATAAGCGTGAGATCTTCTTAGAGCTTGTTAGATCTGTACTATCTTTTTCTCAGTGGTTCGTTATAAATAAAATATGCTGCAAATCCAAATAGAATGGTGATTTTATATATCTCAAACAGTACGTATCGTCGGATCAAATATATTCTGTTTCATTTCTAATAATATGTCGGGTCCCCTAATTTTGTAGAGAATATATTGTAATTTAGAGACAATCAACTTTGAATTGGATCAAGATCGGAGTTACTCGTCGCCTGAAATACGTGACAGCTGTCTGCGTACTTTGTATCAGAACCATGTAATCTGTGGAGTATGGGTTAAGAAACATGCAACCCGCACGCTCTTATAACCCTTATTATGCTGCTATAATTCTCGGGTGCTGGAATAGTCGAGTTGATTTCAGATCCAAGAAATTTGAAATTAATTATTTGGTCGCAATTAGCATAATAAAGGTAATTTTATCAAAACATGAAGGAATGCTAGTTGTGTAAACAAGACGTTTGGTTGGCAGTAGGGTTGATCGATTTGCGTATGATCGAAACCAAGCCGTTAGATAGTAGGCTATACATATCAACAACTCTATCTCACAAATTTTCTATAATATTTGTCACCAATTAGATTCAGAAGTACTATAGTCCTCTGTCTATGCAAACAGCGTAGATCATGACGAAACGTAGAGTCGCTGATGTGACGTTTAGTTAATATTTTGCACTATAAGTTTGAATCCAGATCACGCCGAGTGTTTCGGAATCAGATCTTGTTCAAAGCTATTTTGCAAACGGCTAATGATTTCACCTTGTATTTTTAAGCAAATCGAATAAATATGCACACTGAAGTTGACGAAAGTTTGAGCAGACGACCATTTTCACAATAGAAATAGGGCTAAGACTTCAATTTCTCGTTGTCACGGCCTTATATTGTTTTAAACATGCAGTGTGGTATCGATATTTGTCCATTATTTTCAATTACAAACGTTGACGTCCAAATGCTTGTTGCCATCATTGACTTATAGGACATTTACTTCTAAATAATGGAAAGTTATCGATTAACTCTGGGAAATAAAGTACAAATATAACAATGAGCGACGTTACAGTCACGTTTAAACTTTACAGCAATATAACCCATTAAGGTAACTTTGGATTGATACATTGTCCGTTATGTTTGCAGGTAAACAGTTGCTATGAATTTCGAATACGGAAACGTTACACATCTAGCCCGAGAACAAACACATGTTCCCGCACAAATGCTTTTTCAAGCACCATAAATATCGATATCACGGCATGTGTAAGTCACAGGCAACAGTTATAACACCACCGTCGTTGTGGACACATTTTTGATCCAGCGTGAAATCGTTCAGAAGTCGATGAATATCGTGAGAGTAATATCGCATTAATTATCCGTTTCCCCCTTAGATGGATACAACGTATTTTTATTAATTTAGATGAATTCGTTTTCCGTGAATCACAAGATCCTTGTTCTAAGACACGGTGTTACGAAACCGGAACAATGTAGATAACATTTAATGTGAAATTAAGTCCCTTAAATGTACATAGCTTGTAGATAAACATCATGTGTTCGTTTTAATGTTCAACTTCAATAAAAGGGTGTAAAAGTGATCACGGCATGTGTATTTCACAGGAAACAGTTATACCACTGCGCTAACAACCACACCGTCGTTGTGGACACATTTTATGAATAAGCGTGAGATCTTCTTAGAGCTTGTTATATCTGCACTATCTTTTTCTCAGTGGTTCGTTATAAATAAAATATGCTGCAAGTCCAAATAGGATGGTGATTTTACATATCTCAAACAGTACGTATCGTCGGATCAAATCTATTCTGTTTCAATTCAAATAATACGTCGGGTTTCCTAATTTTGTAGAGAATATATTGTAATTTAGAGACAATCAACTTTGAATTGGATCAAGATCCGAGTTAATCATCGCCTGAAATACGCTTCCGATCGAAGAAATTTGAAATTAATAATTTGGCTGCGATTCGCATAATAAAGGTAAATTTATCAAAACATGAAGGAATGCTAGTTGTGTAAACAAGACGTTTGGTTAGAAAAGAAGGGTTGATCGCTCGCCGTATGATCCAAACCCAAGCTGTTGGATAGTAGGCTATACATATCAACCACTCTATCTCACAAATTTTATAGTAATTTTGTTATAATATTTGTCACCAATTAGATTCAAAAGTACTATAGTCCTCTGTCTATGTAAACAGCGTAGATCATGACGAAACGTCGAGTCGCTGATGTGACGTTTAGTTAATATTTACACTATAAGTTTGAATCCAGATCACGCCGAGTGTTTCGGAATTAGATCTTGCTTCAAGCTATTTTGCAAACGGCTGATGATTTCACCTTGTATTTTTAAGCAAATCGAATAAATATGCAAACTGAAGTTGACGAAAGTTTGAGCAGGCGACGATTTTTACAATAGAAATAGGGCTTAGACTTCAATTTCTCGTTGTCACGTCCTTATATTGTTTTAAACATGCAGTGTGATATCGATATTTGTCCATTATTAAAAAGTACACACGTTGACCTCCAAATGCTTGTTGCCATCATTGACTTATAGGATATTTACTTCTAAATAATGGACAGTTATCGATTAACTCTGGGAAATAAAGTACAAATATAACAATGGGCGACGTTACAGTCACGTTTATACTTTACAGCAATATAACACTTTAAGGTAACTTCGGATTGATACATTGTTCGTTGTGTTTGCAGGTATACAAATTCTATGAATCTTAAATACGGAAACGTTATACAACTAACGCGAGAACAAACATATATTTACGCACAGACGCTTTTTAGCACCAGTAATTACGATATCACGGCTTGTGAAATTCACAGGCAACACTTTTTATCCCCCCCCCCTTCCTTTTTTTATGCAGTGGTACATAGTGTACTTGGGGTAATGTATATTTTATAACACTGTATCAAATCCCTGTTTTAATCCACGAGCTTGATCATATACTATACTATGAAAATCGTATGTTCCAACTATGTTAAAAAATAGTAAGCAAATATTTTGTTAAGTTTGAACAGGTATCGGACAATATTAGATAGCGAAACGACTGTTGACTAAGTAGCAAATCGACTGTGGCGAAACGACTTAGGTGGCGAAAGTGTAAGGTAGCGAAACGCTAGGTGACGAATCAACTAGTAACCATTTATATCACTTTCATTATGGTATATGCATAATAATATTATGAGTGTGTTTATGAATACAGAACAACTTTTTTTTACTAACGGTTGCTTGTAAAAATAATTACAGAAATGTTAAAATACGTGAGCGCCGTTGCACGGTCTCCAACAATGAGACATTACAAAACAGTGTAGACGCTGCCAGTTATTTCGCTTCAGACGGCGTCAGTTTCTACACTTTCAGCTGCTTGAGTCAATAATATGTTTTCTTCAAATATGCCTAGTTCAGACACAATACTTTCAACATAACAACTGATTTATATCTACACTATTTGAAATGTCTGAAAGTTTGAAACAATACAGAGGATTTCGTTTGTTTTTGCACGGGAACACTTTTATACTGATCTGGACACAAATAAATTGTTTACTAACAAAAGATTTTATACTGATCTGGACACAAATAAATTGTTTACTAACAAAAGATTATTCTAATTGTTTGATTGTTTAAATTTGCACCATGTTAGTTTGTATAATAGAGCATTTTAATTTTCACTTTCATTAGTCTTGCTGAGTTTAGTGTGATTTCAATTAAGCAAAACTTCAAGCTTGCCATATTTTGATAGCCGACAAAGGGCGGTTAATATAACTTCATCGAGACGGTCAGTGACAATCATTTTCATATGCGTTTTTTATAAGACAATTCTTTGTCTTGGCAAATAATGGTTACTTATTCACATTAATATATTCATTGCATACAGAACATTTAAACTCCAGGTCTACATATTTTGTATTAAAATAAAACGAAGCTCTTTAGTTGTCATAATGTCATAATTTAGGAAGCGAAATGTATGAGCAGAGAAACAGTCTGAATTACAAACTACTTTAGACTGGGTTGCGAACAGTCAAGGTAGCGAAAAGACCATCAATCATTTCTAACAGGCGGTGCCGAGTCTTGAGATTATAATGCAAAAATAATTATTTGATTGCATGAAAAGATAAATGTATTATCAAATCATATCATGCATACTCGCGTCCCAACCGCATTTCTGAATGTAGAACTTTAATTGTTATTTTCAATAATTTATATGGTCATGCATCTAGGTGAAAAATCCTCAAACACCGTGACACTTATCCTATATACTCTAATATGTGTCCATAGTGACTGTCTAAAGTTCATGTACACACATTGTGTCCACAGTGCAAATATGGTGTCCACAACATAGGTTATACTACTTTTACTATTTTTGCATTTTATCAGGTACTCTATGACTGTATATGTTTTTAAGACCTACTAGTTACTAATAATGTAAACAAAGAGTCTGTACCTTTATTATTTCTGTAAGTGTCCACAAAGTAGGTTTAGGTAGGCAGTGTCCACAACCTTTCCAACTCGAGTATGTGTGTGTGTGTGTGTGTGTGTGTGTGTGTGTGTGTGTGTGTGTGTGTGTGTGTGTGTGTGTGTGTGTGTGTGTGTGTGTGTGTGTGTGTGTGTGTGTGTGTTTGTGTGTGTGTATGTATGTCGATTTGTGTGTGTGTGTGTGTGTGTGTGTTGGGGGGGGGCAAATGAAGAATGTCAAGGACGTTCGGAAATCGGTGGGCTGAAAAGAGGTTTGTGAGATCCACCATCATGTAACCTCTGGTTGCATAATGTTTTCACTTAACCCTTTCCCTCCTTCCGATTCGATAGCCTACTGGTTAAGACATTTGCCACTATTTTTTCAATTATATTCAATTGGGGGTTGTCTTTGTTTGTTGAATAACATACATTTTGCCCATAGGTTTTCAAAGTCGTCTGCTGGGTAACCGGACATCATCCCCTCCGGACATCATCCCTTACGTCTTTTTCACATGGCGGACATTATCCTCTTTGTCATTTTGTGAACGGCGAACATAAGGCCTCTTCACATAGCGGTCATTAGCCCCTTCGTCATTTATGAGATGACGAACATTATCCCCTTCACATAGCGGACATTAACCCCTTCATCATTTATAAGATGACCCCTTCACATATCGTACATTAGCCCTTTCACATGCGGACAATATCCCCTTCATTATTTATGAGATGACGAACATAAGTATCTTCACATAGCGGACATTAGCCCCTTCAACAGTTTGCCTTCAATTACTCGAGAATAAACAAATTATATATTTTCTTAATTGAACAATTACTGGATTTTCATTTCAAATATTTAATCCGATATTTATGTGTTTAACAGTTTGCCTATAATTAGCTATACTAGACAGAAGGTCATTAAATAATTCTTAAACACTATTGGTTCTAACAGTAGACCATGGTTATTCAATTAAATTTAATACACTCACCCTGATCAGACTTACGAAGTAACTTAAGAATGTGTTAATGTATAGATAAATGAAGTGAAATAGCTTTCGCTGTGTTCTTTCTCTGTGTTTATTTTATAGTATGTGTTATTTATTGTGCTTATTCGAAGAAATATACTTGTTTCTCAATCTGTAATTCATACGGAAAAAAACCATAAATGGTTTTTTTCGTTCAAATGTAACAGGTGTGAGCATTTATTTTTCATAACCCATGAATCTTTCTGAAATCAAACTGGCTGAAATCCATGGGAGTCGCCATTTTGCTTATGTAAAAAAAAAGCGGTCGGTCAGACGTAAAACATTGACTGAATATCGTTGTCGTCTAGTTAATATTTTTTTCAAAATTCTAAATCGACATTTTAATAGGATCATAAAAGTGCTTTGTTATTTTCGTGTGATCTAACTTTTGTACAAAAAGAGTTTAAAAATAATTGAAACTGTGAACGAAATATTGTTTCACGTTCTTAATAAAAGACGAATGCAATTCGACGATAGAACATAGATTTTGAATGTACCGTAGCCAATCAACGACGTGATATAATGTCCATACATGTAACACTTCATTTTGGCATATTGTCAAATCGAGCGACGTTGTTTTTCGCATTAAAGTCTTTACTTTATTATTTTCCGTTCGTAATTATAGACTTCAGCAATATGAATTCCGAACATTTTGTGATCATGTCATTTTTTTTAACGAACATTGCGTTTGTCATGGCCAAAGTTTTGTTTACAATCATCTGACAGGGTTTTTCGTAAATAGGTAGCACCTATAGATATATTATTTGAAAATAAAGTATATTGTTAAAATGTGATTAGATGTTGTTGTTCTCTCTCATGATTTTGTCTTTACTATTCGATAATGTTCTTTGCGAGGAAAAAAACTCAAAACGCTTTCAGCAGAGGATTTAAGAAAGTATTGAGACAGAAGGAGTTATTGCTCAAAACTAGCAATATCTCCTTTACTCACAAACTGTTCTACTTTTGTCACTAATTAGAGTAGGGACTTTCCATACTATTGCCTTGATGTAGTCAATGTCATCTTAGGTATCGAGGATGTGGGAAAGGAAAAGGGTTAATCTAGTGCAGATTATAAAGATGTTCTTTATTAATATCGAAGGGGATAATGTCCGCTTTCAGCAATCCTGTGAAGGGAATAATGTTCGTATACGAAGGGTATAATGTCCGCTTTCATCAATTAGATAAAGGGGATAATGTCCGTGTTCATCAATTAGGTGAAGCGATTAACGCCGCATGTGAAGGGGCTAATGTCCGCCTATGCACTTTCCTACGAAAGGGATAATGTCCGGAGGGGCTAATGTACGCCATTCGTCTGCTGCTGATGAGTTGTAGGTGGGAAAAAGATTAAATATTTTTCTATTCAATGAACCTACCTAAAATAAACGTTTTCTACGAAAAGATCTCCAGTTAATACAAATAATCATACGGGTTTAATACGCCACCAAGGCCAACCCATTGAAATCATTTCGGTGGTTAACAAATGCTTAATTATTTGATATAATGCACAACACCGTCAAAACACTCCATCTTAAAAAAAGCACATCGATCCTCAACAAAGGTTCAAATCAGCCTGTGAAGACGCACAGTTCGATCAGTCAGATGATGTTCAAAACAGACAATCGACGGACTCTACGCTAAATTTACGAAACGTTTCTAAGACTGATCCTGATTACCGAACGTCACAGTTATAATACTAATTTATAACAGATTTTCTCGTGCCTAGTCACACACAGTCTATTTCTACTTTAATATGAATCGCGTCAGGCGAATTGGGGCCTTATTGACACTCCGAAGTGGAATCATTCTTCCGATTAATCTGAAGCCTCTTCAGCAAAGGACTGTTGAAAACATTTTGACAAAAGGAGAAATTGCTCACTACAGATGTGTTGTATGTGGGAAAGGTCTATATAACAGTTTGGCCAAAAGTGAAGATAGTGGTGAGACTGTGCAAATGCATTAAGAGTCAACATCGCTAGACACGGCGCATGTGTGTTTAGATCCCTGAAAAATCGGCCGACATATCATAGAGATTGGGTTACACTATGATGTGTTTATGTCCTTGGCAGGCGGGTGGGTTTTTACACCAAATGTAAAATGTCAAGGACGTTCGGAAATCGGTGGGCTGAAAAGAGGTTTGTAAGATCCACCATCATGTAACCTCCGGTTGCATAATGTTTTCACATAACCCTTTCCCTCCTTCCGATTCGATAGCCTACTGGTTAAGACATTCGATTCGGGAGTGGCAGGTCGAAGGTTCGAATCCAAGTGGTATGGGCAGTTTGGTAGCCGCCGGCTACTTACATAATGGTACCAAAAGCCTGTCTGCGCAGTGCCTTGAAACACATATGACTCCGGCAGTAACAATGTTCAGGTAAAAAAAGTGTCTTATAAGACATAAATGACTGGACCTTTCAATAGTGGCGACACTATGATACACACAATCTTTACTTATAGACCTTTTTTGACGCCTCTGCAGCAGATGATTTTTTTTAAACATTGTGGCAAAAGGAGAAATGCTCATGATGAACAATTTCTTCTTTTGTCACTATTTCTTCAATTATATTCAATACGGGGTTGTCTTTGTATTTTTTAATTACATACATTTTGCCAACAGGTTTTCAAGGTCGTCTGCTGCTGATTAGTTGTAAGTGGGAAAAAGTTAAAATATTTTTCTTTTCAATGAACCTACCTAAAATAAACATTTTCTATGAAAAGATCTCCAGTTAGTAGAAATGATAATACAGGTGTAATACACCCCCAAGGCCAACCCATTGAAAACATTTCGGTGCTTAACAAAGGCTTATTTATTTAAAAGTGCGTATAATGCACAACATCGTCAAAACACTCCATCCTAAAGAAAGCACATCGAGCCTCAACAAAGGTTCAAATCAGCCTGTGAAAACGCACAGTTCGATCAGACAGTTCACGTTCAAAACAGAAAATCGACGGGCTCTACGCTTAATTTACGAGACGTTTCTAAGGTTGATCCTCATTACCGAACGTCACAGTTATAATAATAATTCATAACATATTGTCTCGTGCCTATGCACACGCAGTCTATTTCTGCTTTAACATGAACTGTGTCAGGTGACTTGGGGCCTTATTGACCAAAAGAGAAATTGCTCACTACAGATGTGTTGTATTTGGGAAAGGTTATAACATTTTGGCCAAAAGTGAAGACTCTGGTGAGACTGTGCAGATACATTAAGAGCCAACATCGCTAGACACGGCGCATGTGTGTTTAGTACTGGTAGTTGGTTGCATGTCGTCGGTTTCTGTTGTGCGTCAGGTTGATCATGTGACACTGTAGTGGTTTGCAGGTGCAATTTCAAAGTAAGAATGCATACGTTTTGGACCCCTAGATACGTTTCTGTATGTCAATTTTACCTTAAAATGCGTTTATTTTTCCTCTATGACCTCTTGAAAGCACTGTAGTCATTTTCAGGTGATATGTCACATGTAGTGGTTTTCATATGTGAACACGTATGTGTGTGTGTGTGTGCGCGTTAGTATACCCTACTCACCGAGGTAGGTCATAGAAGTACACAACCACTGACCGAGGTACCAAAAACTACCGAGGTATTTTTTCCATTACCCCGGTGTGTTTACCTCTAAAGTAACGCAGAATGCTCGTCTATGTTTATATCTTAACAAATGAACGATACCTCGGTGTGTCGATTTTGAACGTGTACGGGTGCTGTGTGTGACCCCACACACCTCGTCCCGATATTCTACTTAAACTCAGGCGTGCGCATGCGCAGTATATCAGAAAATTCACACAGCAAGTGTATGGAACGCCGTAACTGCCTTATTTGTGGGGTCAACATTACGTGGGGTAGTTTTACCCTGATATGTGACACTTTGTTACATGCGACAGAAAGGTCATTTTGTGTGTGGAGTCAACATTATATGTGGCAGTTTCACCTTTATATGTGACATATTTTTTCATACATATGATAGCATTTCTAATACATGTGACGGTTATACCATTATATGTGACAGACTTGTCATTCCATGTGTTGGAGTCAATATTACGTATGGTAGTTTCATTTTGATATGCGACGTTTTTTTTTATACATGTGATGACACCTATAATACATGCGACAAATGTTCTTTACGTGTGACCAAAGGTTCTATACGTGTGGCGGTTCGATCTATATATGGGCGAGTTCAGATGGGCTTCTCTAGGATAGAGAACTGTACGTCATGTCTAAATATAAATTTAGAAAACATGCGCACTAATGCTTTCCATCTGAACGGTGTTTCCTCGTCTTGTAGTAACCCATTCGGAACTACTCAGGTAATTCCGTAATCCTTCATCATCCATTGGTGAATCATTCATAACCGAGTATTCCGAATGAGTAATAAGCATCGTTGTTCGCCATTTTGAAATGCTAGTAACCCCAGGCTTGAAGTGGGTTATTAGGGTTCGGGTCAAAAGGTCAAAATGACGTCACTAAGGTTAAAAGTATCACCGTTCAAATGGATTCCGAGAGCACTCGGGCTGTTCTCGGATCCCATATGAACTCGCCGTATGTGAACACCTTTCCGTGAGTCCCTGGACTCACTGAAATCGACCTAAGACCGAAATCGACCTCCGAAATCGACCCTGAGACCAAAATCGACCTCAAATTCAACGAAATCGACATTTATTAATTATTTTTTCGATATATTATAAACAATTATGTAGTTATGATATACTTTAGTCAATAAAATATATAAAAAAAATAGTTTGTTCTTAACGAAATCAACTTTTCACTCTCCGAAATCGTCCCGTGACCGAAATCGACCTCAAATGCACCGAAATCTACATACATTATTTATTTGGTATATAATAAATAATTATGTAGTTATGATATACTTTAGTCAATGAAATATATAAAAAATACTTTGTTTCTAACGCAATCGACTTTTCACTCTCCGAAATCGACCTGAGACCGAAATCGACCTGAGACCGAATTCGACATGAGACCGAAATCGACCTCAAATTTACCGAAATCGACAAATATTTTTTAATTTTTTGATATATTGTAAACAATATAGTTTTTATGGTATACCTTAATCAATAGAATATATAGAAAAATACTTTTCGGTCTCGGGGTCGTCGATTTTGGAGGTTGATTTCTGTCTCGGAGAATGAAAAGTCGATTTCGTTGGGAACAAAGTATCTTTTTATATATTGTATTGACTCTAGTATATCATAACTACATAATTGTTTATAATACATCGAAAAAAATATAGGTCGATTTCGGTCCCAGGGTCGATTTCGGTGGTTGATTTCGGTCTTAAGTCGATTTCGGTTACTCCAGTCTCTTTGGGTACTTTAACGAACAAGATGGCGGCAAATATAGCAACATTGTTAGAATTAAAACTATCACACATAATGTTTACTCCACCACACAAACTGGCTTTTCTGTCACATGTAATGATAGTACCGTCACATGTATTAAGAATACGATCACACGTATAGAACATTTGATCACACGTAAAGAACCTTTGGTCACACGTATAGAACATGTGGTCACACGTAAAGAACATTTGGTCACACTTATAGAACATTTGGTCACACGTATAGAACATTTGGTCACACGTATAGAACATTTGGTCACACGTATAAAACATTTGGTCACACGTATAGAACATTTCGTCACACGTATAGAACATTTCGTCACACGTATAGAACATTTGGTTACACGTATAGAACATTTGGCCACGCGTAATGACAAGAGCATTACATAGAGCGTATACTGATATAACCGTCACATGTATTAAGAATACGATCACACGTATAGAACATTTGATCACACGTATAGAACATGTGGTCACACGTAAAGAACATTTGGTCACACTTATAGAACATTTGGTCACACGTATAGAACATTTGGTCACACGTATAGAACATTTGGTCACACGTATAAAACATTTGGTCACACGTATAGAACATTTCGTCACACGTATAGAACATTTCGTCACACGTATAGAACATTTGGTTACACGTATAGAACATTTGGCCACGCGTAATGACAAGAGCATTACATAGAGCGTATACTGATATAACCGTCACATGTATTAGAATTGTTGCCACACGCAATGTTGACTCCACCACACAACATGATTATTTAGTATCATGTAATTATAAAACAGGCACATGTATGGATTAATGTGTCCCATATAAAGGTGAAATTGCCACACGCAATGTTGATTTCACCACACAAAATGATTATGCAGTCTCATGTAATTATAAAACAGGCACATGTATTAGATTTGTCGTCGTATGTATATATAAAAGGGTCACATATCAAGGTGAAAGCGTCATATGTAATGATGTTGCAACTGAACATCAAGTTGTAACGTCAAATAAGGCAGTTAAGGCGTTCCATACAAGTGGCAGGGTCCCCACTTCATAAGGTATGTATTTTTATTGTGATTTTGATCATGGAAACACATGGATGTGTAGCAATTGTTGATGTAAAATATGTTAATGAGTTTGAACAGCTTCTCTTCTTTGCATACACGAATGAAATACAATTCTTGCCAAAGGTATAAAGCTATTGTTTATTAAGATGTTTCGAATGAGCAAATTAAGATGTCAATCGTTTTCCACAGTTGTAAAGGCTATTGTCACCTATAACCATTAACGACCTGCTTAACACTTGTAACAAATCCCAATATAATGTGTATGTGATACAAACTATTTCAAGTTTAACCGAGTTGCTTTTTACATTATAAAGTGAAATTTTATCAGACTCGAAATAACAGTTAAATATTCTTGAACTGTCTCTGTGAGTAACCACAACATAGGACTCAGGTGTGATACTGAAGGATAATGACAAGTTTACTTCTCGTTTCTTGAGCTCTGGGCAACAAACGGGTTAAGTAATTTATCTAGAAAACTTATTAAACACATGAGATACACAAAGCTGATGTCTTTGTCTCCTATTAAATTCCTCCGTTTGTCAACAATGTGTTTACTGTGTGTCCCATACCGATGTTGCTGTGTGTCCCATACCGATGTTGCTGTGTGTCCCATACCGATGTCGCTGTGTGTCCCATACCGAGGTTGAGGGTGTCCCATACTGAGGGTGTTACCTCGGTGTGTTTACCTTGTACTGGTTTCCAAAAAATTATACTACCCCAATTTTCTTATGATAAATGACATTCAGGACCAATTCCTTATGCCATTACATTTGTCTTATATTTGAAACATGTCGAATGATCATAGACCTCGATGTGTTTGTGTGGAATTATATACCTCAGTGTGTTGGGTATACCAGTATGGGTGTGTGTGTGTGTGTGTGTGTGTGTGTGTGTGTGTGTGTGTGTGTGTGTATCTCTCTGTCTATGTCTCTGTCTCTGTCTCTCTCTGTATCTGTCTCTGTCTCTCTCTTTCTGTCTCTCTCTCTCTCTGTATCTATCTCAGTCTCTGTCTGTGTGTGTGTGTGTGTCTCTCTCTCTATCTCTGTCTCTGTCTCATTCTCTCTCTCTGTCTCTGTGTCTCTCTGTCTCTGTCTCTCTCTCTGTCTCTCTCTCTTTCTCTCTCTTTCTCTCTCTTTCTCTCTCTCTGTCTCTATCTCTCTCTCTCGCTCTGTCTCTCTCTCTGTCTCTGTCTCTGCTTCAATAAGCGTAAATACGAAGGAAATGGTTTAATTATTTGAAGCTCTAATCAATAACATTCATGAATGAGACAAGATACACACACAGCTCAGGATACTCGTTTTGTAGTGCAATGGATTTAGCGGTGTAAGACCTAGAATATGGCCAACGGTGTCGAGGGAAGTTTCACTCCGTATGTTTCCTCCGTTTGTGACCGAGAAAAAAAAGTACGCGGATTTAAGTTAAATACGCGCACCTTTTTTTTTCAGTTTGATGTTTTGGCAACCATGAAAAAAAGATGCGCGTTTTTATTTGTAAAATATCGCATCTTTTTTCGACAAAATTCTGCTGGATTCTCTATAGAATCCTATATAAACAGCCTTAAAAAAAAGTGCGCGGATTTAAGTTAAATCGGCGCTTTTTTTTTTTGCCCACGATAAGAGGCCGTCCACAGAAAAACACGCTGGCCCCAACAGGACACCGTAGTTTTGTAATGTCTCATTGTTGGACACCGTGCAACGGCGCTCACGTATTTTAACTTTTCTGTTATTATTTTTACAAACAACCGTTAGTAAACAAAAGTTGTTCTGTATTCATAAACACACTCATAATACGATTTTTTTTTTTTTTTCAATAACCCATGAAGCTTTCTGAAATGAAACTGGAAAAAATCCATGGGGGCCGCCATTTTGGATATGTATAAAATGCAGACGTAAAACACAGATTGAAAATTATTGTCGTCTTTTTAATCATTTTGTATTTAAATCGGTATTTTGGGTATGTATAAAATGAGCAGAAAAACACGGATTGAAAATTATTGTCGTCTTTTTAATCATTTTTTTTTTAAATCTGTATTTTGGGTATGTATAAAATGAACAGAAAAACACGGATTGAAAATTATTGTCGTCATTTTTGTGGGAATAAACATTTGTACGAAAAGTTAAAAATAAATGGAAATCTGTATTAGGCCACACCAATTTGATGTCTTGGTCATTGGATTTTATTTTTTTAAATTAGGGGCGAGTGAGCGAAATTTTTATTTTTATTTTTATTAATGTTTGGTCTTCGGATTGTCCATTTTAAAAACTGAAGCGATAATTTTTTTTTCTGATCATTTTTTATCATGAAAACTTTAACTTGTTGGTATCAAGGTCTAATTATTGATGTGCTATTAATACAAATTTAATACACTCGTGTGTAATAACAATAAATCAACGATTATGAATTTTCTTTCACCGAGATATCCTTATCTTTGATGGATAGAAATGTAATAAAGACCAGAATTTAAGTTTAAAACCTGAAATGAAGCTCGAACCAACATCAGTGATCTACAGTTGAAGATTTTAACCACTCAGAGTCAAGTTAGTAAGTGGGGAATATGGGCTCAACATCAAACTAATTGCAACAGAATTGATATTATTGTTTTTTGATAGTTTGTTACCTATAACATCACTGGTAAAAAATCTACAGAGGGGAAATTGGTATATTTCCCTTATTTATATGATAACCCAAATAACCCAAAAGGTAGAATACACCAGAGATATATAAACACATATGTGTTTATAAATATGTTTCTGAAAACAACAACTGTTATCAACATCGTTTCTAAGTATCTATGCATGGAACAAATTTAAGCGGACATTGTACCTTAGTTTTAACATATATCTAACACAAATGTAATCTGAATATAAAATATACTTATAAAAATGATTTTACCAACTTTGTATCAATTTATAGACATTTGTGAGAATATTTCGAGGTATATCTTACCCCACACACTTGCGCAAGCAGGCATACACATAACACTAAACAGTGCCATAAAGTAACTTAGATACACAAGCAATCAATAAATTTGAGCAAAGGCTTGTGCAGAAGACTTCTTCAACAAACAGGCCGACTAATGCACATCATGACGACAAATATTAAAAACATTGTAGACAAAGAGGGTATTGCTCTTACAAAGCATACCTTTTCAACACTGTTTAACATTTTGTTCAATTATTTTCCTTACGCAATAGCTATTAGGCTATATGTATATGTAATGAAAAAAACAACAAAAACATTGCTGACAAAAGGAGCAATCTCTCTACAAAGTTTTCAACACTATATATAAATAGTTCTTCAAGATTTCCAAATATTACATTTTGCTTCATAAAGTAATCAAAGATAATGAATTTAAATCAGCATATCGGGGAAAGACAGTATAATGCAAGGTTAAGGATATAGGGAGTTAGGGAGTTATACTTATTACTATAAGAACTTACAGACTAATCTCTAATATAACTACGATGATAGTTTAGTTTAAACTTATTTATTTTATATCGATCGCGAAACAAGCCTTTTGCTTAGATTAATCACTCTCGATGTCTGCTTCCTGGAGACTTAACCAGTATGGAAAAATCCCAAAGTCAGAACCCGCTCATCACGGGACTCGAACCAGGGACATTTGACACGATAGGCCGACGCTCTACCTCTGCACCGCTGTCTTCCACAGTGATAGATATGTGGGAAATGGTTAAAACTTGTGCCATTAAGTATAAATATGATTTTGTTTGTGTGCCCTACAATGGAGATTTAAAGAAGATAGCATTATCTATATTTAAGTATGAAAGGCATTCATTTTTTATTGAGGTGAAGTTCATTATGTTTTAGCCCTATCATGGCAAAAGGGGTCTTGTTGCTTCTGTATTGTATTGTATGTTGGTATCACATCAAGGTAAAAGAGCTGGGCAGCACCTCATATTTGTCATAGAAACATACAGTTCCCCCTCTCTAGATCAACACCGTACAGAGGCAAGTTAACCCTTTCCCACATACAACAAATCTGCAGCAGACAACTTTGAAAGTATCTAGGAAAAATCTAAGGAAAGCTCTATAAATGTAGGTATAATTACTGAACAGATTTGAGAACACTGTGGCAAAAGGGGAAATTGTCATTTGCTGCAGAGGCGTCAGAAAGGTTTTTTATGTGGGAAAAGGTTAAAGATGTACAACCGTTCTAAAGAGGTGTTGCTCTTAAGAGATTTAAACATTCTCCGAATAGAATCACTTTTCTAAGGAAAGCTCTAAACATGTAGGTATAGTTACTGAAAAGGGTTGAGAAGACTGTGGCAAAAGGGGAAAAAATCATCTGCTGCAGAGGCGTCAGAAAGCGTTTTTATGTGGGAAAAGGTTAAAGATTTACAGCCGTTCTAAAGACGTGTTTCTCTTAAGATATTTAAACATTCTCCGAATAGAATCACTTTTCGAGTCATCTGAATGCTGAAAATTTAGGAAAACATTATGGGAAATGGAGAAATTGCTAATGGAGACCAAATGTCTTCTTTTCGTGCAATGTTTTACACTCTATTCCCCCAAAATAACCTGACTTTTTTTAAATATTTACTATTTGCGTTTTGTAAGAATATGGAGAATGTGGTTCTATAGAGGTTGCTATTTGCTCCACAGAGGTGACATTTTGAGAGACTATACTTTGGTGAGCTTATAATTGCTCATCTTGATGTAGCAGAACAGGGGGTCTCGGATGAAACTTTGAAATGTATAGTCCATCGTATCAGAGCTCTAGATAACGCTTGTACAATGTATTTCAATCTCCAACCTCCTTTGACAACCCTCAAACCCTATGTTGTGGGTATTTAAAAAAAATCGTCTCACTAACATAATTATTTTGCGTACCCACGACATAGGGTTATGTATGTAAAGCCAAAATAATAATATTCTTTCAAAAATACCTGTTTACTCCTTCTTAATCTTTTCCCACATATATACACACTCTGACACCTCTGCAGCAGATGACGACTTCTAAAAACATTGTGGCAAAAGAAGAAATTGCTCAAAACTTCTTTCAGAAATCATACATTTATTTATAGAGATATTCCGTACTTTTGTCTAGATGTCAAGATGGAAAGGGTTAATATCTAGCTCTCTGTCTTGAGTCTTAGATTTTCACAGATGCAAGATTTAGAGCCCTTTCACAGCTGACTCGACTCTTCCTTATTTACAGTAATTCATTAGTTACAACATTATTTACAAAACGGTCTGACAATTTCTCCTATGTTGTATATAATGTTTTCAGCTTGACTGACAAAAGAAGACCCCCTCAAAGATTAACATTTTTATAGAAAGCAACGTGTTTTTAAAGATTGCTGTTTTTGATATCAAACAAACATGTTCTAAACAATAATTGGTAGCAAATTACTGGTGAATACTTAAAATAATTGAATTGAAGTATCTGTTTTGTTAATTTTTTCCTACCCTTTGCTCAATAATTATTAACCCTTTCCTATATACAACAAATCTGCAGCAAACGATTTTGAAAACATCTGAGGAACATGTTGAACATCGCTATAAATGAACGTCAAATATTCAATGGAAATGAAAACATTGTGGCATAATGAGAAATTGTTCACTATGTGCAATTTCTTCTTTTGCCAAAGGGTTTTCACATTTTGTGTGATGTAAATTTCTCAAATGCATCTGCATTTTGGAAAAGGTTAAACATTTTGGCAACCAATATTAGCTGGACTTGCATGATTTGTTGGTAAAGACGAATGGATGTTCCAAGATTGCATGTCCTTTTGACTTTTGAAAACATTGTTGCAAAAAGAGAAATTGCTCATAACAAGCAATTTATCCTTTTGCCTTGACATTTTCAAAATTATATATTCAATAACTGTACTTTTATTTATAGAGATATTTTTGTCTTATGAGTGGGCGTTCCAGCCTTTGGGAAAGGACACCTAGCGTGAGAGAGTAGCGTGAGAGAGTAGCGTCCTTTTTTTTTATTTGTATACGCTTATTATTTGTTTTGTTATCAATTTCAAGTTTAGCCTTTTATGGTTATAAATAACCAGTGTCTTTGAAAGTAAATAATACAACCGTGACATTGTAGGGAGTGAAAAAAACTAGGGGGCCCTAAATTAGAGAAGAAATCATTATTATCTAACGAAGGCTCTGAACAGAATTTAAATGGGAATAACCTTGTCAGTCGTAAAAAAATCGATGCCCCTGTATACATATATGGAAAAGATAGGACAATGCACGAAAAATGTTAACCTTTTCCCACTAACAGAAAATCTGCAGCAGACAACTTTGAAAACATCTTCGCAAAAGTATGGACACTTTCTATAAATGAAAGTATAGTTACATGTATCTAACAGAGTTAAATACAAAGTGGCGAAAGGAGAAATTACCTGTTTTGAGCAATTTATTCTATTGTGACAGTGTTTTCAAATGTCGTCTGTTGCAGAGCTAGATGTCAAAAAGCTATAGGTGGGACATTTAAGAGTTAACTTGATACAAGTACATGTAATGTTGTTTAGAAAAGATGGATTAAATAGTAACTTTTATTATTTCCCACATCTCAACAAATCTGTAATAGACACCTATGAAAACATCTGGACAACAAATTGATTTTTTTTCTTTTGTAACAATGTGTTCAAAACTCGTATTTCAACTATTCAATTATTTGTACTTTCATAATTATATAGAGAATTTTCGTATTTTTTGCCTAAATATGTTCAAAGTCGTCTGCTGCAAATTTGGTGTACGTGGGAATGGGTTAACTTTAGGGTCTGAATCCTGTCTATCCTCTGTGCAGCATAGACTTGTGCATGGGGAAGCATAACATAAGCACTCAGGGATCAAGGTCAGGATGACGGTTTCGGTGAATTACGAAGGCAGCGACACGCTGTGAACTTGAACATAATATGTTTTGCTAAAATAGACAATTGAAAAACATATTAGAAAATGACAAATTGCTCTGTTTGAACAATTTCTGATATACATTTATTCATATTATTTTGTCAAAACCCAATGCTTCAGATGTGAATGCTCTAACCACTACCCACTGACAGATGGACAAACAGACAGATACACAACACATTAATTATTCTAAAGTTTCATTCTGGCAAGGCAGATTACGCAACAATAGGTTACATGTGTGGTGTAATGGTACAGTGTATGCCCAAGGTACAGGACGCGCCGGTTAAATCCCCGACCGTGTCATACCAAATACTTGATAAATGGTAATGATGGCTTTCCCTCCTTGGCTCTCAGGGTTGTGAGCTAAGTATTAGGAATAATTGTTGAAAGTGGCGTAAAACACCTTAACAAACAAACAAATATATATTGAGATTAGTAATTTTGCTATGAATGTTCTTCGCACATGAGCATACATATGTATGTTTCTGTGTGTTTTAGAGACATTTTTATAACTATTATAAAACTATATAGGTAAACATTAAATATCATTAATATCTAATAACACAGTTAAGAGTGTAACAGTATTTATGGAAACCCATTGAATACTCCAATATTATAACCACATACGATACTTTTAAAAGTATCCAATGTACCATTGACTAGAATATTAATATTTCCTCCAGCAG
Source organism: Serripes groenlandicus (assembly GCA_031761405.1). Classification (NCBI taxonomy): domain Eukaryota; kingdom Metazoa; phylum Mollusca; class Bivalvia; order Cardiida; family Cardiidae; genus Serripes; species Serripes groenlandicus. The sequence goes on along the minus strand of JASEVX010000002.1, from coordinate 150,732,910 downwards.
TTATTGTGAACAAATTATAAACACTTGATTGTTTTGTGTTAATTTGTTGAAATTTGTATTGCAGACTAATCCATCTTGGGTTATACAGACGCTTGGATCAAAGTGTTGAAAGTCATACTGCTTTTAATCATTTCTCTAAAGGTATACTGCGCTATCTTTGAAGTATTAAAATGCTGCTTTGATGTTATTACAACAAAAGCTATTGATTATGAGATCCTTTAAAACAAAAATCTATTTTAATGATTCATTTTGCAATTCTCATGAATTTGATCCATTAAATATCAGTTAAAGCGTGGTGTATAGATCAAAGTACGGTGAGTACCCAACATGAGCACATTTCTGTTGCAATTAGTGTTATGTTCAAGTATGTTCTGACTGGACTATCAGCAATAAAGGCCGCTGAAATGGCATTGTGGTTTTTTTTTTTAAGTTTTCACAAATTCTATGCTCTAGAACAGAATAACAGATTAACAAGTGCTAAATAACTGTCTGCCAGTTTAATATTTATTTAATGCACTGCATGGAATAGATGGTAGATCCAGACATAACTGGAAAATGATTTAAAAGGTTAAACAAGTTCAGTACACAATATAAATATTGCCATTAATCGACCGCCGTCTGGAAAAAGAAGATTTTTTAAATTTATTTTTTTACTTTTAAAAATGGTGCGGGAGATTTTTTTTTTTCTCAAAATTTAATAAACAGGAGCGGGAAATCCGATGACCAAGATATCAGTTTGGTGTGGCCTAAGAAATATGTTTTCCCGTTCGTAAAAAAAACGACAGCATTAACCTTCTACGCCCGAACCTAAATTTTGACTGTATCGTAGACAAAGAAGGACGTGACGTCATTTCCGTTACACTTCATCTTGGCGTAACGTCAATGAAGCGACGTCGTTTCCCGCAAAAAAAATGGTATCAACATGAAAGACCCCGAATTCCTATACATGAGCTATTGCCTCACTCATTCAAAGAATAATTATTTATCAAACATTGTGGCAAAAGGATAACTTTCTCATAAGGAGCAATTGTTCTTTTGGTGACAATCTTTTCCTAAGTCGTCTGTTGCATAGGCCTCAGAAACTGTCTCTAATATGGAAAGGGTTTAGCAGAAATGTGACCCCTTACGTAATTTGTTATTGACTGGTTGAAAAAGTTAGTCGCCAGATGGCATCAGAAAAGGGCTGATATATTTGCTTCTTTACCATAATGCAGGTGATCGATTAAGGATCATCTTGGCCCTCATGTTTTAACCTCGTTCATTATAAATGTATTCCTTGATTTTCTGAAAGTTTTTACTTTATTATTTTCTGTTCGTTATAATAGACGACGGCAATACGAAATCCAAATATGTTTTGATAATGCAAGAAACATGACATTAACATTATTATTGTCTAGTCAATTACTTATAAATCCTTTTTGTATGGCCAAAGTATGCTCTTTAATTTTTGTTTATAATTATCTTGCGTTTTTTCGTAAATAGGTAGCACCTATATATATATTATTAGTATGCATATACCATAATGATAGTGCTAATGCTAGTGATATAAATGATTACTAGTTGATTCGTCACCTAGCGTTTCGCTACCTTACACTTTCGGCACCTAAGTCGTTTCGCCACAGTCGATTCGCTACTTAGTCAACAGTGGTTTCGCTATCTAATATTATCCGATAACTGTTCAAACTTTCCAAAATATTTGCTTACTATTTTTTAACATAGTTGGAACATACCATTTACATAGTATATTATATGATCAAGCTCGTGGATTAAAACAGCTTCAATCAAAATCAGACGCCGAGTAACACGCAGAAACTTAATGCATGGTGTCAAACACTAATAGGCGTAGTCACGGTTAATTAAGTATCTCGAAAACAACATGACTTTTCTTATTGTTTTTGCTTGTCGACCTTTCTGTTATATCCAAACAGCTTCGATCCGGACTAGACGCCAAGTATGTGAACGTCCGATATGGATCAAGGAGTGTGTATTAAAAACAAACCAGTATTGGCTATTGCGTGTATATATCTTCTTTGTCACATATTTCTGAATCTTAGTTATGGGTAAAGTTAAAAGTACGCCCTTTAAAATGACACAAGTGCGAGTAAGTTCAGATGTTGAGTAACACTACACAATTTAGCACTTTTCCTGCTGAAATAAATTCTTTCGTCAGCTCAAACTCCTGTTTTCAATCGTCCAACTCAAGCACATTTTAGTAAAAAAAATGTAGTGTAGGTTTAGATCCGGGTAGGACGCCAAGTTACTCGGCGTCTGTTCTGAATCCATTTTGTTGGAATATTCTAGAAGTGTCGAGATCAGCAGTAAAAGTGTTATTCTCATTCTTTCGTATAATGTACTATTCCAAAAGACCCACACTAAAGCAGTGTTGAAATGCTTTGATACCTATCACATTTAAATGTTATTCATTGGCATGTCACACTGGTGTGAAATCGTAAGTCATAGCACGAATATACATAGTCAAAGCTCGGTATAACTATATCAAAGTTGGCGGGATTATTTTTTATAATTTTGAAAAAACAGAAATTCGAATAAAATTCGAACTTAGAGTGATTGCTCCATTTCTTACACTGGTTTTAATAGCCACCAGTTACAGAGACGCTTAAAGGCGCCTCTGTGGAGGAAATGGTTACATCTAGGTAGCGAATCAATTGTAGAAACTGTAAGGATGGCGAAACGACTGTAAATCAAATGAATGACTCATATTTGTATTTGTAGTCTATTAGACATGTAATGACCCTTCACTGTACTGCCTCGTTTCGGGATTAATAGGTTTAAGTACTGCAGAATTATCGAGCCAAGCGGTTTGAAATCTGAAGGTCACAGTTTCAATGACATATAACTGCAATATTGAATTTGAGTATCATGAGCAGAAACGTCATTGTCTACCGACAATGCAAACAGTGTAGACGAGGCGAGTGGTCTGGGTCTACACTATTTGTATTGTCGGTAGACCCAGACCACTCGCCTCGTTACCGACGTGGCGTCTATCCAGTCTTCCATGTTAACAATGGTAAAGTACATCAAACTTTACTTTAAAATGAATAACAAATAGTAAATCCCATGACTAGAGGTTGCATTAAAAACGAAGTAAGTGAGTCTACACCTTTGTATCAATCGATAGAAAATCCGAAACTCTTTTCAATGGGTCCAAACACGATAACATTCGAACAAGAAATAAAGGAGATATCGGCATTTACGCATTAAGAAAACTTTTGACGCGCTTTTAAGCAATAATTTAAAACGGCGATAACTAGAGAACTAATAGTCGTAGGATCATATTTTTTCATATATGAAAAGGGCTCAACAAAATCTTTCCAACGGTATATCAAACTTGAGGATCGGGGAAAGTTCATCTCTAGGGTTTAAAAATCTCTCATATTACATAACACGAAAACGGCTGAAAATGTTATCGACCACCCCGGGTTTAAATGAAAGCTTTTAGTGTCCTCTATCATTTGATAACCTAAAACAAAAAAGTTAAATCGTAAATAGTGAAATAAATTAGTAAAAACTGATTTGACGCTTTTAATGGGCTCCTTTTCCCTCTATATTTAACATCTGATCAAATTGGTAAATTCGTGTATAACTCCACTGACACTTTTCAAGTGCAAATTCAAACATAATAATAACTTTCATCATGAAGGGTAAACTTTTGAACAGCAGTGTAAAGGGTTATTCTCAGGCAAGTGTTAACGTGCAGGTGTTCTTCAGACACTGTGGCGCCATTTGGTTTAAAGCAGTCTATGCATCCATTGTCCACGTTTTCTTTGCCATTTCAATGCTCTATTGTTCGCACACCTGAAATATAAAGGTTAAAAATCATTCAAAACAGAAAATTGACTCCTCACAAACAAGATGACGGGTTCCCATTAATTATATAGGAATATATAGGAGAAAAATTGACTCCTCAAAAAAAAATGGCGGATTCCTATAGAACATATAGTAAACACTTTGGTCTAGGGTCCCGCCCTCTACTACTCCTGCTCAAACTTTCGTAAACTTCAGTTTGCATATTTATTCGATTTGCTTAAAAATACAAGGTAAAAACATTAGCCGTTTGCAAAATAGCTTGGAACAAGATCTGATTCCGATACACTCGGCGTGATCTGGATTCAAACTTAAAGTGTAAAATATTAACTAAACGTCACATCAGCGACTCTACGTTTTGTCATGATCTACGCTGTTTGCATAGACAGAGGAACATAGTACTTTTAAATCTAATTGGTGACACATATTATAAAAAATTACTAGAACATTTGTGAGAAAGAGTGGTTGATATGTATAGCCTACTATCCAACAGCTTGGGTTTGGATCATACGCCGAGCGATCAACCCTACTTCCAACCAACGTCTTGTTTACACAACTAGAATTCCTTCATGTTTTGATAAATTTACCTTTATTATGCTAATCGCGACAAAATTATTAATTTCAAATATCTTGGATCGCAAGCGCCAATCAACTCGACTATTCCAGCACCCGAGAATGATAGCAGCATGATAAGGGTTATAATAGTGTGCGGGTTGCATGTTTCTTAACCCATATTCCACCGATTACATGGTTCTGAACGTCTGATACAACGTATGCAGACAGCTGTCACGTATTTCAGGCGACGAGTAACTCGGATCTGTATTCGAAATTCATAGCAATTGTTTACCTGCAAACATAACGAACAATGTATCAATCCGAAGTTACCTTAATTTGTTATATTGCTGTAAAGTTTAAACGTGAATGTAAAGTCGCCCAGTGTTATATTTGTACTTTATTTCCCAGAGTTAATCGATAACTGTCCATTATTTAGAAGTAAATGTCCTATAAGTCAATGAAGGCAACAATCATTTGGACGTCAACGTGTTTAATTCAAAATAATGGACAAATATCGATACCACACTGCATGTTTAAAACAATATAAGGCCGTGACAACGAGAAATTAAAGTCTAAGCCCTATTTCTATTGTGAAAATCGTCACCTGCTCAAACTTTCGTCAACTTCAGTTTTCATATTTATTCGATTTGCTTAAAAATACAAGGTGAAATCATTAGCCATTTGCAAAATAGCTTGGAACACGATCTGATTACGAAACACTCGGCGTGATCTGGATTCAAAATTATAGTGTAAACTATTAACTAACCGTCACATCAGCGACTCGACGTTTTGTCATATTCTACGCTCTGTTACTGGTCCCTTTAACCTCATTCCTAGCCGCGGATATGGGTCATATCCACTGTTTAGTCATACTGTACACAAACAGTTTGGGGCTTAATCAGACGCCGAGTCATTGGCTCCAAACTGTTTGACACTAAATGAAACGGTAAAGAATAGCACTTCTCCCACTGTAAAAGGTCACGCAAAATTGTACCTGTGTTAACTGTGTATCGCTATTCGCCAAATAATTTTATTTTATATTCTAATTTGTTGAAGAAAATGTTGAAAGCGTAAAGTATAACATTTACAGCTAGAAATATGTTTTTTTGAAACACTTGTCTCGCCTTCGGAATAAAGCCTTATCCCGCTTTTCACGACTGCATTGTGGAGCAGCTTAGGTCTGAATCAACGCCGAATAATTCGGCGTCTGATCCCGATCCAACCAAGTCGTTCGACTTTCAGATATATGTACTAGTTTCACTAATTTTAAGTACACACGATGATGTTTTAAATATAGCGACAGACTCGCCTGCCTTATTAAGCCTTATCCAACTATTCACGTCTGAATTGAGAATTCCAAAAAGATTGGATCCGGATCAGACATCGGCATCTGATCCCGGATCCAAGCTGTTTGTCTTTCAGATACAGATATTGGTTTTACCAATTTAAAGTACATACGTGTTAGGAGACGGGAATTTGAGCAACGAGCAAGGGGAAAGGAGCTGCGCTGATTGGCGTATGTCAAAGGTAGTCGTTTTTTTCCCTATAAACCCTTCAAAGTGTAAAGACCCAGGTATGATGCAATGGCTGAATTGGGTATGCACTGTTTACAATGTTTTAAGGGCAGTTTTCTAAACTTGGAGTCCAATTATGAGGTGTGTTTTCCCGAGCATTTGCTTGGATGAAATGCATGCACAACAAATTCAGTAACAAAATCTACAACTCGAAACCAAAGAATAATATCTAACCATTTTGTATGGTGCCCATCGTTACCAGAAACGAAGAAGCTGGGCATTAACAAATGTAGATTATTCTTGAGATTTGAGTCTGAGAATGCATTGAATGCAAGGTCTCATGGCAAGTTCTTTATGCGGAATTGAGAGAGGTGAGTTCTATTATTATAGAAATAATAACGGGAGGGAATTTTTTTTTTAAAGAAAATACAACAACTACAAAACACCAAAAACAGGCCCATATACATAGGTGTGCGGGTAGATGTAGGTTGGTAAAAGCTTTACAACAGAGGCGTAATAATGTTTATCTCGTGATAAGGGCTATTAGTTTATTATTCGAAATTAAAAGGAAAATGAATGTTGAATGTTGACCGAGTAAATACATTTCGTTTCTGTAAGCTTACATTTGTGAGAATAAAATCGTTCGTTGATAACGAGTACAACGACCGCCAACTCTGAACGGAGTCTACAAAATTTGACACTCATGAAAACCCCAAAATAACTAAGACGTCGCGCAAGCTAACCCGGCTCAACGTCAAATGCACCTACCAACAGGACAAAGTCAGTCCTTGATAATTCAGTTTTGGAAATGAATGTCAGGTATGATATACCAATATGTGCTGTACAAAACGTAGATAAATATGGTATTAAAAAAAATAACATTAGTTCAACAGAATTTCAAATACAGCATAAAACGATAACAAAAAACATGAAAAAACGTTGTGTAAGATGTAACAGTGAAACGCTCTCTTCTAGTATTCACACCTATGATATATAAACTTCGTCTCCTTTTTTTTGACGGGAAAACACTGCACGAGTTTCCAGAAATGACAGCACGAGTTTCCAGAGATGACATAATTCAACATCATAACAAAACATAACAACGCGTCCACTTTATTTTGGCAAATGTATACAAATAAATTGTACATAAATCATTTAAGATCTGAAAAAAAGACGTCGGAAAACACACAACGCAGAAATGGCAGGTAGTTTTTTAATATTAATTTAACTCCAACCGCTTTGAAATCTCAAATATACAATATTATTTTTCTTTTATTAATGCGTACTGAATTATATAGCAAATGACTTAATACTTTTCAAAAAAATAAGAAAAAGGCTTGTGGAGAAAAATGGTCACGCTTCTATAAAAAACGTTGTTTAATTATGAATGCGTAAAATCGGTATCCCGAAATTTAAAGATATACTGAACCTAAAACCTTATAATTCAATTTATATAATATTATTTTTCTCTTTTATCGATACAGTTTTTTTAAGTTAAGACAAGCGACATATACTATCTCATTTCGACCGTTATCTGTGTGGAGAAAAATTGTCACGCTTGGTAATTTTGACGTCTTAAACTTGTGTATTGTTCCTGTATTGTTCACAGGTATCGAAATGAAAGACAAAGCCTTATGTTCTAAACGCATATTCAGATAACAGAGCTCGAGATGACAGATATTTTCAACCTATAAAAGAAAACAGAAAGATTCACCAAGTAATGAGCTCGTGCGATCGGTCTCTTGGTGTCCGTGATGTATCGTGTTACTCATGTGATCACTGTTTTATTGCGATATGACTGGGATGTTAACTGAAAAGAGCTTATGTCCATCATGATACGCCTTTTCAGATATGATCCGGATCCAGGCAGTCACACAATAGGTTTTCAGGTAAATTACATGTAAATCAGGTGATATTTAAAGACAAAAGCAGACGACGATTTGCATCTTTCGGCGCCAAATCCCGTTTTTGGACGTTACCCCTTAGGGTCTATAGTCATGTGCATTTTGAGAAATCGTACAACAGTTGGCTCCCCGACTATAAACAGAACGACAGTGTAAAGCTGGGAGCCGAAAAAGAGGGATTTTTTTAACCGTCAACAAAAAAGTAGTGTCAATTATCAGGCAATAAAACTGCATTTTCGAAAACCTTGGTGAATCAAGATATCTGAATATTGAAAAAAGACTGTAAAAAGGAAGCATTAGTGGTTGAAAGTTGAAGTAGAACGTTTACAATATTGAGTTGAAGTTTGAATAAATATATTCATAATTAATGTATGAATATATACCAATTTGTTTTAATGTTCAATCATAAAGAATATACTTTTTAGAAACGAAATAATCAGAAGTGATTTTTGGATATTTGGTAGTATTAACAATAATGTCAAACGCATCGATGAAAAACTATCTCCCAACTAATTATCTAGCCAATCGATTCATTTTACTGAAAGAGATGGTAAGGAACGACAACTCTGCGAAGGAGAACTTGCAACTTCCGTTCAAAATGAAAGTAGAAATCTGACAAGCTGACGATAGATTGTTATTGGTTTTGTGGAGAAAAGACACATGAAGTTTATATTGAGGAAGACTGACAGGAAAGAAATGTGTGCATGTTCATTTAGTCATCAATCCGTAAAACGTTCGAGGTAGGTCTGTCAATTAATCTGTAATTTGGAGTGGAAAACTTTTTTCGCCCTGTGCTGTATCGTAACCGAATATGAAAATAAGCTCACATGTATTTCATGTACACGTATGTCTGAAAATAGCCCAATTCCTGTAGACATTCGCTTGTTCGTTTTATCATTTGACATCTGTTAATTATTTAAAAAGTAATGGAAAAGGAAAATGAAAAATAAAAAATAAATGAAGGAATTCGGAGCCTCCGTACATATATTGTACAAGTGTATCATCGTTCTTGTATGTATACACTATTTAGGCTCATTTAAGGAATTAGGAGACAAAAGTGGTTAAGTGATGTGAAAACTGCTTTCAAACTTAAGTGTGTACAGTTATTTGTATTGATGATATGTATACAAGTTCTATTATTGAAAAGAATGAAGAAATACAATGTATATTGATAAATGAATTTTCCAGATTTTATCTATACTTAGATGGAGCATATGCATGATGTTTTGCCAAAAATGTTATTCAATTAACGCACAAAAACATATATATATTTGTGTACGTATGTTATAAATTGTCTAGTGAATCCATGTCTAACTGACACTTTGCCTTGGCGTCATTTATAAAGTTATATTGACATAAAAGTAGTGAGGCTACGCTGTTTCTAGGTCTAAATTACATGTGTATGGTCAGTTAAGACTGGTGAGACTGCATACTATGATACATAGGCTCCTCCGAGTCTTCACTGGATACAGATGCATTATAACCCCAAAGGACCATCCTAGGAACATTTCTACAAAATTATTTGAAAATCAGCCCGAAACTTTCGTAGAAGATTTTTTAAGTTTTCACTGTAGCCATATAAGGCAAAATAGCCCCGCACCATGGCAGCCATAGTTTTCAACCAATCAACTTGGCTTGAAGGAATTTGATAGAGGGTCACCCAAAGAACAAATCTACAAAATTATTTGAAAAACAGCTCGACACTTAAAAAATCTTCTCCTCCGAGAGTGTCGAGCTGTTTTTCAAATAATTTTGTAGATTTGTTCTTTGGGTGACCCTCTATCAAATTCCTTCAAGCCAAGTTGATTGGTTGAAAACTATGGCTGCCATGGTGCGGGGCTATTTTGCCTTATATGGCTACAGTGAAAACTTAAAAAATCTTCTACGAAAGTTTCGGGCTGATTTTCAAATAATTTTGTAGAAATGTTCCTAGGATGGTCCTCTATCAGATTCCTTCAACAATGTTGATTGGTCAAAAACATGGCCATCAGGGGGCGGGGCTGTTTGAAAATTAAATTTTTGCCTAATGGCCGTGGAGCGATACTGGCCCTCTTGGGCCTCTTGTTTTTTAAATCTGATCAAAGCTTTCTCTGTCTAGATTCCATAGAGTACTGGTACATGTTCATAAGAAGAATTAATTTTACAATGAAATTATTGATCACAAAAGGAAAAAGCACATTATGAGATTTAACTTCTGACATAAAGTTTAAAGATTTTCTATTGCATCATTATTGTCCACAGCCTATATACATTCAAAGGTCAGTTTACTATTTTTTTCTATGTATATATGTGTTTATATGTCTCTGGTATATTCAAGTTGATATGTACTCATCATGCAACAGAATTTACATGTACAAAATATGTCCCCAATTGTTCAATTGTTGAACATAGTAATGGGAAGAAAAGTTTGAAATTTTTAACACAACTGTACATTTTGACCTGTTGATTTTTTTGCAAACTTCAAGGATTGTAAGAATTATTTGAACGGAACCAATATCACAGGCTCTTTTTAAAAAGCTTTACCCAAATTTAACCAATCTACAGCAGACAACTTTGAAAATATCTTTGCAAGCTCACTTTGGTACAGCATGTTTCCTATTTTATTACTCAGTTTACCGTAGCTCAGTCAGTAGAGACATGGGCTGTTAATCCAGGGGTTGTGAGTTCGAATACCAGCTTGGCCTACATTCCTTCCAACATTTGACATGACTACCACCAATGGGCTTTCAGACTATGTGGAAAAGCAGCCAGTTGCTTGAAAAGAATGTTGTGTGAAGTACTGGTATGAGAAAGCCAAGGGTTAGGGTTAGGGTTAGGGTTAGGGTTAGGGTCAGTGCTGCCGTTAAAATGTAAGCAATGTCATGCTATAAATGACCGATTGCGCATTTAAATGGTATGTTTGGCAGCACTCTGTGTTCAATTTTGGTAATATCCCTTGGCCGGGCGTCTGTAGAACAGTGTGTGCTTTACCCGCGCTTGACGGCGAAGTGCTCGCTTCGCTTCTACAGGAAGTCGCGAGGTCAGTGCTGCCGTTAAAATGTAAGCAATGTCATGCTATAAATGACCGATTGCGCATTTAAATGGTATGTTTGGCAGCACTCTGTGTTCAATTTTGGTAATATCCCTTGGCCGGGCGTCTGTAGAACAGTGTGTGCTTTACCCGCGCTTGACGGCGAAGTGCTCGCTTCGCTTCTACAGGAAGTCGCGAGGTCAGTGCTGCCGTTAAAATGTAAGCAATGTCATGCTATAAATGACCGATTGCGCATTTAAATGGTATGTTTGGCAGCACTCTGTGTTCAATTTTGGTAATATCCCTTGGCCGGGCGTCTGTAGAACAGTGTGTGCTTTACCCGCGCTTGACGGCGAAGTGCTCGCTTCGCTTCTACAGGAAGTCGCGAGGTTAGTCCTGTCAAGGACACACTGTTCTACAGAGGCACGTCCAAGGGATATTACCAAATTTAACATTTAACATTATCTACGTCGCGACTAGAGCGTTTGGTTCACATTGCAAGGGCAATGATATATCCAGACCACACCACGAGGAGGCGCTCTAAATCATGGTCCACCTATCAGGGTTGCTTTTCATAAGAAAAACCTTGCTGACATGCCAGGGTTGCATTCCGCGGGGAAGCCTTGCTGGAAGCACACACAAACACAATAGTAAAAGCACTGATTAATCCACGGAATATAACACACACACAAACGCGCAAAACGCTTCAAGGGTCGACTTATCATTTCTGACCGATGATTTCTTAAACCTTTTCCGATAATCTTTAGCATTCGATAGTCTTGCCATCTGAAGCTTCTTGGTTTCATTGTTATCCTCATATACACACACTTACCCTGTCCACACATAAACGCAATAAACAAAGAAATCATAAAAGACACTTACCTTATTAATTATACACTTACCTTATTGCTGTCCTTCTTTGTCCTTCGTTTCACTTCCGTTACGATCTTGTCCCTGATATTAGCAGGGGACAGGTCTGACCATTGATTTTGAAGGTCGAGCTGTTCCAGTTTACGCTTTATGACGACGAGACTAGCTTTCTTGCCGGTTGCCTCGCATAAGACTATTTCTACAGCCCAGTCCGAAGCAAATCTCCTATTGGAATCTTCCGTCCATTTGCGCCGTTGAAACGGCACACCGCCACGCATAACCGTCGAGACGCTTTCGAAAATGACTGATGGTCTCTGCTGGTGGTGGTGGTTAACGCTAGTTGGAACTTGCGAGAAATCTTGGGTCTCGACCCATGCGGAAGTTGGACACGAAGTTCCGGCCACCGGTCCCGTGGTTACGGGATCGAAGTCTGTGGTCTCGACGCAGGCTGCTGTAGGACACGAGGTTCCAGTGACTGGAGCTAAACAATAGTCGACTAATCGCATCGGCTCGCTAGAGGCCCGTTCAAAAGGTTCCATATTGCTGCCGGAGAACCGTGGCGGCAATGAACAGCTTCTTGTCTTGGATGTCGCCTGGACTGACACTGTTTGGTCAACCTCCGTTGACGGTGGCGCAGGTGTTTCCGACGCTTTTTTCCGTTTCGTCAACGATGCAATTCGTGCAGCACCCCGGGGCGCGTCGCCCAAGTCGTAATATATCGCTTCTGTGGTCGCTGAATGTCGTAGCTGGCGGGCGGTCTGCTCTCGAAGCTGAGGATGGTCTGTCGCCATCTGTGTTGCTATCCGTTTCCGATTCATCGTGGCATTGTATGTTCCGTACTTTGCCTGACAACCCGATTCGGCCCACACTCTGCCAAAAACTTTCCCTATTCTGGCAGAGTTGTAGGGTTTGCCCCCTTCACTCGATCCGTCAACAGGAAGAGAAACAAATGGGTGTGTGATTCCCCGAAATGACCTCAGGAGAAATTCTCTTACCTTTCTCAGAGAACGGTACTCGGGTAGAGTTAAGACCAAATTAAAAGGCCCTAACTGCGCCGTTTTGTGATCGGTGACCGAGAGCACAGCATAGCCCACACCACCCTCGGTTTGGTAACTGGGCGACGCAACCTCCGTCAGTGTCAGACCGGCGATGGCACTCGGCCTAGCTCCGCTCCTTACTATCATGCAGGCGATGATCCCTCGGACGTTGGAATACGTACTCGTGTCCGTGCACTCACTCAGTCTGGTGATGCACGACTGGACACAGGTACTATTCAACAGCAGCTCCATGTCTGGAGCCATAACCGAGGTGCGTTCCCTCGAGGCCTTTTCCACTCTGTCGGTCCTGCGTCGTCTCTGAACAGAGGTCCGAGTTCCCACGATGGACGCCAAGAAATCACGTAACACTGTTGCCTCCATTTTGCCTATATGCGACAGAGCTAAGAACTTAAAGAACTTCGCCAGATAGCCTAACAGACTCGCCTTCCATGCAGCACTCGTGCTACAGCCGATGCTCCTTCTGTTAGCTACGAACATGTCAATCCGATCTAAACTAGCGGCAGCGGCCGGGGACTCGGACAAATCGTGGAACTGTAAATATCTATCCACCGCCCGGGCGTATTCTAAAGCCCGCTCGGGCTTTGTCGAGCCGCCCCGTTCTGTAATCATGTGGTGTCTCCATTCGTTGGTAATGGAGGACACACCCCTCGGCCCTTCAAACACGGTCTTCTGATGGGGAGACACTGGTCTTTGCTCCTTTGTAGGTGGTACGTCTGGAGAAGGGCGACGGATTGCCGCATCAGACACGGACGAGGGAGAGCCGATGGACGAATTCACGGGCGATGTCTCTGGATGCTCAGGGCCGGTTTCGGAACCGTGCTGTGATGGATCGCGAACTCGCGAACTTGCCTCGGACCGTTCTTCACAATCAGGTTCAACTGGGATTGACCAATCTAAATGAGAAACGCGCTGTGCTCTACTCGAATCCGTTAGACTGGAAGGCGTACTGAAACTGTGAGCCGTTCTGAGATGGACCGGGATATTAGCAGTGATCGCTGCACACATCGGTACCGGACAGACTCTATACAATCGCCCTCTGTCGGTTCTTTCCTTCCCGTCCAACCTGCGATGGTTTGCAAAGAGACGGCAGCGGTACTCGCTGCCCAGAAGTCGAGCGTGCTGACTGACTATATGCTGCGTCAACCGCACAACAGCACTGCCGCACACGGGGCAGTGATATCGGTTTCGAAACTGTGACATTGTAGTCAACCACTTCTATGAAGTAAGTAAAACGGAAAGCGTAGGTGTAGAGATGACCTCTACTACAATTTTTTACTGACGTGTTAGTTAAGCGTATATTTCTATTTTTAGATTTCTATTTTTAATTTTACAGAAGCAGGTCACAATTTGGAATCCTTATTTTCATCTAATTTCCTTCATATGAAGCCTCGACTGTTAACCTGGAGCCGGGACAGAGGCAGTGTCTGGCGGATGGACAACCCCGTGTGTGTCAACGCTCTAGCTGAAGTAGGTACTAGATATACGGTTTAGCCTTAGAAAATAACCCCTGCGTACTATTCGGACTGAAAATCAGAATGTGTCAACAACAACAACAACAACAACAATACGCTCAATCATCACGTGGAAATATATGTGTTGGTTGAGCGGTTTGTCGTTGATGTTTTTTCTACCGAAGTAGGTCACGGATTTCAATCATTTGAAGAATATAAAATGAAAACTACAATTCCTTCTTAAGTTCTAATATATGTTTGAACATATAGAATGTAAATCAATTCGAAAATGTAATTCTTGAGAGAAAACAAGTAAAAAGGGAATATATGATGTTTGTTGGCAAACACACGTAATTAAGTAATAATTAAGTAATAATTATAAAATAATTAAATAGTTCAAATATAACTTTAACATAGAGAACTGACCAATTTCACCAAAGGCAAACATATAGGCATTTGGGCGGAAAACCTAAAAATCACCAACAAGTTAAAATGAAAACGACAATTCCTTCTTAAGTTCTAATATATGTTCGAACATATAGAATGTAAATCAATTCGAAAATGCAATTCTTGAGAGAGAAAAAAGTAAAAAGGGAATATATGATGTTTGTTGGCAAACACACGTAATTAAGTAATAATTAAAAAATAATTAAATAGTTGAAATATAACTTTAACATATAGAAATGACCAATTTCACCAAAGGCACATATATAGGCATTTTGGCGGAAAACCTAAAAATCACCAACAATTTAAAATGAAAAACTACAATACCTCGTTAAGTTAGAATATAGGTTTAACATATAGAATGTAAATCAATATGAAAATGCAATTCTTGAGAGAGAAAAAAGTAAAAAGGGAATATATGATGTTTGTTGGCAAACACACGTAATTAAGTCATGATTAATAATTAATACGGGAGGCGTTGTAGTCAACCACTTCTATGAAGTAAGTAAAACGGAAATCGTTGGTGTAGAGATGACCTCTACTACAATTCTTTACTGACGTGTTAGTTAAGCGTATATTTCTATTTTTAGATTTCTATTTTAAATTTTACAGAAGTAGGTCACAATTTGGAATCCTTATTTTCATCGAATTTCCGTCATATGAAGCCTCGACTCTTCCCTGGCGACGGAGAGAGACCGTGTCTGGCAGATGAACAAGCCCGTGTGTGTGTGTGTGTCAACGCTCTAGCTGAAGTAGGTACTAGATATAAGGTTTAGCCTTAGAAAATAACCCCGGCCTACTATTCGGACTGAAAATCAGAATGTGTCAACAACAATACGCTCGATCATTACGTGGAAATTGATGTGTTGGTTGAGCGGTTTGTCGTTGTGGTTTTTTCTACCGAAGTAGGTCACGGATTTTAATCATTTGAAGAATATAGAATGAAAACTACAATTCCTTTTTAAGTTCAAATATAATTTTAACATATAGAATCAGTGTCAGACCGGCGATGGCACGCCGCTCCTTACGATCATGTCAGACTGTCTTTCCTATCGGCGACATTACGAGGAATCGTTTTCCTGCGAGTTCTCGGCTCGTTCCGACTGTTGGGGACTGCATCAAGTATGGCTTTGCGTAATACATCATTGCCGCTGCCATTCAAATGTACCCCATCCTTCCCTAAATGGTTAGGCCGGATGAGCTTCGCTACTCGGAGGATTTCAGCCTTGGTTTTGGTTAGCAAGCTGTTAACACGGAGTCTGATATCTATCTGTCCCGCACTGTAACTCGACCTGCGCCAGAAATCTGTCACAAAGATTCGGACAGTCGGACTAACTGCACGTATCTTATTACAAACGTTCTGTAGGCTTTCAATAATACGTTCGCCATGTGCAGTACATTCAACATCGTTGGATCCTAGGACGATGACAATGTTCTCTGCCGTCGTGACCCGTTTCATCATCTCTGGCCAGTCCGTGTCTTCCGTACAGCTCCTGGCCTTTCTGCCGCCTTTAAACAATTTCAGGAATCCTCTTAACTGCAATCGACGGACGTGAGAGTCTCCATATATCAAATTCATGTTTCTGCTAAAGATATTCAGCCGATTGTGACATAGATGACATTGCCCAATGGGTATATAGCGACATACATTGAGTAGTCATTACGGATTATCGACACTACTCGTGCCAGCCAGACAGTAGACAGGTGTCTGGACACGTGTGAAAGCGACATGCATTGAGTATGTTGACACCTGACATAGACAGACAGACAGCCAGCCAGTCAGTAGACAGGTGTCTGGACACGTGTGAAAGCGACATGCATTGAGTATGTTGACACCTGACATAGACAGACAGACAGCCAGCCAGCCAGCCAGTCAGTAGACAGGTGTCTGGACACGTGTGAATTCTAGCGAGTATTCCTAGCTGCATGACCTTATAGGGGAATTCGGGAAATCAAGGATCATCATTCGCTATCCAGTTACTTGAAACAGAAACATGCTAGTATTCGGAGACCAAAATGCTGAGAGGATGACTTTCAAGTCATACACTTTTGCTATTCATGGTCGTGAGGCCAGAACAGCTATCGCGGACCATGACGTTGCTCGGTTTTTGCGTGAATGTCGCGGAGAGAGGAAATGCATAGTTATCGTACTAGGCCATAATGACCTCCATAAATGCCGAAGCACTGAATGCAAGAAAGTGGCTGTTGACATTTTAACGAGCCTTCGGCAACTGGTAGACAAGATAAGGGAAGTGAATAACAATGTGCGCTGGGCCCGTAGCGGCTTTAAGGCAGTCCCCCTGCGTGCCTGCCCGAGGAGAGTGGCTGTCACTCCCGCCGTCTATCCGCGCTGCTGACGGGGAAGTGCTCGCCTCGCGTCTGTAGGCAGCACTCTTGCCTATGGCTGGGGGAAATGCGCGCTGGGGCTATACGGCAGTCCCCTGCGTGCCTGCCCGAAGAGAGTGGCCGTTACTCCCGCCGTCTATCCGCGCTGCTGACGGGGAAGTGCTCGCACTTCGCGTATGGCTGGGGCCGAAATCGCGACAGGGCACTCAGTCCTAGGTGTTTACGTGGGTTTTTGAAAATTTTGACCTTGACCTTTGACCTAGGCCTTAATCCCGACAATCCGCATCTGCACTCGGACAGTTCTTGATCCGTGCCAATTTTCGGGATAATCGGAGACACTTTTTTTTTTTACCTAAAAAAGTCGTAAGGGGTTAGGCTTACGGATTTTTCGGGCCAAACAAAAAAGTGTCTCCGATTGACTCGAAATTTTGCACAGACAAAGGACTGTCCGAGTGCTGATGCGGATTGTCGGGATTAAGGCCTAGGTCAAAGGTCAAGGTCAAAAATTTCAAAAAACCCAGGTAAAAACCTCGCCTCTCGTCTAAGACAGCACTCTGCGAATGGCTGGGGGAAAATGTGCGCTGGGCCCGCAGCGGCTATAAGGCAGTCCCCTGCGTGCCTGCCCGAAGAGAGTGGCCGTTACATCCGCCGTCTGTCCGCGCTGACGGGGAAGTGCTCGCCCCGAGTCTGTCGGCAAGGCAGCACTCTGCGTATGGCTGGGGGGAAATGTGCGCTGGGCCCGTAGCGGCTATAAGGCAGTCCCCCTGCGTGCCTGCCCGAAGAGAGTGGCCGTTACTCCCGCCGTCCATCCGCGCTGCTGACGGGGAAGTGCTCGCCTCGAGTCTGTAGGCAGCACTCCGCGTATGCGGCTATAAGGCAGTCCCCCTGCGAGCCTGCCCGAAGAGAGTGGCCGTTACTCCCGCCGTCCATCCGCGCTGCTGACGGGGAAGTGTTCGCCTCGGGTCTGTAGGCAGCACTCTGCGTATGGCTGGGGGAAATGTGCGCTGGGGCTATACGGCAGTCCCCCGCGCGCCTGCCCGAAGAGAGTGGCTGTCACTCCCGCCGTCTATCCGCGCCGCTGACGGGGAAGTGCTCGCCTCGAGTCTGTAGGCAGCACTCTGCGTATGGCTGGGGGAAATGTGCGCTGGGCCCGTAGCGGCTATAAGGCAGTCCCCCTGCGTGCCTGCCCGAAGAGAGTGGCCGTTACTCCCGCCGTCCATCCGCGCTGCTGACGGGGAAGTGCTCGCCTCGAGTCTGTAGGCAGCACTCCGCGTATGCGGCTATAAGGCAGTCCCCCTGCGAGCCTGCCCGAAGAGAGTGGCCGTTACTCCCGCCGTCCATCCGCGCTGCTGACGGGGAAGTGTTCGCCTCGGGTCTGTAGGCAGCACTCTGCGTATGGCTGGGGGAAATGTGCGCTGGGGCTATACGGCAGTCCCCCGCGCGCCTGCCCGAAGAGAGTGGCTGTCACTCCCGCCGTCTATCCGCGCCGCTGACGGGGAAGTGCTCGCCTCGAGTCTGTAGGCAGCACTCTGCGTATGGCTGGGGGAGAAATGTGCGCTGGGCCCGCAGCGGCTATAAGGCAGTCCCCCATGCGTGCCTGCCCGAACAGTGTGGCCGTTACTCCCGCCGTCTATCCGCGCTGACGGGGAAGTGCTCCCCTCGAGTCTTTAAGCAGGCACTCTGCGTATGGCTGGGGAGAAATGTGCGCTGGGCCCGAAGCGCCTATAAGGCAGTCCCCCCCCCTGCGTGCCTGCCCGAAGAGAGTGGCCGGTTACTCCCGCCGTCTCTCCGCGCTGACGGGGAAGTGCTCCCCTCGAGTCTTTAAGCAAGCACTCTGCGTATGGCTGGGGGAGAAATGTGCGCTGGGCCCGAAGCGGCTATAAGCCAGTCCCCCTGCGTGCCTGCCCGAAGAGAGTGGCCGGTTACTCCCGCCGTCTATCCGCGCTGACGGGGAAGTGCTCCCCTCGAGTCTTTAAGCAAGCACTCTGCGTATGGCTGGGGAGAAATGTGCGCTGGGCCCGAAGCGGCTATAAGGCAGTCCCCCCCCTGCGTGCCTGCCCGAAGAGAGTGGCCGGTTACTCCCGCCGTCTATCCGCGCTGACGGGGAAGTGCTCCCCTCGAGTCTTTAAGCAAGCACTCTGCGTATGGCTGGGGAGAAATGTGCGCTGGGCCCGAAGCGGCTATAAGGCAGTCCCCCCCCCTGCGTGCCTGCCCGAAGAGAGTGGCCGGTTACTCCCGCCGTCTCTCCGCGCTGACGGGGAAGTGCTCCCCTCGAGTCTTTAAGCAAGCACTCTGCGTATGGCTGGGGGAGAAATGTGCGCTGGGCCCGAAGCGGCTATAAGCCAGTCCCCCTGCGTGCCTGCCCGAAGAGAGTGGCCGGTTACTCCCGCCGTCTATCCGCGCTGACGGGGAAGTGCTCCCCTCGAGTCTTTAAGCAAGCACTCTGCGTATGGCTGGGGAGAAATGTGCGCTGGGCCCGAAGCGGCTATAAGGCAGTCCCCCCCCTGCGTGCCTGCCCGAAGAGAGTGGCCGGTTACTCCCGCCGTCTATCCGCGCTGACGGGGAAGTGCTCCCCTCGAGTCTTTAAGCAAGCACTCTGCGTATGGCTGGGGAGAAATGTGCGCTGGGCCCGAAGCGGCTATAAGGCAGTCCCCCCTGCGTGCCTGCCCGAAGAGAGTGGCCGGTTACTCCCGCCGTCTATCCGCGCTGACGGGGAAGTGCTCCCCTCGAGTCTTTAAGCAAGCACTCTGCGTATGGCTGGGGAGAAATGTGCGCTGGGCCCGAAGCGGCTATAAGGCAGTCCCCATGCGTGCCTGCCCGAAGAGAGTGGCCGGTTACTCCCGCCGTCTATCCGCGCTGACGGGGAAGTGCTCCCCTCGAGTCTTTAAGCAAGCAGTCTGCGTATGGCTGGGGCGAAATGTGAGCTGGGACCGAAGTCGCTAGATGGCAGTCCTGCGTCCCTACCTTAAGGGAGTGGATGTTACTCCCGCCGTTTACCCGCGCTTGCGTGTCCAGGCAGCCCTCTGATTATGGCTGGGGGAAATGGGCGCGCCGGGACCTAGAGTCGCTGTACACCCGTCCCGACGGTTACCAGCGCTGACGGCGAACTGCTCGCCTCGAGTCTGTAGGCAGCAGTCTGCGTATGGCTGGGGGGAAATGTGCGCTTGGGGCTATAAGGCAGTCCCCCGCGTGCCTGCCCGAAGAGAGTGGCTGTTACATCCGCCGTCTGTCCGCGCTGACGGGGAAGTGCTCGCCCCGAGTCTGTAGGCAGCACTCTTGCGTATGGCTGGGGGAAATGTGCGCTGGGGCTATACGGCTGTCCCCCGCGTGCCTGCCCGAAGAGAGTGGCCGTTACTCCCGCCGTCTACCCGCGCTGCTGACGGGGAGGTGCTCGCCTCGAGTCTGTAGGCAGCACTCTGCGTATGGCTGGGGGAAATGTGCGCTGGGGCTATACGGCAGACCCCTGCGTGCCTGCCCGAAGAGATCGGCTGTTACTCCCGCCGTCTATCCGCGCTGACGGGGAAGTGCTCCCCTCGAGTCTTTAAGCAAGCAGTCTGCGTATGGCTGGGGAGAAATGTGCGCTGGGCCCGAAGCGGCTATAAGGCAGTCCCCCTGCGTGCCTGCCCGAAGAGAGTGGCCGGTTACTCCCGCCGTCTCTCCGCGCTGACGGGGAAGTGCTCCCCTCGAGTCTTTAAGCAAGCACTCTGCGTATGGCTGGGGGAGAAATGTGCGCTGGGCCCGAAGCGGCTATAAGGCAGTCCCCCTGCGTGCCTGCCCGAAGAGAGTGGCCGGTTACTCCCGCCGTCTATCCGCGCTGACGGGGAAGTGCTCCCCTCGAGTCTTTAAGCGAGCACTCTGCGTATGGCTGGGGAGAAATGTGCGCTGGGCCCGAAGCGGCTATAAGGCAGTCCCCCTGCGTGCCTGCCCGAAGAGAGTGGCCGGTTACTCCCGCCGTCTATCCGCGCTGACGGGGAAGTGCTCCCCTCGACTATTTAAGCAAGCAGTCTGCGTATGGCTGGGGGGAAATGTGCGCTTGGGGCTATAAGGCAGTCCCCCGCGTGCCTGCCCGAAGAGAGTGGCCGTTACATCCGCCGTCTGTCCGCGCTGACGGGGAAGTGCTCGCCCCGAGTCTGTAGGCAGCACTCTTGCGTATGGCTGGGGGAAATGTGCGCTGGGGCTATACGGCTGTCCCCCCGCGTGCCTGCCCGAAGAGAGTGGCTGTTACTCCCGCCGTCTATCCGCGCTGCTGGCGGGGAAGTGCTCGCCTCGAGTCTGTAGGCAGCACTCTGCGTATGGCTGGGGGAAATGTGCGCTGGGGCTATACGGCTGTCCCCTGCGTGCCTGCCCGAAGAGAGTGGCCGTTACTCCCGCCGTCTATCCGCGCTGACGGGGAAGTGCTCCCCTCGAGTCTGTAGGCAGAACTCCGCGCATGCGGCTATAAGGCAGTCCCCCTGCGAGCCTGCCCGAAGAGAGTGGCTGTTACTCCCGGCGTCCATCCGCGCTGCTGACGGGGAAGTGTTCGCCTCGAGTCTGTAGGCAGCACTCTGCGTATGGCTGGGGGAAATGTGCGCTGGGGCTACACGGCAGTCCCCCACGCGCCTGGCCGAAGAGAGTGGCTGTCACTCCCGCCGTCTATCCGCGCCGCTGACGGGGAAGTGCTCGCCTCGAGTCTGTAGGCAGCACTCTGCGTATGGCTGGGGGAAATGTGCGCCGGGCCCGCAGCGGCTATAAGGCAGTCCCCCTGCGTGCCTGCCCGAACAGTGTGGCCGTTACTCCCGCCGTCTATCCGCGCTGACGGGGAAGTGCTCCCCTCGAGTCTGTAGGCAGCACTCTGCGTATGGCTGGGGGGAAATGTGCGCTGGGCCCGCAGCGGCTATAAGGCAGTCCGCCATGCGTGCCTGCCCGAAGAGAGTGGCCGTTACTCCCGCCGTCTATCCGCGCTGACGGGGAAGTGCTCCCCTCGAGTCTGTAGGCAGCACTCCGCGTATGCGGCTATAAGGCAGTCCCCCTGCGAGCCTGCCCGAAGAGAGTGGCCGCCGTTACTCCCGCCGTCTACCCGCGCTGCTGACGGGGAAGTGCTCGCCTCGAGTCTGTAGGCAGCACCCTGCGTATGGCTGTGGGAAAATGTGTGCTGGGCCCGTAGCGGCTATAAGACAGACCCTCTGTCTGGGCGATTTGCATTCACCCCCCCACCTGGGAACTTGGAGAAAAAAAACGGGAAAAAAAAAGACCCCCTTCAGAGTGACTCTGAAGGGGGTCTTTTTTTTTCCCGTTACGCCTCGAGTTTGTAGGCAGCACCCTGCGTATGTCAGGGGGAAATGTGCGTGCCTGCCCGAAGAGAGTGGCTGTTACTCCCGCCGTCTATCCGCGCTGTGAGAACGACAGACCCTCTGTCTGGGCGATTTGCATTCACTCCCGCACCTGGGAACTTGGAGAAAAAAAAAACGGGAAAAAAAAAGACCCCCTTCAGAGTGACTCTGAAGGGGGTCTTTTTTTTTCCCGTTACGCCTCGAGTTTGTAGGCAGCACCCTGCGTATGTCAGGGGGAAATGTGCGTGCCTGCCCGAAGAGAGTGGCTGTTACTCCCGCCGTCTATCCGCGCTGTGAGAACGACAGACCGTCTGTCTGGGCGATTTGCATTCACCCCCCGCACCTGGGAACTTGGGTTAGGGTTAGGGTTAGGGTTAGGGTTAGGGTTAGGGTTAGGGTTAGGGTTAGGGTTAGGGTTAGGGTTAGGGTTAGGGTTAGGGTTAGGGTTAGGGTTAGGGTTAGGGTTAGGGTTAGGGTTAGGGTTAGGGTTAGGGTTAGGGTTAGGGTTAGGGTTAGGGTTAGGGTTAGGGTTAGGGTAGGGGACTTTGGCGAAGATGATCATTTTGATCATGTTGATCATCCATTTTCATTGGCTGAAATTTTTTCCTGTGATTTGATTGGTTGAAATTTTTCAAATTGCTAACCCAGTCTAACCGTCTTTCTCATTTGGTGTCTGAACGTCGTTGAGTACAGATGCTTGATATTGAACAATTTTAATATTTGTTTTATTGCAGTATACTGTGATTCTGTATTTGTGACATTTGTAATGGTTATTAATTTTGATCTTGAATTGTTTTGGAAGTGTTTATTAAATTGTGGATTTATAATTTGTTTATATGGAATAATAAGGATATAAACGCAAGGTTAGTAGTATTTAGCATGGTGAACATGCTTTTACCCGTTTTTTTTTAAATGGTCGTGCATGCAGTGACATAGACACTGGCAAACAAGATGCTTTAATGTTGATGTATGTGCATCCGCTCACCAAGACTCGGATATAGTGTATAAGTGTTACGGAACAAGTTTCCAAAACCTAGCAACAATGATTCTGTGGCACCCGATGCGACCCCTGCCACAGTGCAGCTAATACGAGGAAGAACTCGGGGGACAAGGTGCTATGGCATACACAATTTATATATTATTCTACCCAAGTGAAACTTTAACATTACTTCTCGACACAATCTAAGAGCAATGGTGAAGATAGGAGTTCTCTAGCACCAAAAGCGCCAATGCTTATTGTTGGTCCTTATTGAGCCAATTGCTCTTGAACATTGAAAATTACTCCTTGACTCATTCTAAGACCAATGGTGAAGACCAGAGTTTTCTACCGTCAATAGCGCCATTGATATTGTTAATCTTGTTGATCTATTTTTAGTAACAAGGCTTACTCAGTTGTACCCTCTTTTTTTGGGTAATACCCAGTTTGGGTAATTACTCTAACCTGTAAGGCTTACTCACATTATTAGAGTATTGGGTATTACCCAATATATTTGGGTAATACTCTAAGCTGTAAGTGTTACTCACAGTAACTCTAATTATTAGAGTATTGGGTATTACCCAATATATTTGGGTAATACTCTAACCTGTAAGTGTTACTCACAGTAACTCTAATTATTAGAGTATTGGGTATTACCCAATATATTTGGGTAATACTCTAAGCTGTAAGTGTTACTCACAGTAACTCTAATTATTAGAGTATTGGGTATTACCCAATATATTTGGGTAATACTCTAAGCTGTAAGTGTTACTCACAGTAACTCTAATTATTAGAGTATTGGGTATTACCCAATATATTTGGGTAATACTCTAACCTGTAAGTGTTACTCACAGTAACTCTAATTATTAGAGTATTGGGTATTACCCAATATATTTGGGTAATACTCTAAGCTGTAAGTGTTACTCACAGTAACTCTAATTATTAGAGTATTGGGTATTACCCAATATATTTGGGTAATACTCTAACCTGTAAGTGTTACTCACAGTAACTCTAATTATTAGAGTATTGGGTATTACCCAATATATTTGGGTAATACTCTAACCTGTAAGTGTTACTCACAGTAACTCTAATTATTAGAGTATTGGGTATTACCCAATATATTTGGGTAATACTCTAAGCTGTAAGTGTTACTCACAGTAACTCTAATTATTAGAGTATTGGGTATTACCCAATATATTTGGGTAATACTCTAACCTGTAAGTGTTACTCACAGTAACTCTAATTATTAGAGTATTGGGTATTACCCAATATATTTGGGTTATACTCTAACCTGTAAGTCTTACTCACATTAACCCTAATAATTAGAATATTGGGTATAACCCAATAAATTTGGGTAATACTCTAACCTGTAAGTCTTACTCACATTAACCCTAATAATTAGAGTATTGGGTATATAACCCAAATAAATTTGGGTAATACTCTAACCTGTAAGGCTTACTCACAGTAACCCTATTAATTCGAGTAAGGCCCACTTTGGGTATAACCCAAATATATTTGGGTAATACTCTAACCTGTAAGGCATACTCTCAGTAAGCTGCATAAAGCTATTTTTAGTAACAAAGCTAACTGAGTTCTACCCAGTAAACAGCATGCATCTTTTTTGTTACATTGCTGTCTGAACGTCGTAGAGAACGATTGATTAAATTTCAAACAATTTTATCTGTGTTATATTGGAGAACTGTGTTGGTTTATTTTGTTTTGAAATCACATTATTATTTTCGAACTTTATTCATTACTGTTAATCGTTTCAGATACAGTTGGTAACTATGGGGGATAACTCGGAAGTGGATATTGAAGATGGTTTGTTTGACGGAATGGAAGAGAATGACTCCTTAATAAGTGTAATCGCAAAAAATGGTGGAATTGAGAGCTTCTTAAAAAGCAGTGATATGGTATACGCGAGAAGTGTTGCCGTTAAACCAGTAGAACAACATGCTTTTCTTCAATTCACCACTGATGTAGATGGATGTGTCGTGGAACTGAAAAGTCTTGAAGGCATTGAAATTCCAGTTCGACGATTAACGCTGTTCCCGAAAAGTCCAGCTAGAGCAATACGTTCAATGTTGAAAAAACACATTGACTTGACAGAATATACAAAATGTGAACTTAAGCTCTTCAACCAATGTGTAGGTTTTCAACTCTTTTATGAAATGGGTTGGGAATGTTGGATTGGTATTATTCCTTCCAGCGAACGCACTCGCGGAGATTTTAACTGCGGTAATGTAAAAGTACTTTGTGAAGGTGTGTTCAGGTCTTTGAGTAACCGATTTCAGAAAGGAATAGTGAGGAATATGATACGAATAAGCGGGTCTGTATTAAAGAACGATATTAACAATGTAAATTCAATGACCGTTTTGCCAGACGACCAGAAGTGCATTTTATCAATATTACAACAGTGTATCCATGAGATATCAAATATTCCGAGCATGAAAATCATACTTTTTTGTTTCCGCTTTGGGGAAAAATCTCGCACCGGAGTTAGCTTGGGACAATTTATTAAGGAAAGAATCAAACGAGTGACTGTTCATGCAGCAATGAATATTTCTTCGGATGTGATGTCACTTATGTGGTCCATGACTGGTCTTCAACAGGTTGTTGCAGCACGAGGTGTTTTGAGAAACGCATTATCTTTCCGTGAGTGTGGTAACTATCAGAGTAATCTTGATGGTAGGGCGATGGACATAACTGTGGAGCTTAGAAACGTTATTGTAAACAATTGTGGAAAACTCAGATTTATCCAGCTATATACAGATTCACCTCACCGAAGACCACAAACTAGATTTCATCCAGTTTCGGGAGTAATAGCCGGTGGCATGGTTTTTGAGCGTCAGACAAAGAATGCATTCCTGCGCGACGCAAACGCCTATATAAGCACTATGGAAAGCAATTTCATTGTCATGCAGGAAACCAGCGCTCGGTTAGAGATAGTTATTGAACCTTATGAACTGAAAGATGTGCTCAAAGCTACACATTTCATAAACACAGACAACGTGTTTACCTTGCTAGAGAATAGACCTATGCTAGTGCCATTTTCGCATAGCGTCATTAAAGCCATTCAAGGAACAGGACGATGGATATGTTTAAAACTTCAACAGTTGAAAGACACATTCAGTTGTAAAGGCAACGTAGAGGGAATCTGGAAAGCCTACCAATTGGAATTAGCACTCGAAAAAATGTTATGGGGAAGTCCTTTCTGTCACAGAAGTGACATCTACTCTGTGAATCTTGGTCCAGGGAAATTGCTTAAAAATCGAAGTTTAACCGACCAAAGGGGTTTTTTGGCATTGGAACTATGGAGTGCGTGCATGCATTATGAGGAATGCATACCTCCATGTGAGATATGGACATCATCTGAAAACATAAAAGGCATGATCAGAAGAAGCGTGGGAATCCATGACGTATTAAAAGGGATTGATTTTGTGTTAGGTCGTCGACTTTTACACACATTAATTGATGACTTTTATAGTAACGGCGATATGCTCTGCAGAATGGAAGACTTTAAACGCCAGTTGTTTTCTGACAATGTTTCGAGTACTTTAGTCCACGGTTCCGTAACCATAAACCAAATTGTGCGGTTATTAAATGGTAGACGTGACAGGAGAAACAACATGACGTTTGGTGTACTTTGTAAGATGGTAATTGACACAAACACTGATGTGTGCAAAATACTTCTTGAAGGCTTCAAAGAGTGCCGTTTTAAACATTTTCCTGCGTTCAAGACATACGATAATCACGGACATTCTTGTTTGAGCTGGAAAAAAACTTTTGGACTATGGAAAATTATTAACAATAACGAATGGGCTGGTGAGTCTCCTAGGGTTTTGTCAGAGTTAGTTGTGGCAGAAACGGAACGCCGTGGTCTTATACACGTTAGTAAATTAAAGACAGTTCCTGTTTCATTCCCCTGGATTGAAGCAACCAGGAGGAAACTAGGGAAAGAAAGACTAGATGAAGATGGGTTGCTTTGCGTATTAACTTTTATTTCATGTATAGCTCTCATGATGGATGGATGGTTTGTGGATTATAATTGCCTCGCAAAACTGATGGAGGATCTACCTGTGAACCAATATAATTTACGTGATTATGAAATACTGAGTAAAATGCAGATGGCAAAATTCAACAAGTTTACCTTGTTTCGTCTGCACCACAGTATACCACGGAAATTGCCAGGTACATCACATAAAGAGGACGTATCTGCTAAACAGAAAGAAGAAAGAGAGGTTCCTAAAATACTTGTCCAGACATTCTCAGAGGAGGTAGAACATAATCGAATAAACGATGAAGGAATAGCAGATAACATAGCCGAGCAAGTAGGCAGAAGAGAACCGATAAGTGCTCCATTAGGGAAACGAAAAGTTGCCTGGGGTGGGGGAGAGTTGGAAATTCTTCATAATACTGCTAAGCGAAGAAAAGTAGGTGTAACAGATGGCCAGTTGTATGATATATTTAAGGACGAGTGTGCAAAAGCCGGTATACCATTCAGAACACTAACGGCATTTCGATTTAAACTCAAACGAATGTAAAGGATTATTAACATTTCAATCATAAACAAAGGGTAAGGGACTAAGGCGATTGTTTGGGAAGTGTTTATTAAATTGTGTATTTATAAATGGATTATATGGAATAATAAGGATATCAACGCAAGGTTAGTAGTATTTAGCATGGTGAACATGCTTTTATCCTTTTTTCAAAATGGTCGTGCATACGGTGACATAGACACTTGGATAAGTTAGTGTGCAATGATATTGAAGGTCATGCAAGATGCTTTAATGTTGACGTATGTGCATCCGCTCACCAACACTCGGAATAATATAGTGTTAAAGTGTTATACAGTGAGTTGCCAAAAACCTAGCAACAATGAGTCGGGTGGCGCCCGATGAGACCCCTGCAACAATGCAGCTAATACGAGTAAGAACTCGGGGGACTAGGTGCCATGGCATACACAATTTATCTATTATTCTATCAGAATATTTTGATGTTTTTAATTATTTTTAACATTAAAGTAAAGAATAACGTTCTAACAATGGGTATGTATGTATAGGGTACTACACGCACATACCAACAACGGAGTTCTTTCGTAACGGTAAGGGGACTTTGTGCAAAAATGAACATATTGTTAATCTTGTTGATCTATTTTTAGTAACAAGGCTTACTCAGTTATACCCTTTTTTTTGGGGTAATACCCAGTTTTGGTAATTACTCTAACCTGTAAGGCTTACTCACATTATTAGAGTATTGGGTATTACCCAATATATTTGGGTCATTCTCTAACCTGTAAGTGTTACTCACAGTAACTCTAATTATTAGAGTATTGGGTATTACCCAATATATTTGGGTAATACTCTAACCTGTAAGTGTTACTCACAGTAACTCTAATTATTAGAGTATTGGGTATTACCCAATATATTTGGGTAAAAAAAAAAAAATTCAAAAAGTTGAAAATTCCATTGAGATCTGACATTAAGAACCGGAATTGATATCGAAAAATGAATGTCACCATTGAATTTTCCGAACCATGATTTGTTCTTGAAAAAAAAAAATCATAACCCTTGGTGACCTAATTCAAAAAGTTAAAATTCCATTGAGATCTGACATTACGAACCGGAGGTGATATCGAAAAATGAATGTCACCATTGAATTTTCCGAACCATGATTTGTTCTTGAAAAAAAAAAATCATAATCCTTGGTGACCTAATTCAAAAAGTTAAAATTCCATTGAGATCTGACATTACGAACCGGAAGTGATATCGAAAAATGAATGTCACCAT